>JAJEJO010050022.1:246446-489832 GCA_020662805.1 Glaucomys volans | reverse complement strand
GTCCTCCTCCTCCTCCTCTTCCTCCTCCTCCTCCTCCTCCTCCTTCTTCTTCTTCTTCTTCTTCTTCTTCTTCTTCTTCTTCTTCTTCTTCTTCTTCTTCTTTCTTTCTCTTTCTCCCAGAGTAGCAAGTATCTAGAGTACTGTGTGCAACATAGTAGACAAGACTATTTAATCAAATGAATGGATAACCATGCATTGTATAGATCAAAATCAAAGGAAGAAAATATATCCAACTTAGGCACTGGAGGGTATATTTACACACATGATTTGGAAAGGGCCATAGGTGTACCTCAAAGAGGAGTGCAGTAACCCTATGCCCAGCAATGAAGGAGCTATTTTCGTCTATGTGCAAAGGGAAAGGGCTAGGGAGTGTGGCTGTCATACCTGGAAGAAGTTGGTGTGGAAAATGTTTCTTTGAGAGAGGCAATAATGGATCCACTTGACCAAGGTCCTTTCCAGGGAATGAACAGAGAAATAAATGCCCTGGCATCACGTCCCTCCTTTTCCTTGGTTTTCTGTCAGGGGTTTCCAATGGGAATAAGTCTAAGTCATGAAAATTCATTGATGGACACAGAGTGGCCCATCTCTAGGGCAAAACAATGTGGGGCAGTGGGGAGAGCAGCCTGGAGGAGAAAAGGTGAGATACCAGCAGAAAGCTGCCAATCTTAACAGGGGCACAAGACACAAACAGGCACTTACAAACATAGTTTAATTCGAGCCAGTTACGGGACCAGATACCTCATTAGTCAGGTCCAGGTTGGAGGAAGGAGCCACATAGCAATTTGAACAGGAAATGTTTAATACAAAGAATGATTAATTCCTGGGAGGAAGTAACCATAAGAATTTAGAAGTGTAAAAAATCTAAGAATAGCATGAGCTGGGGAGCACTCAGTACACCTAGGGCTGAGGCTGAGCCCCAAAGCCAGGAACAAATTTAGAAGAAAGCCCTCCATCCAAGGCTGAGATTCATTCCTCAATGGGGAAAGTTAAGGCTATAGGCCCACTGGATGGCAAAGTTCCCTGGAGTGCTGCTGGATATGCTGGAAAGCAGGATAGCACCCATGGGGGTGCTGACAGAACTTGCCAGGAAGTCTCCCATGGGCACGCCCCCTGAGTATCCAGCTGGCCAGCTAAGTGCTCCAGAAGTAGAAGAAAGGCACACAGAGAACTAGCAAAAGCCTCTTCCTCCTGCAGTGTCCCTCGAGCACCCTCTACCGACAAAGGTGAACATTGTGCCAAGTGGCAAAAGAGACCTTTGCAGGGACCAGCTATGAAATCACACCAGGCAGTAAAGAGCACATTTCTGATTGAGAAGCAATAACTTGATAACAATGTACTATTAACCCAACAGCAAGTGTCACTGGCAGAATTTAAGGAATAATTCCTGATTTTTTCAACGAGTTGGAGTTTTCTTGGTGAAGGATTAGAGGGAAGACTTTTAAGCTAAGAGTACTGCAAAAGAAAGGAAGGAAGGATGGAAGGATGGAAGAAAGGAAGGAAGGAAGGAAGGAAGGAAGGAAGGAAGGAAGGAAGGAAGGAAGGACAAACTTACAGAATTGAGAGAGTATTCCCATTGTGATTATAAGTCACTCAGAATGCCTGGACCATTGGAAGCCCCAAGCATGTCCTCTCCAAAGTATAATTTCAAGTAACACTTTCCTTTTTCCTAGTCAGTCATTTATTAGATGGAGGTAGAAGGCATAAAGATCAGAAAATATTTTGTTTTCAAAATAACACAATGCCTACATAAAAGCTGAAATTAAAATAGTTTTCCTATGTTTATCTGATTATAAAGTTATTCATAAACACATTGAGCAGAATTTTTCTCATTTGGTAAGTGGGTGGGGTGGGATGGGGCTTGCCTTGCCAAGTGTCCTAAGCATCAGCTCAGATAGATTGCTAGGTGACCCCAGATTGTCTGTGTGGAGAAGACAAGGTTGGCTGAGAAATAAAGGGTCAAGAAGTTTCTGTTGTTCTCAGGAGACACTGAGGAGCCATTATGTCATGCCGTAAAAGCATTGCAAAGTCTATACTCTCAGGCAGAGGTATATTTTAATTGTTGATGGCAAGCAAAAAAAAAATCAGGTTCAAGGAAGGCATAGATTCTTTTTTTTTTTAATCACAAGTGACTTGTACATAAAGATAAATAGATGTCCTAGTTCTGAATTCTAGCAAAATATACTAAACATTAAATATTCCATGATTATTTCAGTAGGTTTTAATAAGCTCCAATATTGGGGAGAGAGCAGTTCTGGAGATTTAACCAGAAGCACTTTACTGCTGAGCCACATCCCAGCCCTTTTTGTTTTTTATTTTGAAACAGGGTCTCACCAAATTGCTTAGGGCCTGGCTAAGTTGCTAAGGCTAGCATTGAACTTATAATCCTCCTGCCTCAGCCTCCAGAGCCACTGGGATGACAGGTGTGCATCACCACACCCAGCTTAATGAGCTCCAGTAGTTCACAGAGTGCTAACTTTTAAATTACCATCATGAATATACCTTGGCAATTGTTCAGACTTTTTTGTAAGAATGTTCCCATATTTAAATGTTTTCAAATATATTACCTGAACTCCAGTTTTGTCATACCAACAGTGTTTCCATCAGATTACAAACTCTTGAATGGTAATTGTCATACGATGGACCATTTAGATTATGATCATTGCTGTTCTGTAAAGAACAGATGACACCACAATAGTTCTTCAAAGTGCATGAAGGTAACATGCATAAAGGTAACATAATTGACACAATGCCATCTCCCCCATCCCAAATATATGGAGGTATAACTGCCAAAAAAAAATTGGATATGTTTAAGATGTACACTGCAATTTTTTTTTTTTTGATACCAGGGATTGAACCCAGGGTATTTAACCACTAAGCCACATCCCCATCCCTTTTCATTTTGTTTATGATTTTATTTTTGATACAGGGTCTCACTCAGTTGCTTAGGGACTCTCTAAATTGCTGAGGCTAGCCTGGAACTTGAGATCCTCCTGCCTCAGCCTACTAAGAGGCTGAGATGTCAGGCATGCCACCATGTTCAGCCAACATGATGTTTTGATATACACATACATTGCTAAGTGATGACCACGATCAAATTAACATAGGTGAAGGCTATTCATTCTGACAGCTTTCATGACCTCTACTGAAGTGTGCCCCTTTCCTAACAAATACCTTCATCAGTAATCTCTAAACAAAAGTCAGCACAATCCTTAACCAACCAATGAACTTTGTGGAAAGCCAGCATATTCCCAGAATCAAGCTCCCCTGTTGCTTCAATTGACCGCCATCTTCAATCTTACGGAGCATTGCCGATTAATTTCCCTTTCCTTCCCCCAAACCCTGACCTTTAACTTTTAGTGAATATTACTAATAAATGTCTATGACTTTTTGACAGGAAAATAACTTCTGATCTCCATGCAACTGTGAAGAATTAAACAATGCTCACATTCTCACACATTGGCATTATTGGTGGAGAAGGTAGAGCCATTATTGGTAGAGCATAACACTATGCACCCAATAAACACTTTTCCTATTACTAATTTAATCCTCATTAGAACTCTGTGCATCTAGGCATTATCATTTTACAGATTTGAAAAAAAATAACTAACTAAAAGAGAGATGAAGTAACTTGAGTAAGGCTGCCACTAGCAAGTGGAGTTGGACTCCAGAGTCTTTGCTTTGCTGAACTGGAAGGGGTTAGAAGAGTAGACTTGAAGGATTTGAAGTAAGAAAATCAAAGTCAAAGTCCCAAGGGCAAGTATCTCAGTTAATCCCTTCAGTATTCATTTTTCTGATTTATAAAATAAAGTGTGCTGGATGATTTGGGGGCTCTTTGCAGATTTTCCTGATTTCAGACATTTGGGGCAGGACTTTTGGTGGAGATTTTAAACCTTCACCTGAGAACCTGGTCCATTATTGGTTGTTTCCTTCCAAATCTAAAGAATCTCCAAGCATTTGCCTTCTCTCCCTTTTACGTCATGAAATACTATTTCCTGAACCAACTGATTAGGGGCTGGAGCTAAAAATCCAAGTCTGACATTTAAGATATTACATTGTGCTCTTTTCTTATTGAATGTGCTATAATTTCCACAAGAAATTATTTGGTTTCTGTAATGAAAGTTCTAGAATCTTAATAAAGTCACTTCTTCTAACAGGCTTTCTACTCTTGAACTGTGAGATCATTCATTGACAGTCTCTGTGATCAGGCAATGCTGTGTTGCAGCTTGCAATTTGGATGGAAAGCGATACATGTTTTTGTTTTGGTTTGGTTTGGTTTGGTTTGGTACCAGGGATTGAGCTCAGGGGCTCTCAACCACTGAGCCACATCCGCAGCCCTATTTTGTATTTTATTTAGAGACAGGTCTCACTGATGTTGCTTAGTAGCTCACTGTTGCTGAGGCTGGCTTTGATAAATGTTTTTATAATGTGCCTCTGATCAAGTTTTATCCTTCTGCTCCCCAAGTCCCCAAACTTTCCACCTCAGTTTGTAGCTCCTGTTCCATTGTAATCCTCAGCTTTATGTAGAGTAGGGAAGGAACTCTCAGGCTTTGCTTCAGACAGCTGGTCTGGGGCCATAACACCAGTCCTTTTTCCTCTGTCTCCCTTTTGTTTTGATCATGCCGTGCTGTCGCTTGCTCAATAAACAAGCAGGTAGATTTCCTCAGAGTCAGAACTCCTGTAATGTGCATTATGGCTTCTTTGCTGTACTTTGATATGCTGTGCAGTTTGATGGCATTTTAAAATAATCTTGGCCTAACTGGAAACAGCAGCTCAGTGCTCAGTGGCGCCTCCGCGGAGGCTGTTTGCTCCCTGTCCTGTTATCATGTTTACCTGCATTATTGTTTCCTTAATCACATGGTAAGAAACTTTTGAAAAGGAAAAGTCATCTAAGTCTGCTTTTAATTCTCAGTAAAAACAAATGTCCTCTTCTTTATATTTCTGAATTGATGATACTGCCTTAATGACATGAGTTTCTAGCCTTTTCTGATCAGTTCCAAGGGATTTACTTTATGTGCTGTTGATAGTGAATATTCCAGCACAACTTGAGACCACTATGTTGGTGTGCCCACCACAGAACCAAGATGAGATTTTTAAGATTTTAAGGAATAAAAGCATCAAATGATTTCAAAAATCACTGTAAAGTTTATAGAGTATGCTGAGCAAAAAGAGTGGGCGTTCCAAACATGCCTGAAAGCAGCTAGGGTGAGATGTCCTCATGCAGGGAGAGGTTTGGCTCTCGTTCTGCATTTATTCTTTCCCTCTTGACTTGACAGGATCAGGAATGGGTGAAGGAAGTCTTCGTTTCAAATCTAGGGAGAGCTACTGTGAGTTTATTTAGATGAAGATACAGAAAGGAGCAGAATCCCTGTTACTAAAAGATCAATTCTGTATTTAAACATCCTCTATGACTCTGAAAGCAGCTTTCATGTAAATTGCTTTTGAATTATAATAAGAATATCAAAGACATCTATCCAACAGGCTGAGGTTAGCACAGAAACCTGAGGCAGTTTCCCAGGCAGGCTGCTTCTCCCTTCCCAGCCTTCCTATGCACCCACCAGCTCTTGCCTGGCAGACCGAGTGCAGGCAGCAGCTCTCCCAGGCTTGTAGGGTTGTGTGTCCCCTGAGACTGCCCTGTGTGTTTTTATGAAGCAGTGTCATGTGAAACAGAACACAGTGTATGATTTTTCTCTTCCCTTTGGGTCAATACTTGGCAATTCATTCAGGCATGGAATCCTCGGTCTAGGTAGAACTGCATATAATGGCTTTGGTCTTGCAAAAAGCCATGAAGTCAGGATGGAATTTACCTCTCTTCACAGGCAACCTATTATTCAGATTCAGAGGCAGTTCTTCCAGATAGCACTTGCATGTTTAAATACATGCATGCACTGAGAAGACATTAGTATTCAGTAGGAACAGAATAACATTTTGAATTTGAATATTAGGTTTTCAAAAATGGGACCTCATATGCTGTCCCCCCCTACCCGCCCCCTTCGAAAGTCATTTCTTGTGTGCTTCTGATGACTTTGAAATGTTATGCTGGGAAGATGAATTCTACTTGCACATAATCAACTGTTGAGAAATAGTAGATCAAATGAGCATCTTTATAGAAATGCCAAAAACCTTTATACTAGAGCATCTTGCCTCCATAGGGCATTGAGTTAATTATGAGCTGGGAATAAGTAATACCTTTTATAATACCTTGACATTTATCCAGGTCCATTATTTTATAAACAACATTATTCACTAACAGCCTTTCAGTTCTGCCTTTATTACTTGGTGATCTTATTCTAGAAAAGAAATTTCTGCCTTAATAAAAGGCAGATTTATAATTGAGTTTTATAAAGATTTTATCAGTGATTTTAAAAAATTATGGATATAACAAAAATATAGTGAATAACTTAGCATTGCATGCCTTTTCTGATTCTGTGTCCATCAAATTCCATGTTTTAGAATTGTGTTAATTATTCCCTTTCTTTCTCTATTGTGTTACCATATGGTTGTACCTCTAAACACCATATAGTTTCATTTTTTTATGGTTTTGAAACATGTGTATAGACAGTCATACCATAGATGCCCCTGAGATTCATCTATGATATTCATGTAGCTGAAATTCACTAAATTCTACTTCCTGGGAATGTATCCAACACATGTCTGACTATACTACTATACATCTATAACCCTATAAATAACCATTCAGGTTTTCAGAGGTTTTTTCCTCCCCTAACACTAACAGTGCTGTTATGAACACAATCGCATCAGATCTCTGATGATCAAGACTGTTTTTTGTTTTTTTTTTGAAGAAATATTCCTAGGCGTGGCATTTCAGAGCACAGGAAATGGACTTCTTGGTTACCAGGTAAGCCAAAATGTTTCCCAAAGTGATTGCCTCAATGTGCTATCTCGAATCAACAGACTATGTGATCAAGATATGTCAAACACTGACAAATGTTAAAATATCACCAATTTGGTGGTTGCAAAATATCATCTCACCAGAGTTCTGCTTTTTCTCATGATTCCTCATGATACTAAGCGCATTTCATGTTTGTTATTGGCCATTTGCTTCACTTTTTAAAAGAAGTGGCTATTTTTCTACCAGACTATTAAATTTTCAACAAGAATTTTTATTTCATGAAATGTAGTGTTTGTACAATTTGATCCTTTCTTACAATCCACCCACCCCTGTAACTCACATCCCTACTAATGTAAAAAATACTTCTTCATCCTCCAAGTTCCCTCATGCTCTTTTCAGTTGATTCCCCCAATCCAGAAGCAACCACTGATCTGATCATGAATTTTACCTGTTTGGGAGTTCCAAATAAGTAGAATGATATGGTATGTTGTACTTCTTAATGCTTGGCTCTTTTCACTTAGCAAAGGGTTTTTAAGATTCACTAATGTTGTTGTATCTCCTTTGACAGTCTTTTTTATTATTAAGTAGTCTGTTTATCCATCTGTATAAACACATAGGCTATTTTCAGTTTTTAACTATTATGAATAAAGCTGCTAGAATGAGCTTTTTAGACAATAGCCGTTTCAATATCCTTTTCAGCTGTGTGAAAGTTGATTGTACAAACTACCACTCCCAACTAAAACAGAGTCAAGAGGCCATGGGGAAAGCATTCAGGTTGTCTACTCCTTTTGTTTGTTTGTTTGTTTTTTGGCGGTGCCAGGGATTGAACCCAGGGCACCGCCTTGTGCTTGCGAGGCAGGCACTCTACCAACTGAGCTATATCCCCAGCCCCTGCCTACTCCTTTTTAACAACTGTCTCCCAAGCCTAATCCAAAACTATAGGTTCTAACTGCAACCCTAAGACTAGAAATCTGACCTAGCAACTACTGACACTCTCCAATCAGAACTCAGTAGTGGGTTTGTTGTAATCGTTCTTTTATTTTTTGTATTTTGCAGCATAAAGGACTGAACCCAGGGCCTCGTGCATACATGCAAAAACTCTACCACGAAGCCACCCCCACCCCCAGCCCTTTCTCTTCATTTTATTTGGAGACCTGAACCAGTTAAATTGCCCAGGTTGGCCTTGAACTTGCAATCCTTCTGCTTCAGCCTCCTGAGTCACTGAGATGACAGGTGAGCACCACCATGAACTCACTATCTCTTAAAAGATGCTGCCAGTGCCAGTGAGCTTTCTTTCATAACAATTCGCATGACTTCTTTCCTGACTAAAACCCTACCCTTTCCTTGTTTTCCTGTGATAGCAGAGGCCACCCTGGCTTGTGTGTGTGTCCTGAATTGCAATTCTACTTCTTGCATATTATTCCAAATAAATCCTTGGTGTGAAAATTCATCTCTCTATATTTTTGTTCCAAGTTGACAGGTAATTCTTATATCTGGGTCAGTTCTGGGTTGATTTTAATTGACTGATTATTCTCTGCATAATGAGTTGTATTTTCTTGTCTCTTCACATGCCTGGGTAGTCTTTGATTAGATGCCAGACATTACAAAACTTACCTTGTTGGATGATGAAAATTTTTGTATTCCAGTAGATTTTCTTGGGGTTTGTTTTCATATACAGTTAAGTTGCTTGAAACAGATTGCTATTTCAGCTTAACTTTTGTGATTTCTTAGACAGTCCTGGAACTATGGCCAGTCTAGGGCCCACTATTCCTCACTATTAGGATCTTCCTAAGTGCTCTACCCCATGCTCCATGCACTGAGTCTTTGTCCAGTAGGGCTGATGAGAACAACATTATTCCCAGTCTTGCTTGAGTAGCAGGCTCTACTCTCTCCTCTTCTTTTGATGGTTCTTTCCTGGATAGTTTGCTTCAAGTCCTGTGCTGAATTCTCAAGGCTGGGGTGGGGGTGGGAGGACTGTGCAGATCTCTCTGAAGTGTTTCCTCTCTCTCTCTCTCTCCCTTTCCTTCTCTCTCTCTTCTCTCTCTCTCTCTCTCTCTCTCTCTCTCTCTCTCTCTCCCTATCTCTATCTCTATCTCTGTCCCTTGGCAGCTCTCTCCTCCCTGGGACTGCCTTGTGAACTCTAGCTGCCTTGGCTCTCCTGGGCTCTCCATTGTATCTCGCTTCATGGACTCCACCTCAGTTCTACCTCTGTACTACAGCCCAGAAACTCTCTCAAAGCGGAGAGCTGGAACCATAAAAGGGCTCGCCTTTATTGTTTCCCCATCTGTCTGAGATCACTGGCCCTCAGTGCCTGATCTTCGTGTGTATTTTGTTTGGGGGAGGTTGTTTTAGGTGGAGGATACATCTGGTCCCTGTTACTCCACTTTGGCCAGACAGCACCAACATTTTGAAACATGTTCATCCAGCACCCTGGGAGGGATATTTCTTCCTCCAGAGTAGAGGGTCATTGATAAATTCGGGATCTGTAAGAGGCGCATATTTCTCTAAAAGGTAGGAGAGGCTGGAGATGTAGCTCAGTGGTAGTGCACTTGCCTAGCAAGGTCCTAGGTTCCATTTCCAACACTGAAAAAAAAAAATGTGGGAGAAATAGCCAATAAGGGACAACACAGGGTAGAAGCTAAAAGGAGAACCAGAATGACACCTGGCAGCACCACTCAGATGAGCCCAATGAAGAATATTTCCAGGGGCCCTCTGTTTTCTCTCTGTGCCTAAATGCAGGTAGCATCTTGCTCAGTTTCTGCCAGCATGAGTTTTTGTTGTGGTTCCCATTGAGGTGTGGGGACTGGAAGAGAGCCCATTGCTAACAGGAAGAAATGGGGTTGAAAAGAATGATTCTCACTAATGCTGGGCACATGTTAGGTGTTAAACTTTTGTCTTGATGTGTTGACTTCTTTGGATGCCTGAATGTTTTTGCCAGTGTCTTTTCACTTGAAGTGTTTACTACTGTTGGCAGTGATTCCACTTAGCATAGAATGAACAGCCCGAAATGAACAAGCTGGTTAATTTGGGGGGTTTTCTCCCTCATCATATTTGTTTGAGGGGAAGTCTCTGTTATATTGTCCTCTCATGAAGAGCTTTCCAGAAATGAGGCAGATGACATAGGACTGCTTTGTATAATGACCTCAAGAGCATTTTGCCCAGTGTTTGAGGAATTTCAGCACCTCTTTAACATCCTGCCTCAGGGTCGCACATCTCTGAACAGCTCCCACATCTGCTCCAACTATTCAGTCCTCCTCACTTCATTATGGCAAAGTTAGAAATACAGTGCCATTTGCAGTTTGCTGCTTGAGTCAAACCAATGACACAAACATCCTAGAGCAATGCATTTAAACTTTTGGTATTAAACCATGAAAGATAATGCAGAGCCATTTCAGCAAGTTTGAGAGACTAGAAATGCAGAGTGCTAATGCAACATTCAGAACTCACAGAAACTTGGTTTTTCTTTTAACAATCCTTCCTCATATCCCCTCTAACTCACAACATAAAACTAGATGCTTCCTCGCCTTATAAGATATTTAAGTCTAATATTTCCTAATCTGAAAATAATTTTCTAAGAGTGCAGGTCAAAGACAAATACTGGGCCTTTGTACCATTTGGTTCCTCTGCCACGTGGTTCCTGAGATCCCTGAAATAGGAACACACAGTTCCAGTGACTGCAGAGAAAGCAGCCAGCAGACTAATTGGTAGGCAGTGGGGAGCAGGAGCAGCCACAGTGACTACAAGGGACCCGCTGTGTCCTCACAAGCCTGAAGATTTTCTGCAGACCCTGGCAAGGTGGTGCAGGCCTGTGTTGGAGGAGCTCACTCAGAAACCACTGAGCCTTGTGGCAGCTGCTGACCTAAGAATGCTGTTCAGTGGAAATTAGGAGAATCAATGAGAAAAATGCAAATTGACTACAAACTCAGTTTTCTTGGCTGAGGAGGGGAAAAGAATATCATTGAACTCCGTGGAATTGAAAAATCTTCCCCATGTGCTGCAAACGCTAATACAACCTCCCTTTTGCTCATCATATCCTACTGTTGACCCTTTTCCTAGGAGTCTCAAATTTTCATGTCTATTAAAGATGATCTACCCTCACACTACAGAGTATCCATCTTTCACATCATTTTCTTCCTCTAAATGATGATGCTGAGGTATTTTATACTTTTAAATAAATTTTAGGTTCTATGAACATCATGTCTTAGCATAACATACCAATCTTAAGAAACCAATCTTACAGGCAATTGTACAGTTGAGAATTAAGGTTAAGTTACTAAAAGCATTATTTAAAAAAAAAAACAGAAGATCTAAAAATGTTTTTACATTTTAAACACATTTTAGTAAGTGGATAAACAGCCACAAAAATAGCATCCTCTTGTGATTGGCTCTGTTACCATCCAGCATTTGAATTCCTCAAAAGAAAGGAGAAAGAAAAGATAAACAGATTCAGGCAACTGAGAATTTCTTTCCTTTCTCTCCCAGGTTTTATTTTTCCACTTTCCTTTGGAGATCAAAATTTTCCATTCCAATATACCTGACTTTATTTCTGCATAGACACATGTTGTCCTACTTCTTTTCAATGCCTCTAATGATTTTCTCCCTTTCAGTTTGCACTTTCTTAAGTCTCTTTCTTAATGTGTCAGGTACAATGCTAAGCACTTTACATGGATTATTCCATTTCATCTATATACTAGTGTATCCTATAGATATTACAGGAAACAACCCAAGGCTCTAAGAACTCAGGTACAAATGCACAAGATCACACAGGACAAGGTCATTATTTAAAACTCGGCAGTTTGACTAAAAAACCTATAGTCTTAAAATCTAAGTCAAAATATTTTCTATACATATTCAAACTTGTATTCTCCCTTCACACTTGTTATTTCTGTTTATTACAGAAGGCATACAGAATTTAATTCTCTGTTAATGAGGTTGGGGGAACTAATGCTACTTTTAAACTTTTTCTTCTTCTGGGTTTCAACAATTATTCCATATGCTTTTTTTAAAATTAATTTCTCTCTTAGTTGCAGAACTAAACTGAAAGAATATGCTTTTAGCAAAATAGTTATTTGTCTCATTCTCATATTCCTGTTTACAACAGAAAGAAAATTAGCTTTATCCAGAGGAATCAGGATAAAGTTTTGTTGGGACATTACTCTTGGTTTACAATGCTGATTTGCTTTGCAAATATCCAAACATCTTGGGTCTGTCTGGCTTTAGAAATTTCTCCTATTAGGCATCTCCTGGAAAACAGAAACAAGTTTAAAGGCTCAAGAGAATACATTCTGGATTTTGTTTGACTTTTTTTTTTTTTTTAAATATGAAAAACATCTTGTCTTTGAAATTTATTGAATAAAACCAGGTATTTCAGAGGATTGCTGTTCTGGGTAAGCCAGAACTTTCTTTAGAAAATTCCAGTGTTGTTCTAAATCTAAGAAGACATGATAGGTAAATGCTTTTGGACCCAGGGTCATTGATTTAGGGTCCATGGCCTTTTGAGGGTCCCATTTCAATTGTCTGAAATATGTTTCCATCAGTAACCCTAAATGGTTGTGAACCATAGCTCTGGATGACTTTTAAAGCAACTTTCAACCAAATTCTTTCCTTCCATAACTTTCTTTCCTGACTAATTTTCTCTGTACATTTCATATATGGCATTTCCATTTAGCAAATAGATCATATTAAATTTGTGGGAGCTTTCTTGCAATTTAAGTTTTTACTACTTAATTATTTATAACTCCTTACTGTGTTGGTCACTGTCCCAAAGCAAAAACCATGATATCTCCTCAGAGTAAAACAAGACACTTCATTGTACATCACTATAGCATCTTGTACATTTCCACTACAATTTGAATCATACTTTGTAGTTTGAAAAGGTAAATATCATGGATTTGAGATCTCAGCTTGCTTTGGGGCTGTGGGGATAGAAGAAGAAATATGACATGAAAGGGGGAGGACCATTCCTGAAATCACACAATTAAGTGTTGTGGGAAAGAAGTAGGAGGAGAGAAGACAGCAGGGAAGAATGGCTTCTCAGCAGAGACTGCACCAGGAGGTGTCCTGGAGAAAGACTTGGGGACTGAACATGTCAAGGTCCATTGAAGATCAGGATCCATAAGAAAGACCACATGATACAGACAGCAAGCCAAGAATAACAGAAGAAAGAATCTGTAGAATTTTCCCTGTTCTTCTGTTTTCCCCTGCCTCTCTCCTAGAGAATTAGAAATGAGTGTTTTGCCTAATGTTGAGGCTTGAGTGGAAAAGAGGCTAGACCTGGAACCAGGACTAAGCAGGGATTGGATATTTCTTGTCTCTAGGACAAATCAGATCAGATTTACAGATTCAAGAATTATGATTGGGGAAGGGATTTGGAAAGAAAAAGAATCACACTAGAGTGCAATAGCAACCCTGTAGGCCCCAGATGGCTATGGTTAGGCTTCTTTGCCAAGGCTTCTTGCAGGCTTTATTTTCAATATGTAGCCAGGGTCAAGAGCACCCTGATTCAGCATATGTACTCAAGGTCATAAACATTTGCTTGTGAGCATGCACTCACTTATGTAACCTGTTAGCAATATCCTGCTTTGTTTGGCCTACACATTGAAAAGGTCTATGGAAGGACTCAGGGGGCTGGAGCTGAAGGCTGGGGGTGCTGCTACCTCTGAATAAAGCATGTCTAGTATTCCAACTGCACCTTGCATCTTCTTCCACCTGCCAAGATCCCAGATTCATTTCCCAGGGTCTGAGTCCTCTAAACCACAGCCTTGTAGCTCAGATGCCCAATGACTAAAGAACAGAGAAGTTCAGATTCATATGGAGCACAAGAGTAAGATGGTAAAAGGAATGGTTCAATGAGACCTAATCAAACACTCTATCAGCAGAAGGCACAGAATATCCATCAACCAAGCTGTATGTATCCCTAAAGAACCTTATAAAAGTCAAACCTAGATTGATTAGGAAGAAGTAGGGAACAGCAGAAAGCACCAAAATGCTCACTCTGATCAAAACAGGCTTCAGCCAAAAGGAGTCTTATAGAATGGTTCTACAACCAAGATAGCCACCTACCAGCCAACAACTAAGTAGCCACCTAACATCTGCACAGGAAGGGTAACAATTATCAAAATGACAGGTGTCTGCACTCAAAATTGTCCTGTACTTGGTTTATTATTGCAATATTGAAATTCTTAATAATTTTGCCTCTGAGCATTGAGAGGAGGGATACCAGGAAGCATGTGTGCAAACCATTTTGTCCAGCAGCAGCAGTGCCTGCAGATGCAGGGCTCAGGCCTCGTAAGACTCCCCCTAATATGCAAGAACATGCTTCAGAGCAGTCCTAGATGCCACAGGGCTGCAAGAGGGCAGCCTGAGCTAGACCAGGGTCCAAATTGATGAAGTCAGCAGCATAGAAGTAGCAGGGGTTGTAGCAGTGGTTAAAAAAAAAAAAGGAGGAGGAGGAGGAGGGGGAGGATGAAGAGGAGGAAGAGGTAGAGGAGGAGGAGAAGAAGAAAGAAAGAAAAACTCCACGTGGGGACGGGGCTGAGGCCAGCAATGGAAAACCAGCTTACCAGAGCCTGTCCCTTTCCCATCTGTACAAATATTAACTCTTGAATGAATGTTGGGACAGTAACTGCTACAGCCAGGTAATAAACTTAGCAAATTATTACAAAGTCAAAGTTTACACATGGACATTTCAATAAAATATAACAAGTAGTTATAAGATTTTTTTCAGAATTTAAAATTGCTGCTTAGAAAACTGCTACAGTGTTGAAAGGCAAATATCCATAGACATAATTATTTGAAAGGCAAATAATGCATAGATTTTAGATAATCATATTATGTGGAAAATAATTATCTTTGTACAAAACTTCAGATAAACCAATTGTCATAGAAGACGATTTAAAATTTTTTAAGTTGAAGATATAGCAATTGATTGTATTTTAAATTCTGTACAAATAATGAGCCATTTTGTGTATCTTGAACAAATTACTGAAAATATCAGAAACATTAAAATGCAATTTTACACATTTACATTTAAAATTAAATTCAGAATCACACAAAACTGATTTGTTGAAGAATTAAATTTTTTACAAAAGTATTCTCCCAGAATCATCAACTCCAGGTGTATGAAAATTCATATTATGAAATAATTTATTAGAAAATTATCTAAATGTTGACATAGCCTCTAAAATGCACATAAGATGCATCAGAAAAATAATCCTTCCCAGAATTAAAAATCTTTGAAAATTACTTATGATCTTTAATTTTCCAAGTGTGACTGAAATGGACTTCAATTATACTGACCACAGAGGAAGTTGCTGAATTTCCAGTTTCTGATCCATACATGGGAAACTTGAAAGTCACCAGTCTTTCCTAACTACAAGTAAGAAGTTAAAAAAACTGGAAAATCAGTTCTTCTTAAATCCATTAGAGAAGGGAGGTCACAGGGCACACTGCTCACCCCAAAACTGAAGAGACCAAAAGCAAATACAGAGAATCACAACTCACCAGAATAGGAGCCCAAGGGCAGAAACCTCCACAGGAACTAGTCTCAGGAAAACCTGAACTATAATTAC
Organism: Glaucomys volans; assembly: GCA_020662805.1. Lineage (NCBI taxonomy): Eukaryota > Metazoa > Chordata > Mammalia > Rodentia > Sciuridae > Glaucomys > Glaucomys volans. The sequence goes on along the minus strand of JAJEJO010050022.1, from coordinate 474,412 downwards.
TAAATTGCTAGAGGCTCAGTATGGACAAGTCTGAAAAAAACTCTAGGGAGACCCAGTGTGAGATCCCCCCTGCTACACACACACACACACACACACACACACACACACACTTTGGAGTTTTGCCATCTGGCTCTTTCACTGTGAATATGGTAGAGAAAAAAAATCTCTTGTGCTTCTAACTGTGGGGAGGAAAAAGAGGAACCATTTCAAATACATCAAAGCATTCTAGTACTTTCTTTCTAAAAGGTCTTCCCTCAGGAGAAACTACTTAACCAGAACCTAACCTCCTGGGGTTTTATCACAGCCAAACTGACCTGGGAAGGGAAATATTCATCTCCAGCTGGTTTCAACCCTCCATGTGGGATATATAACCAGGCTAAAGAAAAAACACATAATCGTATCAATAGATGGAGAAAAATTATTTGGCAAAATCAAATACTCATTCATTACAAAAACTCTTAGTAAAGTAAGAGTAAAGGGGAATTTCCTCAAGTTGACAAAGCACACCAACAAAAATATCTACAGCTAATATCCTACTTAATGATAAGAAAATAACTTTCCCACCAAGATCATAAAAAAGGCAATGATGTCACTTCTTACCCACTACTTTTTAATATCATATTGGAAGTTCTAGCCAATGCAATAAGACAAGTAAAGGAAATAAGAGATATGAACTTAGAGAAGAAAGAGAGAAAATTATCTGTTTGAAGATGATATAATCATCTATGTAGAAAATCTGAATGAATCTACAAAAATACTCCTGGAACTCATAAGCTTAATATACAAAAGTCCATCACTTTCCTACATTTTAGCTACGAACAAGTGGAATTTTAAATGAAAACACAATATCATTTACATTAGCACCCACAAAAAAATGAAATACTTACATATAAACCTAACAAAATATGTACAAGATCTATAAAACATGGGCTGGGGTTGTGGCTCAGTGGTAGAGTGCTTGCTTAGCATGTGTGAGGCACTGGGTTCGATTCTCAGCACCGCATGTAAATATATGAATAAAATAAAGGTCTATCAACATCTGAAAAATATTTAAAAAAAGATCTATAAACCAGGAATGAAAAAGAAAACAAAGTTATGATGAAAAAAATCAAAAAAGAACTAAATAAATGGAAAGATATTCCATATCCTCACACAAGATAATTCAATATTGTCAAGATGCCAATAAACTTGCTCTATAGATTCAATTTAATTTTGATCAAAATCCCAAAAGATAATTTTTCAAATGTCAATAAACTGATTCTAAAATTTATATGTAGAGGCAAAAGACCCCAAATAGTCCACATAATATTAAAAGAGGAAAATGAAATTGGAGAACTGAACCTACCTGACTTCAAAACTTACTATATATCCACAGTAATCAAGATGATGTGGTATTAGCAAAAGAACAGGCAAATATATCAACAGAACAGAAAAGAGTACAGTAATAAGCCCACATAAATACAGTCAACTGATCTTTGACAATGTAGCAAAGGCATTACAATGGAAAAAATAAATAGTGTTTTTCAACAAATAGTGATCAAAAAATTGGACATCCACATGCAAAAAAAAAAAAAACTGCAAAATAAAAAACAAAAACAACCCAGACACAGATATTATACTACTCAAAAAAATAAACATAGACTTAAATATAAAACACAAAACTATAAAGCCTATAGAAGATAAAACCTAAATAACCTTGAACTTAGTAACTTTTTAATCAGATACCAAAAAAATAATCCATGGAAGAAGCAGCTTGATAATCTGGATTGCATTAAAATTATGTTTCCCACTCTATGAAAGACATTATCAAGAGAATGAAAAGAGAAGCCACAGATTAGGAGAAAATATTTGCAAAATACATAACTGCTAAAGAACTGTGATCCAAAATATACAAAAAGTTATTAAATCTCAACAATAAGAAAACAAATAAACCTAGTTTAAAAATGGACCCAAGACCTTAATAGTCACCCCACCAAAGATGGTAAATAGGCCTATGAAGAGATGCTCCACATATATATCATCAGGGAAATATAAATTAAAACAGTCAGATACCACACAGTTTGCCTATTAGAATGACCAAAATTCAGAACACTGACAATGGCAAATGCTGGTGAGAATATGGAGGAACTTCCAATGCAAAATGGTACAGCCACGTTGGAAGACAGTTTGGCAATTTGTTATAAAACTAAATAACCAATCATACTCCTAGGCATTTACCCAAGGAAGTTGGAAGTTTATGTTCATACAAAAGCCTGCAAACGGTTGTTTATACCATCTTTATTCATAATCACCAATACGTAGAAGCAACAGAGCTGCCCTTCAATAGGTGAATGGATAAATTGTGGTATATCTAAAAAGTCTACATGACATTCTGGAAAAGGCAAAACTAAGGAGACAGTGAAAGAGTCAATGGTTACTAAACAGATTCTTCTCAAAAGTACAAATGTTCAAAATCTCTAGCCACCAAGGAAATGCAAGTCAAAACTATACTGAGATTCCATCTCACTCCATTCAGAATGGCAATCATCAAAAATACAAACAGTAAATAATGGAGAGGACGTAGGGAAAAGGGAGCCCTTGTACACTGTTGGTAAGAATGTAAATTAGCATTTAGCATTAGCATTAGGCACTATGTAAATTAGCATGGAAGATCCTCAAAAGACTAAAAATAGAACTACTATATGATCCAGCTCTACCACTCCTTGGTGTTTATTCAAAGGAGGGAGGACATGCACTTCCATGTTTATTGTAGCACAATTTGCAATAGCCAAGTCATGGCACCAGCCTAGGTATCCATCAACAAATGAATACATAAAGAAAATGTGGTCCATATACACAAAGGAGTTTTATTCAGCCAAGTTTTATTTTCAGGAAAACAGACAGAATTATGGAACATAACCCTACACATGATAAGCCAGACTCAGAAAGCCAAGTCCTGTAGGTTTTCTTTCATATGTGAAAGCTAGAGAGAGAAAACAAAAACAGAAAACAAAACAGGAATCTTATGTAACTAGAAGAGTTCAATGAAAGGGAAGAGAGGTGAGCAAGGGTAGTACTAGGGAATGAAATTGATCAAATTATGTTATATGCATGTACAAATATGCCATAATGAAATCCACTATTCTATATAATTAATATGCACCAATAAAAAATGTTTTAAGATCAGTGGTTGCCAGGGGTTAGAGGAGGAAGAAGGATGAGTAGGTAAGGTACAGAGGATGGTTAGGACCATGAAACTATTATGTATGACACTAAAACAATGGATACATGTCATTATACATTTGTCCCAACCCACAGAATATACAACATACAGAGTGAACTCTAATGTAAACTATGAACTTTGGTTGTACCAATGTGGAGTCAGCAATTGCAACAAATGTACCACTCTGGTTAGAGGTATGGACGTGGAGGAGAGAAAGTTTTTTCCTTTTCCTTCTCAGGTTCTCCAGCTGGTGCTCTGCAAATTAGATTGACAAAACAAATACACCAGCGAGAAAAACAAATTTATTAGTATGTGCATCATGCATACACAGGGGAGAAATTTAGGGTGAGTAACTCAAAGGAGTGGTTAGCACTTGAGCATAAATAGCATCTTAACAAAAGAATAATACATTTGTAGAAAAGGAACAAGACAAAGGAAAAGGGTTTGTGCCTCCAAACGCGAATCACTGTGGGAAGGTAGATATACAGCTACTAATTGAAGATAAGGGTTATTTAGTAAGATTTGCTGGGCAGACTCCTCCTGGGGTCATAGCATCTCCTGTGATAAGGCTGTTACCCTCTCCTGGTACAGAAGGCATTGGGGAGCATTTTCAGAAAGGAAATTCATGCTCTGTTTTCAGGCAAAAAGGGGAAGGAAGAAAGTTCATCCTATGTCTACTTTCTTAACTGACTTTAGTTTGAAATAATCCTTATGCCAGAGTGTCACATTCAGAATTCAGACTCTGAACCCCTTCATTGATAATCCCCCAAGCTCTGCAAGTGTGAGGGCAGGAGGCTTCCAGGAACTCTCTTTATCTTCCCCTAAATTTTGCTGTGAACATAAAACTTCTCTGAAAAAAAAATTAAGTCTATTAAAAAATGTTAAAACATTAATTAATGAAGTTCCTAGGAGTAGAAATGAATTTGCAGAAAAACAAGCCCCAAAACTCTTATAATCAATCCAAATATCACATTTAAAAAGTATTTTCATTTTCTATTACATAGAATTATAACATAGGAATAGTTTTGTAAGCTTATTTTTTTACTTATATATCACAATTATCCATATTATATTTTATTAGATACAAAATATTTTTCAAGAAAAAAAATCATATTTTAGTGCCTTCATACTTTTTTCCTACATTTGAACACATTTTTCATTTCTCACTACAGATCATACAGCTTTCCTGGACACAAGGGTGTTTTTGTTTTGTTTGGCTATATATGCATTAGTTCCAATAATTGGTTTGTTGACTCTTTGAGGAAGGATACCAGATGATCATTATAATCTTTCCAAAGTGACTGCGTTTAATTTTTCTACTTTAGCTCTAGGACATTAGTTGAGATTATCAGAAAACACATGTCCAAATACATGGTGTGTCATTAGTGCATTTGGTTCTTTCATTTAGAAGCAAGACTGAACAATAAACGATAGTCAACAAGTAGGGAACTATTGTATGTAGGGAAGAAAGTGCAGAGAGAGCGCAAACCTTTCAACCTTCCCCAACAAGGGTGCAAGTAATGGCAAGTGTTCAACCTGCCATATCTATAGAGAAGGAAAGGGTTTTACAAAAGAAAGAACCAGAAAGATTCTTTGTCTCTGAGCAGCAGCGATCCTATGTAACCCAAGTCACTGCTGCTCTGCTCTGTCACGAGAATTAGTTTATCACACGCACTATCATAGGCATACTTCTAGGACAAGAAAATATTTTAGCTTTTCGCCATTTCTTAGGTGAGAAGCAGAGCTAAGAGTGTCTTTTTGTAGGTAAAGAATTCGGATTTTTTTTTAATAAAAATGAGGATTTAAATTTAAAGAGCCACACACCTCATTAAATGCTAGTGGATGGATGCCAATTTTCACACAGTCTCATCTTCTGTTTTCTTTTTCTATTAAGAAGGCTCTTTGCTCTTGCTAGGCTAAACAATAAAAGTACAGGACAAAACTACTTAATCTGAATGCTGGTTTTCAGTGCTGTATATTTCATTTTGTTAACAAGACATTTCTTTCCATTAGTAGAATTCATAGAAAATTAGTGAATTATTCATTTTGTTTTTGCTATTGCTTTAAAAAAAAAAAAAGGATCCAGCAGGGCAGATATGCTCAACAGATTACTGAGTTTCTGAAATTTTTGCAGAATTAAACAAGAGGAATATTTGAAAAGTAATACAGTACATGAATCAATGAGTGAAAAAGAAGTATTTTAGTTACAGCTGATTTTACCAGAACCACCTCCACCCCCATATAATTAGGTTTTGGACTGACTCCAAGTGGCTTCTTTTCCACTTAAATATGGAGGGGCAGGAGATGCAATGCAATGTCAGCTTTTCCAGTACTTTTAAAACAGTAAATTAGCACTATCGATCTGAATTCAAATGAACTGGAAGGTAAGCAATGTCTATTAGTTTCCATTTAAGATGCCTATGTTTTAAAAAGAGACACATTTTGCATAAATAACCTTGATTCTATTATATTAAGAAGTCTCTTTTAGTTCTGTTGTTTTATTTTCTTACTTTTTTTTCTCTTATGGATGTAGAAACAGCTGTTTAAAAAATAGAATGCATATATTTCATGGAAAATACCTGTGTAACTAATCCCATGAAAACTGTAACTTTTTAAAAAATAGTTCTCTTTATATCTTCCTTCTTTCAATGAGACAATGCAAATATGGAACACAAAAAGGAACTGAAGGTGATGCAACTGGTGAGGGCCCAAGCGTTCATTATGGAAAGTTCCCAGGCTGCACGGAGGTAGAGAGAACAGAGTCATGATCCAATGGACCCATCGCCCCGCTTCAACAGTCATAGTGCGCCTCATCTTTCATGTATATTCTCACCACCCCACCTTACCCTCAAATTCTTGACATCATTTCATTTTATAATCATACATTTTAGTATGTATTTACAAAAGACAAGAAATCTTAACCTCAATGCAATTATTGTACTTTATTAAATAAACAATGAAGTTGGGCTTGATGGTAATCCCAGCTAGGCAGGAGGCTGAGAGGCAGGAGGATTGTAAGTTCAAGGCCAGCCTGGGTGATGGAGCAAGATCGTCCTGTCTCAAAATACAACTTTTAAAAAGGGGGGATAGGGATGTAACTCAGTGATGGAGTGCTTACCTAGCATGCACAAAGGCCCTGGATTCAACCCCAAGGACTGCAGAAAAGAAGAAAAGAAAAACTCAGGGGAAAAAATGATTTCTTACTATATTTAATCAAGGCTTGCATTGCAGTAATTAATTCATAAATATTTTTAATAGTTCTTTTGTTTAAATCCACACATTTAATGTGTTTGAGAAGTCTCTTAAGTTCTTTAAGGACTCTTTATTTTTCCTTGCAAAACAGTTATGGGTGAAACTGGGTCATTTGTTCTCCTGGTTTTTGTTATGTGGTGCTAACATTTGCAAATTGTTATGATGCTATCAGTTTGCTCCAACCCTTCAGTTTTTGAAATAGTATTTTTGTCCTAGATTCATTATTTCCAGAGGGAGATTATAATTTCTTTTTTACATTCTGCTTAACTGGATTTTAGTCACCACAATTTTTTTTTTAACCTGAAACATGTATAATCTGTAAAGGAAGCAAATTCAATAGCATCGCAAAACATTTGGGATAAATAGGCATCAAGAGACTGGCCTTAATTCCTGACTTGGTCTGCCTGCTGCATTGTAACTGATCTGCAGGAGCAAATGTAGTGGATCCTGTACTGGTACATCCATGAAGGTTTTCCTTGACTCCTTCCCAATTAATCAAGGAGAGTACTGAGCCTTGTCATCTTGGCCAGATGTGCTAAATATGAACTTTCGTGGTGGCATCAAACCTGTACATGGGCAAGGCTTGGCCCTCCTTGGAGTGTCTTTGATAATGTGATACGTGAATAAAATGTTCCTCCTTGAAAGGTCATTAAGTCAGTGTCTGTGTGTGTGTGTGTGTGTGTGTATGTGAGGGGGTGGGAGGGAGAGAGATTTGCTTCAAAGATACTCAGATGCAGCATGGAAAAATCAATAAAGCATTCCAGCTAAGTTAATAGTAAGCTCTAGCCCTTCTTTCATCTTGAAAATTCCTTGCAAACCTTAACTAATACATCTGGCAATCCTTGGAGGACACTCACACTCTGCATTTTTATTTTTATTTTTTTTTTTTAGTGTTTAGCCAAGGAGGGTTGGCTCTATCGCACATTTTTGTGGCCCGGCCTTTTCCCTTCTGGTCTGTTTCCACACTGGAAGGAAGAAGGGAATCAGGCCTTAGAAGTCAGATTCTCTTCCTAGTTAGAAACCTCTTGAGTCAGGAATAACTGAATTTTTTCTGTGAGATGGTAAGTTACTAAGAACATGACTTTGAGGGTTTTGATGCTAAGATGGTAAACAGTACCACTAAACTTATACAAATAGAAGTCCCACTTTAGGGGCATTATTTTTTTAAATAAAAAAGAACAATGGCTGGGCAAGGCTATAATTCCCATGGCTCAGGAGGCTGAGGCAGAGGATCTCAAATTCAAAACCAGCCTCAGCAAAAGTGAAGCGCTAAGCAACTCAGTGACACGCTGCCTCTAAATAAAATAGAAAATAGGGCTGGGGATGTGGCTAGTGGTTGAGTGCCCCTGAGTTCAATGCCCAGTACCAAAAAAAAAAAAAGAACAATGGATGAGACGCATATAAAAAATGTCAATACATTAATTATATCTCTGTTGACTTAAAATATTTCCAAGTGATATAAGAACTATGTCAGTAAGTTTCTCTGAAGTGATTTTATAACTTCAGTTTGCCCTTAAACTTTGCAAGAGTATATAAGTACAAGTGATTACTAGAAAGACAAGAAAACATTGTTTTTAGATGAGTAAGCATGTACACAAAGATACACTTAGGGTTTGGAGGATGATGCAAAATATTTCTTTTATTATCTCCTTGAGCTGACTCTTTTGTACCTAACCAACCTTGTTCAGTAAATGGGTGCCTTTGTCCTCTGTGGTCTCTCTCTTCCTCCTCACTCACTCAGTTTGGACTGACTGCTTGCAACGGGCTGCATGATTTTTCAGTTGACAGGACTTGAGCAGTAAATGACAGGATCTTCCCTTGAAGAGCTTACAGCCTAAATAATAAGTTAAGATAAATAAATATTTGTGTATATATGTATCTGTTTATGATTAGGTATGTATTTAATACATGCATTTTATGTAAATATTTATATACATGTATTTGTATAATGTCTGAATGTACGTCATGAAGAGGGCAAAGGAGAGCTCAAAAACAAGGTGACAGCAGACGCATGAGACTTCCATGCCTGGGAGGTCAACTAGAGGCCTAGGTCCCCCCAAGCCCAGCAGAGCCCCATGAGACTTCCAGGCCAGGGAGGCCGACCCAGAGACAGACATCAGGCTCAGCCCAGTGCAGATGCGTAGACTTCCATGCCAAGGAGGCTGGCCCAACACAGACAAGTAAGATTTCCATGCCTGGGAGGCCCAACCCAGAAGCCCAGGTGCACCCCAGCCCGGCCCCAGCCTGTGGTCTAGAGACAGAGACGGGGCAGTAGTTAACCATCTGTCAACATGTAGGGGCACTTCTGCCTACTAGCAGGGATTGCACCTCACCAGGAGGTCACCATACCCAGAGGGGCAGCACCGTTCTTGGGATACCGCATTATCAAGTTCCTCCCAGGCATCAGGCTACTGAGGACTAGGAGGTTTGAACAGTACAGTATAGTTTTATTGTAGTTTTTTAAAAATTTTATTAGTAATAATATTACCATTAATCCTATTATACCTACTAATATTCCTACTTTTCTTTTCATTTATTAATATTTTTCTTACCCTCTCTATTTTCCTCTAATCTGTCTCCTTGGAGTCTCTCCCTTTTCTTATGCTAACATTCAATTTCTTTTCATTCCTCTGTCACTACTCCTATGACATAGTACCACTATAGACACACTTCTTATCTCATTAATAATATGTCCTACACCCCACCCCATCCTCCTTATCCACCATTAGAAATTGTGGTCCTTATTGCAAATCTATTGTCTAAACAGTAGATAATAATTGAACTCTTCATCTCAGTTTGCTAAGACAATATGGTTAATATCTTAAAAAGGAAAGTTTGAGTTAAGGATGCATATTGTTTGTAGAGTGTGCTGCTAATATTGATCTCTCACTTCAAGGTAAGGTATTGGAAACCTGCAGCGACTCTATAAATCTATAGGGGGAAAACTGCAATATCTCAGATTCTCACTGCTAGAGGGGAAGACACATGAACAACATGAGAAAACAAGGAAAGAAAGTGTCCCAAACAAACATCAACAGAATCCAATGACAGCAGGGCAGAAGAAATATCAGAAAAGGGTTCAGAATGCACATAATTAAAATGATCAGAGAAACAAACGATGAGTTAAGAGAGCAAATGCAGGTAATGAATGACTGCACAAATCAACAGTTAAAACAACAAATGCAGGGAGCAAAAGATCATTTCAATAAAGAGATAGAGATTCTGAAGAAAAAACAAACAGAAATTCTTGAAATGAAGGAAACAATAACCCAAACTAAAAACTCAATAGAAAGCATAACCAACAGGCTAGATCACCTGGAAGACAGAACCTCAGACATTGAAGACAAAATATTTAATCTTGAAAACAAAGTGGACCAAACAGAAAAGATGGTAAGAATTCACAAACAGAACCTACAAGAATTATGGGATATCATAAAAGACCAAATTTAAGAATTATTGGGATTGAGGAAGGCATAGAGATACAAACCAAAGAAATGAATAATCTATTCAATGAAATAATATCAGAAAATTTCCCAAATCTGAAGAATAAAATGGAAAATCAAATACAAGAGGCTTACAGGACACCAAATGTACAAAATTACAACAGATCCACACCAGGCACATTATAATGAAAGTACCCAACATACAAAATAAAGATAGAATTTTAAAGGCTGTGAGAGAAAAAATCAGATTACATTCAGGGGGAAACCAATATGGTTATCAGCAGATTTCTCAACCCAGACCCTAAAAGCAAGAAGGGCCTGGAACAACATAGTTCAACCTATGGATGGATGCCATAAGAAAATGGATGCCAACCAAGAATCTTATACCCAGCAAAACTAACCTCCAGATTTGAAGATGAAATAAAGTCCTTCCATGATAAAGAAAAGCTAAAAGAATATGCAAATAGAAAGCCAGCAGTACAGAACATTCTCAGCAAAATATTCCATGAGGAAGAAATGAAAAACAACAATGTAAGTCAGCAAAGGGAGGAACTACCCTAAAGGAATAGCCAAATAAAGGAGAAATCAAATCAAGTTAAAAACCGAAAATAAGCCAAAATTACTGGGAATACAAATCATATCTCAATAATAATCCTGAATGTTAATGGCCTAAACTCATCAACCAAAAGACATAGACTGGCAGATTGGATTAGAAAGAAAGACCCAACAATATGCTGCCTTCAAGAGATGCATCTCATAGAAAAAGATATCCACAGACTAAAGGTGAAAGGTTGGGAAAAAATATACCATGCACATGGACTCAGTAGAAAAGCAGGGGTTTCCATCCTCATATCAGATAAAGTGGACTTCAAGCCAAAATTAGTTAGAAGGGATAACGAAGGACATTTCATACTGCTTAAGGGCAGCATAAATCAGCAAGGCATAACAATCATAAATATTTATGCCCCAAACAATGGCACATCCATGTACGTCAAACAAATTCTTCTCAATTCCAGAAACCAAATAGACCACAACATAATAATAGTAGGTGACTTTAACACACCTCTCTCACCATTGGACAGATCTTCCAAACAAAAATTGAACAAAGAAACCATAGAACTCAATAATACAATCACTAATTTAGATTTAACAGACATATATAGAATATTCCATGCATCAATAAGCAAATACACTTTCTTTTCAGCAACTCATAGATCCTTGTCTAAAATAGACCATATGTTATGTCACAAAGCTACTCTTAGCAAGTACAAAAAGATAGAGATACTACCTTGTATTCTATCAGATCATAATGGAATGAAATTAGAAATCAATGATAAAATAAAACACAGAAACTACTCCAATATCTGAAGATTAAATAATATGCTATTGAATGATGCATGGATAACAGAAGACATCTGGGGGAAATGAAAAATTCTTAGATGTAAATGAGAATAAAGATACAACATATCAAAATCTCTGGGACACTATGAAAGCAGTACTAAAAGGAAAATTCATTGCATGGAGCACATTCAATAAAAGAATGAAAAGTCAACAAATAAATGACCTCACATTACAGCTCAAAGCCCTAGAAAAAGAAGAACAGATCATCACCAAAAGCAGAAGACAGGAAATAATCAAAATCAGAGCTGAAATCAATGAAAATGAAATAAAAGAAACAATTCAAAAAATTGACAAAGAAAAAAGTTAGTTCTTTGAAAAAATAAACAAAATTGATAAACCCTTAACCACACTAACAAAGAGAAGGAGAGAGAAAACTCAAATTGCTAAAATTCATGATGAAAAAGGAAATATCACAACAGACACTATTGAAATACAAAACATAATTAGAAGCTATTTTGAAAATCCAGACTCCAACAAAATAGAAAATCTCGAAGACATCCACAGTATTCTGGAGACATATGAGTCACCTAAACTGAATCTGGAGGACATACACAATTTAAACAGATCAATTTCAAACAATGAAATAGAAGAAGTCATCAAAAGCCTACCAACAAAGAGAAGTCCAGGGCTGGATGGATTCTCAGCTGAGTTCAACAAGACCTTCAAAGAAGAGATCATTCCAATACTTCTCATAGTATTCCATGAAATAGAGGAGGAGGAAACCCTTCCAAACTCATTCTATGAAGCTAATATCACCCTGATACCAAAACCAGACAGAGACACATCGAGAAAAGAAAATTTCAGACCAATATCCCTAATTAACATAGATGCAAAAATTCTTAACAAAATTTTAGCAAATTGTATACAAAAGCATATTAAAAAGATAGTGCACCATGATCAAGTGGGTTTCCTCCCAGGGATGCAAGGTTGGTTCAACATCCGGAAATCAATAAATGTAATTCACCACATCCACAGGCTTAAGTTAAGAATGACATAACTATTTCAATAAATGCAGAAAAAAGCATTAGATAAAATACAGCACACCTGCAAGTTCAAAACACTAGAAAAAATAGGGATAGTGGGAACATTCCTTAAAATTGTAAAGGCTATCTATGCTAAGCCCACAGCCAACATCATTCTAAATGGAGAAAAACTGAAAGCATTCCCCGTAAAAACTGGAACAAGGCAGGGATACCCTCTTTCACCACTTCTATTCAACATCGCCCTTGAAACTCTAACCAAAGCAATTAAACAGACCAAAGAAATTAAAGGGATACAAATAGGAAAATAAGAACTCAGACTATCCCTATTTGCTGATGACATAATTCTATATTTAGAAGAGCCAAAAAATTCCACCAGAAAACTTCTGGGACTCATAAATGAATTCAGTAAAGTAGCAGGATATAAAATCGATGCTCATAAATCTAATGCATTCTTATTCATAAGTAATGAATCCTCTGAAAGAGAAATTAGGAAAACTACCCCATTCACAATAGCCTCAAAAAAAATAAAATACTTGGAAATCAATCTAACAAAAGAGGTGAAAGACCTCTGCAATGAGAACTACAGAACACTAAAGAAAGAAATTAAAGAGAATCTGAGAAGATGGAAAGATCTTCCAAGTTCTTGGATAGGCAGAATTAATATTGTCAAAATGGCCATACTACCAAAAGTGCTATACAAATTCAATGCAATTCCAATTAAAATTCCAATGATGGACTTTGTAGAAACAGAGCAAGCAATCATGACATTCATTTGGAGGAATAAGAGACCTGAATAGCTAAGGCAATCCTTAGCAGGAAGAGCGAAGCAGGGTATCACAATATCAGATATGGTATCACAAGGTCTGGTATCACAATACCAGACCTTCAAATATACTACAAAGCAATAGTAACAAAAACGGCATGGTATTGGCACCTAAATAGACAGGTAGATCAATGGTACAGAAGAGAGGACACAGAGACAAACCCACAGAAATACAAGTATCTCATACTTGACAAAAGGGGCAAAAACATACAATGGTGGAAACATAGCCTCTTCAACAAATGGTGCTGGGAAAACTGGAAATTCATATGCAGCAAAATGAAAATAAACCCATATCTCTCACCCTGCACAAAGCTCAGCTCAACATGGATCAAGGACCTAGGAATTAGACCAGAGACTCTGCACCTAATAGAAGAAAAAGTAGGCCTGAATCTGCATCATGTCGGCTTAGGACCAGATTTCCTTAACATGACTCCCACAGCACAAGAAATAAAAGCAGGAATCAATAATTGGGATAGCCTCAAACTAAAAAGCTTTTTCTCAGCAAAGGAAACAATCAGCAATGTGAAGAGAGAGCCTTCAGAGTGGGAGAAAACCTTTTCCACACACACTTCAGATAGAGCACTAATCTCCAGAATCTGTAAAGAACTCAAAAAAACTTCACATCAAGAATATAAATAGCCCAATCAATAAATGGGCTAAGGAAATGAGCAACACTTCACAGAAGAAGATCTATGAGCAATCAACAGATATAGGAAAAAAATGTCCAACATCCCTAGTAATAAGAGAAGTGCAAATCGAAACTACCCTAAGATATCATCTCACCCCAATTAGAATTTCTATTATCAAGAATACAAGCAACAACAGGTGTTGACAAGGATGTAGGGAAAAAGGTACACTCATACATTGCTGGTGGGGTTGGTTGCAAAATAGTGCAGCAACTCTGGAAAGTGGAGTGGAGATTCCTTAGAAAACTTGAAATGGACCCACCATTTGACCCAGCTATCCCACTCCTTGGCCTATACCCAAAAGACTTAAAATCAGCATACTACAGTGATGCAGCCACATCAATGTTCATGGCTGCTCAATTCACAATAGCTAGATTGTGGAACTAACCTAGATGCCCTTCAGTAGATGAGTGATTTAAGAGTGATTAAAGTGATTTAATGAGTGATTAAAGAAACTCTGGTATATATACACAATGGATATTACTCAGCCATAAAGAAGAATAAAAGTATGGCATTTGCAGATAAATGGATGCAGTTGGAGAATATCATGCTATGTGAGATAAGTCAATCCCAAAAAAAACAAAGACCGAATGATCTCTCTGCTAAGTGGATGATGATTCATAATGTGGAAGGAGGTAGGAGGGAGGCAAGAATGGAGGAAGGATGGATTGCATAGAGGAAAAAGAGGGGTGGGAATGGGGTGAGGGAAAGAAAAATAACAGAATGAGACAAACATCATTGCCCTGTGTACATGTATGATTATGCAAATGGTGTGATCTACTTCATGTACAACCAGAGAAACAATTCTACTCCATTCATGTAAGGTGAATCAAAATAAATTAAATTTAAAATAGTTACCCAGTATGAGGTACTTTTTTCAGCATCCCAAATAGATTAAAACATCAGCTTCATGGAATCAGTTAGAAATGTCTCCTTTTCAGTATTCAAGAAGATTTTGGGCATAAAAATACCCAATAAATATTATTTCTTACATAAATAAGTGGTGCCATTTGACACTGAAGCTGTATGTGTTCAGGGTTTTCTTTGGGGGTAGTTTTTAAAGTAGGTTTAATTTTTAATAGGTATGTTTGTTCTTGAGTGCCTTTTGATTACTTGTGTATTTCAATAAATTTATCAATTTCAAAAAAAAAAAACAAGGTGACATTTGAGTGGAGACATGAAGAAAGAAAGTCGTATAGGTTTTTAGGGAAGAATATTCCAAGTTCAAGGAAATTGAGTGCCAAGAACCTGAGGAGGAAAGTGCTGGAATGTTTAAAGAACAGCAAAGAGGCTGCCATGGTGGGAGGAGAATGAGCCAAGGGTACAGCCATAGAAGATGCCGGAGAGATGGAGGAGTGTGTGTGTGTGCGCACGCGCGCATGTGAGAACAGGATCAAGACTTCATCTTTTAAACCTCACTTCCTCTCCCCTCTGCTGCCATACTTCTTTTTTCACTTGGCCTCTAGTCTCTTGACAGTCAGTGATTTTGTCTGATCCATTAGCTTTCTCTGTGTCTACAGGCAGTGAGGATGGGGATTGAAAGAAAAAGACAGACCTCAAGTCAGTAAGAAGCCTGTGAGACACAAACCTCTCTTTTGCTAATATTAAACACCTCCTACTGACTATTCATTGAATTTTTATTCTTGCAATCTTTGCATCCCCTCCAACCTACCAAACACTTTCTTCAGCTTTCTATTTGGATAAGAGTTAGGGGGTTAGAGGTAACTGGAGCATTCTATCCTGATATAATATATAATTTTAATATATATTTAACTTTTTCACTTACATTTAAATAAACTATTTTATAAAGCTATAGAGTTACATATAAGAAATAATGCAGCAATTAAAGGAAACCCCATCCTCCAGGAGCCAGCATAGAATATTTGTTCTTGTACATGTTTATGCTTACTGAATGCTATAGATTTGAAAAGTAAATTAGACACTGTTCCAAATTACAGAATATTTCAGTCCATTTTTCCATGAAGTTGGAGGATTAGTATAAGTAGATGATACAAAACATAGATTCTTGAATTTGCCAAAATTTTATCTGGAGTGGAGAAGAAACAAGATTCAGAATTCAATGTTTTCTTATTTTGCAGAAATAATTAGAAGATGAAGTTAGAGATTGGTTCTAGTTTTCTACTTTTTCATCAGAAACTTTGGCTGGATCAGTGGTTTTCTTATTTGCTGGAAAAAGAATCTCAGTACATAGCTTTGAGGAATATAGCCCCTAATGCTTGTGAAAATATGACCACTAGAAGATTTGTACATTCTGTACCTCTCTATCTTCTGCTACTACTCACACCATGGATACATGAGGGCTGGATTTAATCTTACATGATTCATTTAGAAATTCAGTATTGGACTAAATCCTTTGTCGATAATGAATTTTAAAATGAACTAATTTGCTCTCAACATTTGTGATTAGGATAATCACTCTGTTTGAATGTATGCACAGTAGAGATAAAGAGTATTTAAGCACTGGAGGCTGATTATTCTATTTTCTCCTGTGAACAGTTAATGTTTCTACCCCAGGAGGACCATAACATGAAAATGCACTTGAGTTTTCCTTTGTGACTCTTCCAGAGTTAAGCTGGACTAGGCATGCTGGTTCACAATAAAGAGTGACATAAATCAACAAAATAGCTGGTCTAATTTTGAATGTTTAAGAAAATTAATGCCATTGGTTCTATTTTTTATAGTTCTCCATTTCCCATGTCCCCCAATATAATTTCCCTGTGCAGAAAGAAACATCACTGAATTTTATTTATGAGTAATGTATCTGGTGGTGGTTTTTTCATTACATTCTCACAGTGTCTTGAGATTTGCAGTTCTTTTTAATTTTATAATAATGAGGCATGCTTGTAAATGAAGAACCTTGGGTGGGGTTGAAGGTGGGAGAGATCTGATGCTCTGTGGAAAATGACCACAATCAGAGATGTGCATGAGAGGATACGGAGCAGGGGAGCACCCTTTGCAGGGTGATTTGAAGGATGTTTCTTTTCCTAGTAAAGTTGATGCAGTCCATCCATCCATCCATCCATCCATCCATCCATCCATCCATTCACATATTCATCTTCTCCCACATCAATTCCCTCCTAACTAACACAAACTATGAACTATAGTTTTAGCACCTGGAAAACAAGCTGAATTTTCAGATCCACATAGGGACAAATCTGCAGACTGACGAGTGGAAGTGGCAGCAGCCACAGCTTGATGGAAATGCAGGAATGGGACGGGGTGAGGCTAACGTGTCTTTACTTAGGAGGTCACTGTGTTCATCCAGGGTTGAGATGCCTATTCTCAGTCTTGATCCTGATTAGCCTCCATGCTCATTTATATCCCAGCCCCTCATCAACTACTTGCCAAAAAACACACAAATATCTAACAGAAACCCAATGATCATCAAACCAACATCTCTCTCACTAAACACATCCCAACAAGAGAGCAAAAACAGAATGTGGACCAAACAAATTTATCAGGTTAAACACACACACACACACACACTATCTGAGAATTACTGTAGATCAGGAGTGCAGGCATGGCTTAAGTACAGGCATGGCTTAAGTACAGGCATGGCTTTGCAAGGCTACAAAGTGTGAGTCATTCTGTTCTCATCTGGAGCCTTGGCTAGATTTGGATCTACTTCCAAATTCATTCAGCTCCTGTCAAAATTCATCTCCTTGCAGCCATGAAGCTGTTGTCCCTAACTTCTTGCTATCATCTGGGAGTCACTCTCAGTGAGAGGCTGCCCATAGTTCCTTGCCATGTGGCCCTCTCCTTAAACCATCTCATCACTTACTTCTGTGAAGCCTACAAAAGATCAATCTCTAGTATCAGTTTTCTAGCAAGATAGAAACTTGTATTGTAATCACAGAGGCGATGAACTATAACTTTTTCTGTAGACTAATGGTGAGAAGCAAGTTTCTGCCCACCCAAGGGGAGGGATTGCAAAAAGACTTAAACAAGAGGCAGATATCTTGGGAGCCGCTTTAGAGTCTGTGTGTCCCAATACTGGTTTATTTTATCTCATCTTGTTACCAAAAAGGATATGGAATAAATTATGGATATATAGTCCAGCAGGGCAGACCATTGCACTGCCATAGCACAATAAAGGGGAAGGCATGCTTTCTGCATTTAACAGAGCCACATTTAAGGTCAAGTAATTTTTTGTTTTTGTTTTTTTTTTGGGGGGGGGTGCATGCGGTTCACTTTGGAATATTACTGCCAACTCAAAAAAAAAAAGGCATGAAATTTAATGGAATAAGCATCATTGTTTTAGTCAGATTTTGCAAAACTGTGACCGAAAGATCTAACAGGAATCATTAGAGGAAGAAAAGTTTATCTTGGCTCACAGTTTCAGAGGTTCAGTCCCTGGTCAGCTGACTCCATTGCTCTGGGCCAAGAGGAGGCAGAACATCATGGTGGAAGACCATGGAGGAGGAAACCTGCTCAGAACTTGGCAATCACGTCAAGCACAGTAACACACACTGTAATCCCAGTGGTTAGGGAAGCTGAGGCAGGAGGATCTCAAGTTCAAACTCAGCCTCAGCAACTCAGTGAGACCCTAAGCAACTTAGTGAGACCCTGTCTTGAAATAAAAAATAAAAAGGGTTGGGGATGTGGCTCAGTGGTTAAGTGCCTCTGGGTTAAATCTCTGGTACCCCCAAAATAAAAAAGAGCATGTCAATCAGGAGAGCTCACTAGGGACAAAATACAAACCCCCAAAACACATCCCCAGTGACCTTTCTCCTCCAGACACACCCTACCTGCTTCCAGTTACTGCACAGTTCATCCATAACTGTGGATTAATTAAGATTCTCCTAATACAATCACTTCACCTCTGAAAATTCTAGCTTCATCTCACACATGAGCTTTTGGGGGATACCTCATATCTGAGCCATAACAATTGTATTAATATACCAAATGGAAAATGAAGTTGAACTTGGAAAATGAAGAGTTCACTAAGTAGTGAATGGTTCTACACCAATACCATTCTTTTTTTTCTAGACCACTTTTTCCTTTTCATTTCCAAATCCCTCCATACACCAGGTTCTCCATCCCCTTCCTGATCTCATTACATGAGAATTCACTTCATTCTGGCCATATACTGCCCAACCAGCATCATGCTCACATCATGATCTCTGCAATCACTTAGATCTGATCACTTATCAGATATTATTATCATGGTGTATCCATCAGTGACCACCACTGCCCTGGGCTTTGTCACTGCTACTCTGTGTCCAGTTCAGGCTGTCTCTGGTTTAGCCAGCCCAGTTGATTCAGCCTACTCTCACTACTCTTAGCTGGCTTCTCCATCTGCCACATATTTACTTATAGTGATAACTTCTTACTACTTGCTTATGTCAGTCCCTCCCCCGCTGAAGCTATGACCAACCTTGGTACTTAGGCCATGCTCAAAAGGTGAGATTTATATATATATATCATTTTAATAGAGTTTGGAAATGAACTTCATGATGCATTGAACATAGTGTTAAAAATGTAGAGTTTGAGTTTACCTTAAAGTGGGTCATGTTTAAAGATTCATTGCTATTACTAATGCCTTGACCAGGTATTTTTGTATCCCAGATACTTTTATTCATTGCTTTGCCTCATATGATGCAAATTGCAACTCATATTCTATTACTGTAACTCCATACAATGGCATTGCTTTATATTTGTGACCAACTACTTCTGATGGGTTCTTGGTACAGCCATGTTATCTTGCTTATTCCCTCTGACTTTATAGATAACTGTTTCACACCTTCATCTCCATTTCAAACTCTTCTTTCCCCACTAATCTCAGCTGATGACTTGGCTTTCTATTTTATTAATACGGAAAACGCTAGAACAGGTCATCTGCACACACCCACCACCACATCTCCATGCTTACCCTGGGCCTCTACCCAAGAACTCTGCCTTCACTCCATTTGCTGTGGATAAATTGAGCTCTTCCCCTGGTGCTCTATGCCATCTACTCTTTCCTACTCATAAACACTGTGACATGTTTAGATAGAAATGAGGAGGCTGGTTTATTTTCATAGGGGTTTTGCATATAGAAGCAAGAGATGATAAAGTTTGAAAGGTGGAGACCATGAGGGAAAAAGGTAAGAAGTTGTAATTTCAATTTTCACCTAATGTATTACTGTTTGAGAGAAATGAGAGTTTTCCTTAATGGTTCCATTGCATGTTCTGTTCACCCGAATCTCTGCACTTCCCATCTGTCACATAATTATAATAATTGAAGGTCACATGCATGTGCAAACTTAAGGGGTGTTTTACCATTTACCAGAATGCAAACTTCCCTAGCATGGAAACCATGCCTTGCCTATAGTTCTGTTTTTTGTTTGTTTGTTTGTTTGTCTTGCACCCTGCCTGGCACAGTGATACTTCATTGGTGCTCAATGTGTGTTAGCTGAATGGTATATGGATGTGTGAAGGAAGAGGTCTCAGTGCTTATTCATTCAAACTGAAAGCAGCTGAAAATCCTGCCCCTAACAGAATATCCTTTGCATTTAAAACACACACACAGCAATAAAAAAATAGAGATATATTTCACATTAACAATAACAAAACTCACAGGCCTTCTCAACACAGGAGTATAGAACAGATCTAGGACAATGCTTCTTCAGCTGAGCCCAGGACGTCTTGGTGATTTGCAGTATTCAGTCTCCCTTGTGTTTGCATGAACCCTAATGAAATTTGCCCCAACCATCATTGGATATTTTTAATTGGAAAAAAAAATGGTTGCTTTGGTGATGGCCCCTCTGTTTCATTGCTGGGCAGTACCTTCTTAAGACTAGGTGCTCAGTAACAGTCTGGTGAATGAAATAAGTGAGGGAAGGAATAGTGGGTCCATGAGTTTTGCCCAACTCAGCCTTCCTGACCTATGACACAGACTCGTGTGCAGGAGAGGCTCTGATGGATGATCCACCCTTCCTAGCTGAGGATTTCCTCTTGCTTGGCACTGGCTGCTAAGTCTATAAAGAGGAGCCCTCAGAGCCCAGGGACCCACCTGGGTGGCAGGCATGAGTTCTGCTTTGACTTCTTCATAAGTGAGGGGAGGATGAAATTTAGGCAAAAGAAAAGCTCAGAGAGGAAATTCACTAGGGAGCAGGTTAAGCAAATGGGAAGGGTGGAAATCCAGCAGGTGCCTGTGAACTGGGGAGGAGGGGGAAGGTCCAGGCCATCCAGCACTGTGCTGAGTGCAAGGCTGATACAGGGCTCAGGAAAGTGTCCCCATGTCTACAGTGAGTGTTTCTTAGTCACCTCAAGGCTTCTGGACTCTGTGTCATCATCTGCCCTCCCTCAGATGGCCCATTACTGTTCTCTGCAGAGTGATTCATAGTCAGGGTGAGCATCCTAGGAAATTGCTTTCACACAAAAAATCCGTTCCCTGACTCAAAACATTCAATAACTCCTCAACCCCAGGAGACACATTTTTTTCCTCCTAGACTTAGTCTTTCGTTCTTTTAGTGATTTATATGATCATCTACTATATATATATGATCTCAGAGTCTCTGCTGCAGTCTGACTTTGGGACTGTTGAGCAGGTTTTTCCCTCAATCTTCTGTGAGCCTCCTGATAAATGATTCTTGCTCCTTTCCAAATACTACTTTTGAGGCTTAGTGCAATTTAACTCTTTATTCTTCTTTTTCCTCTTTTTTGGGGGGAAGAAGGAGGCGTGAATATATTTTCCTAGGAAAGTTCTAGAAATCTACCCTCCATCCAATTTAAAACCCAGCATGCTGCTTTACAGTTGGGTATCTTCCAGAGGCTCTGCCATGCCCCATGGAGGATGTTCCAGTCCTGAGACTAGTCTGCGGTGGGACAGAGGAAAGGATCAAGGGGCAGGGCCAGTGGAGTTCAAAGGAAGAAAAGGGGGGGGAAAGAAGGGGAAGAATTCTGGGAGTGGGTGTGTCATGGGGTAGGAGAGGCATGAACAAACTCTGGGAGAGACTAAGAGAAGATAATTTGCACATAAGGGTTGTTCAGGCTTGACATGAGAAGGCACTCTTTTTCAAAAACTGGAAATTGTAGAGAATCTGTAAAATTCTAGGAGACCTTTCAATTCGGCAAAGAAGATTGAGCCAATATTATCTGCCATGGCCCCTGTTCTTCCCCACAAGCTTTTTGCACAAGCACCCACTGCAGGGCCTCCCTCTTGTTTCTTCTAGTCATCCTGATGGAACATTTAACTTTGGACAAGTCGCTCCAGCTCCGAGAGTTAGTTTACTCTCAGGAGTAAAATGAAGAAAATGGATGGTTGCTGGCTAAGAGTCTTTCTAGTTCTTCAGCGAATGGATTTTTCATGTCTGGTGTCCCCTGTCAGATCCCCAGAATGCTAGCATAGACTTCATGACGAGCCAAGAGCCAGTCCCCTCCATGTTGGAGGCAGCCCTGGTATGCAGGTGAAAAGACCTGTCTCCAGTTCTAGGTCAAAAGTCCTGAAGGAGGGAAGGAGGCTAAGAAGTGGAGTGACAAGCACTGACTGAGTCTGAGGCCAGGCTCTGCTGCTGACCAGTTCTGGCAGCTCACCTGGTCAAGCCCTCCTGTACCTCGTAGTGTGACATCAGACCTGAGCAAGCCACATGGGACATCAGCACAGTGGCCCACACAGAGGGAACACTGAATGCCTCACAGCTGTTTTCATAGTCCGTCATCTCCATTTTGTAGAAATACTAGGTTTATTTAAAAAAATAAAAAAAAGGAAAGAAGACCATTGAACTCATTGAACTATGTTTTTTGAGTCTTCATATTTCAAGGTCCAGACATGATTCAAATCTATGTGTGATGCTTATGAAGATGAATCATCCCCATGCCCGGCCTTCATCATCCACCCCAGGTGACAGGGAACTTCTTTAAATTCTTGTCACAATGCCAATGCTAATAACATACTTTCAAGTTTTTAATGCTTAAGCATAATTGAGAAGACAGGACATTCAAATGTGACAGAAGGGCAGAATCATAACATAAAACAGCTCTGATAAAACTGAATGTTTAGTGGAGAGCGTGCTCTGCATGCATGAGGCCCTGGGTGTTCTCTCTCTCTCTCTCTCTCTCTCTCTCTCTCTCTCACACACACACACACACACACACACACACACTCCTATTTATCAAGGGAAACAAAAAATTGGAAAATTCAATAACTTACTTGAAAATGAGCATTGAATTTGTCATCTTAGCTTGCAGCCTACAGAAGGAAAACAGTAGAGGTATTATGGAAGGAGTGAGGAAATTAAGAAAAAATAGACAGGAAATAGAAATGAATCATTTCTTCTGTTGTCACAAGCCCTCTTCCTATGGCTTTCTCCAGGCCCCTCAGTGGCAGAGATCGGAACAAAATGAACACCAGAACTGCAACTTTTTATTCAGCAGTTGCCTGAAAGTTAAAGACCCTAAATAAAATCTTTGTCAAAGCCTTCTTTTTTGTTGATTATTAATGTTACTTGTGAAATTATTCTTTTTATTCTGGGCTCAATCTTGTACAAATCCCTCCTCCAACAGTTATGTGTAATGGGAAAGTCTAGTACCCAGAACATTATACCTACTTCTCTTTTGTCCTAGTCTGGCAGCATTTTTCCATATCATTTAATAATTTAAGCTATTTTATTTGCCTTCATAGGATAGTTATACTTTCAAGGGTCAAAAGAGTATCTTACGACTTGGGAGGCTGAGTCAGGAGGATCGCGAATTCAAAGCCAGCCTCAGCAACTTAGCGAGGCCCTAAGCAACTCAGTGAGACCCTGTCTCTAAATAAAATACAAAATAGGGCTGGGGATGTGGCTCAGGGGCTGCGTGTCCCTGAGTTCAATCCTTGGTTCAAAAAAAAAAAAAAAAAAAAGTATCTTACCCAACCTCCCTCTCTTGTGTGCATTCTTACTCCTTAAAGAATCACTAAAGTTTTTGGTAGAGGAATTACAAAATCATGTTGTAGAAAGATCAACAGCAGCTTTTGTTTTTCATTTTCTTGACTTTCACTCTTCTATTAACATTTTGTTTTTACTCCTTGTAACTCTCAATGATTTGAATTTCACTGTACCAAAAATAATTGCTACACTTTAAAGGTAGAGTTGGATTTTCAAGTCAAAGCTAATTTTCTTAGTGCTGTATTTTTACAAAGGAAACATCACCACATATTCTTGCCATACTTTGGGATTTTTGAAAACTCTTAGGAAGTCAAAAGACATTTTGTAATACGGGAGCCATTCCATCCTTTCTATTTCTATTCAGAACAAGAATGTGTATATAAGGAACTCACCTTTTCTATCCTAAGAAAATCATGGAAAGTGTAATTAGGGATAAAAGCAGCTAATGCCAGCACACTCACAAAGCCTTTTGGAAAGTGCTTAATAGATTGCCTAGTGGTGTGACCAGTCACCAAATCCTTAGTGTTTCTATGTGGCCCTGAGTGCACTGCCTGAAGAGCCTTCGAAGCAGAAGCAAACATGATGCTCACCCCTCTCGGGGAGAAAGCATGATCAACAACAACTCCAGAAATCATTTGTGAAACAAAATTGCCTAGTATATTGAAAAGGAAAATCTGGGTGGGTGCTTATCCTGGAATCTTTAGATGAATTATTCAGTCATTTAATGTGTTGCTTTTCACACCTTGAAACATTTATTGGAAACACATCTCTACCTTTCTTCCTGAAATCTTATAAAAAAAAGAATTAGGTAGTGACTTATAGGGATTCAGAAATAAAGGTGCTGAAATGTTGTTCTACTTGAATGTCAGGTCGTATTATCCTTAAAGAAAGGGGGGACAGCAAGACAACTGAACACCCACTTTCTATTCCCAAAAGCCTAGCCAAGCTAAGGGAACAATGAGAGCAAACTTGAGTCAGAATGTCCCAAGAATATTACCTGGGAGGACCCTGGCTTTCTCTTAGGCACACTGGGAACTGGGGCAAGTTGGCATCATCTGCAGGGAGCTGCTTCCTTGCATGTACACTGGTACAGTTGCCCCGTGGGATGCTGGTCATACAAGCTAACCAAGATAATGCTGATGATGTCGCTGCATCTACAGGTAACATTTAAAACCTTCTCTCAGGGTGATGGGGGCAGAAGTGAGGCACTGTGGAAAGGATACCTGTCACTTGTCCAGCTGATCACCACTGCAGAAGATGCCAAGAGGGAAAGAAGGCACTCTTACTAAAGCACAGTTAGGGAGGGAGGTGCTATCCGTTCAGCCTATCACCACTAGACCTTCCCCATTAGCATTCCTCAGTAAAGCCTATGCCTCATGCACCATCTCCAGGTATTTTCTTCAGTCTCTCGGCAACCTATCCCACTGCACTGGCACAACTGGACTGTGGACCTGGTCTGGGCACAATCCAATCTCCATGTGGTCAAAACTGCACTTAGTCTCCCCTGGCAAGCCTGTGTGCTCATGATGGTCTTCTTGATAGAAAAGTCATTCTGCCGGTTGCTCAGGCCAAAATATTTGACATTTTTCTCTCAAACATTAGATACAATCCATCACTAAATATTGTTAATTCTGCCATCAAAATATCCCAACTGTGTTCATTTCTCACTACCAGCCTGGTCTGAGACATTGCATCCTCTCCTAATTTATTTCCCTGCTTCTACCTTTTCATTGACTCCCAGTCTGTTCTCAGCACAGCAAACAGAATAACTTGTCAGATGGTGTCACTCCTTTGCTTACAGACCTCCAGAAGCTTCTGGTTTCTGTCAGAGTACAAACTTTCAAAAGCAAGCAAGATCCAATGTGGGCAGGTCTGACTCCCTCAGGCCATCCCCTTTCCCCATGGTGCAGCCTCCTTGCTGCCCACTGGACTCAGCAAGCACAGTCCTACCTGGGGCCTTGACTTGGCCCCTCTGCTGGAACACTGCCTCCTGACCAGTTCCTCCCCCAAGGGTTTACTGAGTTACCCCCTCTGCAGGATGCTGAGCACCCGGTGTATAATTACAACCTCTCCACTTGTATTCTGGGTCCCCATCATGCTCAACTTTTGTTTACCTGCTGTTCTCATCACATTTTTAACATAATACATAATTTACTTGTTTTTTATCTCTTAAAACTCCACTCCCCATCCCAGTTAGCTCATGGAGATGGGGATTTTTTTTTTCTCTATTTAATTCATTGATATCCCAGAGAAACTAAAATAGTGTCTCGCACATGCATGGCACAAATTTGTCAAATGAATGAGTATTACTGGGTCCTATATTACTAAGAAAACCATTGCCGTGGATGGGGAAGAGAACTTTTAAAAGGATTCACACACTGTAATCAAGGGGATCCTATCAAATTATGATACTTAACATCATCTTATTTGGAATGGAGCTTTATATTCACATTTACATCAATTTTTTATGTCTTTGGAAGCAAAAATAATGCCTGCCCAATATCCTTTCACTCTTTGCATATAGTAGGGTTTTACTGAGCATCTATTGAAATAAACCAAAACAGAGTTTCTGGAAATGAGACCCCAAAAATGAACAGACTTACCCTGTTTTGTACTACACACCTTTATCTTTAAAATTTGGCCCCCCAAAAAAATAAATAAATAAATTTGACCTGAAAAATAAATAAATTTGGCCACAAAAAGCTATGAAGATAGTGTATTTACATAAATTAATTTTACTGGATCAGTAAAAAGAAAGAGAAAACCAAAGAAGAGAGGAGAGATGAACTGACTGCCCGAGTAGGGCAGGTAAGTTTCTGGCTACTGTCTTTAATGAGCCTAGTCATAAAAGAGAGCAGATGAGAGGAACGAAGTTGCCTTCTCAAGTAATCTCACTTCCCGTGTGCCTTCGTGGTGTGAGCACCCTGTCTTGGTGAACAGAATCCTAGTGTTTAAAGGGATGCATTTTCCATGCAACAAGGCCTCCATACAAGTCTGACTTCACCTAGTACTAAATTGAAGAAACAGCAATTTGTCCCAGTTTTGAAGAATGATTTCTCTATGTTTGACTTTTTGAAATATGGTATACCACTCCCCAACATGGAGCTATTCTAAAGGATTTTCAATAGTAATTTTGGGATTTTTACTGTATTAACTAACTTTAGAACCTAACCCCCATAGGACTCCATATCATCTCATGGCCCCACAAGGGACTGGTTCCAGGATCCCCCTCAGATATCAATATTTTCAGGTGCTCAAATTCATTATATAAAATGATGTAATATTTGCATATAACCTACACACATCTTCTCATATACTTAAAATCATCTCTAAATTATTCATAATACCTAATTGTAAATACTGTATAAAAAAAGTTGCTATACAGTGTTGTTTAGGAAATACTGAAAACAAAATGTCTGTGCATGCTCAATACAGACACAATTTTTCTTTTAAACATTTTCTATCTATGACTGATTGAATCTATAGACACAGAACCCACTGATATAGAGGACCATCCGCACTTGGAATGCTGTGGTGCCCAGAGACTAAAATAGTGAGTCCAGTGTATTAAACACATCTAAGGTTTTATCCTCCAAAAAGGAGAAAATAGTGGATGTAGCAATGAGGTTCTCTAAATGAGCAATGATTTCTTACGATGAACGCAGTGACCCCCTGTTCTCATCTCCACTGAGACAAAAGGGCAGGAAATGGCTTTAAACTATTGCGGAAAGGATGCATTTTAATACAGGAACGATTTGCCAGATCCTGAGATAGCCTCTTGAGAGTTTTCTTATATGGGAACTTCTTTTTAATCTCATTCTGCCTGGAGTATTTTATTACCAACATTTCTCAAAATACATTCAAGTGTTCATTGTACGGCACACTAAGAGAGTTTACTCAAAATAGAGATTCTGTCATGAAATGCATTTCAGAATCATTTGAGAAGTGTTGACAGACATAAAAATGCAGGAGGATAAATTTAACATGCACTATTTAGAATCTGTCTACCTTGCCTCACACCTACCTTCAGGGATAAAAAAAAACCTTCATGGAATTATCCCTGCAACAATATCACCATGCAAATTAGGATTCCTTTGCAAACTTTTGATTTAAAATTATAGAAAATTTCTAACCAGTCAACATTAACAGTAAGATAAGAACCAGAGAGTCAAAGAACTTTCATCTAGATTCTAGTTTCTAGAAGGTAGAAACATTGTTTATCAGTACCAATGGCAGAAGCTGTAATTAGAACTGTCATGTTGAGTTTCATTCAAATAACAACCACATCTGTGAAGATTTGTCATGGAATAAGGCACGGTGCAAGTCACTCACTTCAGCAAGCACTGGAGAGGGTATTTCGCCAGCAAGATCTTATACATATGTTAAGTAACAGTTTTCCGACGTGAAACCCAAGTGACATCTTATGTAACTCTTAACAAATTCATATTTCTTTGTTTCTCTACTCAGTTTTCAAGCTCACAAGCAGAAGCAGTGTCATTCAACAGATGTCGGGAGGAAAAAAAATGAGGCACAAAATAAATAGGAAAGGACAAAACTATAGAATGGACATTACATAGTCTCTGTGACACTGTGCTTTACCATACATCAGTGCTGCATTGCATTACACTTGTGTGAGCCTGATTTTAATCCATAAGGAGGAGGTTGGTTAGCATTTAAAGGATCTTACCCTGGAGTCCATGCTCCAGAGGGGCCTCCACTAGGACTTCCAATATTATTGTCAAAGTCCATACCAGAAGTGTATTCTTCAGCATGAGTTCTATTAGAAAGTACCCTTTTTTTTTCTTTTTTTTTTTTTTTTTTTTGTGGTGCTGGGGATTGAACCCAGAGCCTTGTGCATGCAAGGCAAACACTCTACCAACTGAGCTAAATCCCCAGCTCCCTTAGAAAGTACTCTTAACTGGTAACATAAATGGTGGCCAAGATAGTTATCCAGAAAGATTGTACAGACACCATTATCCTTGACTGGAAGGCACCTAAGATTCCAGCCAGCCCAGCAGCCTGAGAGAGCAAAAGCCCAGCTCTGCTTGGGTTTCAGCTTCACAAAGGCTCTGAGCCCAGCATGACTACAGGAAGGTTCTTGTGCCTCAGGTCAGTGTTACTCTGTCCTCAGAGGGAGCCTTCCTCACCAGGTTGGGGACAAGAGTCAAGGGGACAAGACCCAGCAGGGACTTCCCTGAACTTACAGGAACAGATGGTGAAACGCTCACTTTGTACTTGCCTGCTAATAAATATTTCTACTTCCAGCTGCATTTTATTCAAGACGTGTTTTCAATATTACATCCCATCTGGATCTAGATACCAGGGACCACCAGTGTTTACAAAGGATGTGGCAATCTTTAATGCAGCCAAATTGGCTTAGGTTAATTTCCAACATCAGGACTCCAGTATTTGGTATTAAAAAGTGACCCAATAAGAGGAATAGTTTTAAATTGGCCTTCCTGGAACCACTGGAAAATTCTGGTTATTCAAATTTACCACAGTCCCTTTTAACATTAGTTACTTTGGTTGGTGGAGTCTAATCATCTAATGATATATGCTCTATCAAGAAAGATAGGGGATTTATTTAATGAGGTGGTTTTTTGGTAATAATTTAATGCCACATGTTGCTGGAAAATTAGTATTGCTTTTTGCTCTGGCTGAACACATTTGTTTCTAGCATCTTGAAGGAACTTTTTTTTTTTTTTTTTTTTTTTTGGAACTGGGGATTGAACTCAGGGGTACTTGACCACTGAGCCACCTCCCCAGCCCTATTTTGTATTTTATTTAGAGACAGGGTCTCACTGAGTTGCTTAGTGCCTCGCTAAGTTGCTAAGGCTGGCTTTGAACACTTGATCCTCCTGCCTCAGCCTCCCAAGTACTGGGATTACAGGCGTGTGCCACCGCGCCCGGCATTGAAGAAACTTTTAAGGAAAAAATTCATTCCCAAGTAATGATGATTGTTTTGAATTCTTTACCATATTTTCAAGCATCATATGAAATTTCCTATCTTGATACCTTTTAAAATTTAGGTTCATACCTTTATGTGGAAAGGATTCCCTTTACAAAGGCATCTTTCATGTCTTCATGCATGTTATGTGAATGTCTACTGCTCTCATAGAAAGAGAGTACATTTTAAAACACAAGGCTTCCTTTTCTATCCACTGCTACTTCTTATTAGTCAGTTACAGTTGCCCTTTTAAAGGATAAAGGTAGGCTGTTGGAAAGCACATTTAATTAGGGAGGAAGTAAGCTATTCTTTCAAGTGAGTTATCTATGAGAGCAGCTTTTTAAAACACCTCTTAAGAAGCAAAATAATCTATCATGCTTTTATCACCATATGTCTCAGAAGTAAGAAATTGGGTCTTGTCCAAAGAGATGCAACATATTTTGATCATAGTAGATATTTTGCTTTGCATGAATACAATGTGGATAGCAGGAATCAAATCTACTATTAATAGTAGTTTGTCCAGAGGCTGTTATACAAATAAATCTTTTTCTTCCTCTTTAGCTGCTAAAAGAAAAACTTACTGGATTTATTGGTACTCTCATTTGGCATGAAGTCAGCTGGAAATTCTCACCATACTGTTTGATAAAGCTTGATGAGCATTTGGCCCCTTTAGGAAGTGCAGCTCTAAAATAATTGGAACTTCACCATCTAAGTGAAACTCAGATTATTTTTGGTTCCTTTTCTTTATTGGGTTCAAATTACAGAGCAAAGGCACCATCTTCTAAGTGACAATCAACAATGAATGATAGAAAAAAGAGACATTATGTCTATGATTTAATACTCTGATTTTAATCTGCCTTCACCTGTCATTGGTGCCTCTTGGGGAAAAAATTGGCCTTTGAAAAGCAAGTTTTGAATTCACTAAAACTAGAGTGTCTATTTTTATCTCCCAGGTGTTTAGTTTCCTCATTTAAATTTTATTGGTGCATTTTAGAACTCATGAAAGTCATGAAATGAATCACAAGCTTGAGCCAAGTACAATGCCCTGCCCTTGAGACCCTGAAACAGCCATTTTCTGTCCCAGTTCAGCTTTGTCCAGCTGCTTTGGGAGTAGAGGAAGATTTAGAGCATCCTCTATTCTTGTCCACATTTGAGGTGCAGGTGTGGCCTGTGCTCATTCAGGGGAGGATCAGAACAGCTCCTGCCCTGCCCCATAGCATGGCATTGTGGCAATCTAGAACTAAACCAGGGACCCAGCCAAAGACACCAACAAATGGCAGAAATGACTCCATTTGTTAGAATAAGCTTTTAACTTTTCTTATCTGTAAAACTGACCCAGGATCTCTTGCCTCTGCATGGTAGTCTGGGCCTTCTCTTTGGATGCATCTGCGTCTGCCGGTATCTGTGCACATTGTTTTAAAAGCTGAGCCGAAAGGAAGAGGAGGGGACAGCAAGGAGCTTACACATTACACTCCAGCCCTGGAGCTGAACTTCTTCTGGGTGACTAATAGCATGGGGAAGGCTACTATTCTTCCATTAGAGGGTTAGTCAGATGTGTGGCTGTGCTGACTGTGCTCTGGTCACCTTGGAGACTGTCACAGGAGTGTCGAGAGAAGAGATTTACCTCTTTGAGCTCAGGATGGTTTTCCATATCTTCCCAAGCCAGAAAAGAAAAACCAAGCCCCATAATACCTGCCATAGGGAATGTATTAATATTCTAGCTCTTGTTTTCACAAGTTTGGTATGCGACAAGATAGGTCATATCAACACCTTTTTTCTTAAGTGACCATCCAATTAAAGCACAAAAAAGTGATTTTCCTGAAGTCACATAGTTGGTGATGAGTATATTAATGCATATCATTAGTAGTTGTTTTATTAGCTGCTTTAATTCTAATTTCTATTCCCACTCCTTGGGTAATTATGAATAAATCCATTTCAGTTTGACTTTTTTTTTTCTAAAAATTAAAATAGTTTCTTTGGAAATTAGACCATTTCCTTTGCAAACATCCCCAAATACCTTTTTCTAGTGCTTGATTGTTCCTGAGTGTCATCTAAAACTGTTTGGTTGAAATAAACTACATATTGTCTAGAAAATTTTGTCCTATCTATGAATCCAAGATCCAAAATTATACTGTCTTCCCAGTTTTTCTTGTGCTGGGAAATTTAGTCTTTTCCTAGTGAAAAAAAAAAAAATGTTTCCCCCTAACTTCTCAATATTCTGCTTGGCAGGTTGACTTACATTTTATAGGAATATCTGTCTTAACTGATTGGAGAGGAGGGAAGAAAAGTAATAGTATGGACAATTGAAGTTTCAGTTACAGATTCATTTGTGAATATTTTTTTTCAAAATTGGAATTCAGAGAGTTCCCCATCATCTTAAGTGTGATAATTTTTAAATAAAGAGGAACATGGGCTGACTTCCTGTCTTTTCAGATCTGCACTCCCAGTTAGAAGTAGGGCTCGAGGACTCTACAAGTCGAAGCTTCCGGGGGTACATATGGCAAGCGGGAGGCCCTGACAGCCTCACAGCTCAGATATAACTCAGAGTTGGAAGAATCCCAGTGGTTCCAGCCCCCCAGCTGTGCTTTGAGCCAGAGCCTTACCCGTCTCATTCTATGTTTGAGGAACATTGAGGATGAAATGGCCAAGGAGTCTGCCCAAGACGACTCTGGGCCACATCACGAGTGGGGACATTGACTCTGGATCTGAGGCTTTTCCTGCCGCACCTGTGGAACCCTCTGATAGTTCCCTCTTGCCTCCAGGTAAAGGTCAACTGTACAGCAAGTGAAGAAGCCCCTCGTGATGTCCAGCCTGCCATTATTCACTTGCAGTCTGTATTTCAGATGAAGGGGATGGCTCTTAACTACATTGTGACATTTGATACCTTCTTGTCTTGTATATTCATACCTTCCACCTAGAAAACTCATTTTGCCACCTCCCTTGGGTTTTCTATTATGTAAATATTCACTTTTCAAGCCTATATTGTCACCTCCACCAGAAACACTACTCTTACCCATTCTCCCACAGTTTTCTCTCTTGTCCAACACGTCCATCGATTGACTTATTCAACAGATATTTCGGAGTATTCGCTGAGCTTGAGCCATTGTGGTAAGCATAAGTTGAGTACCAGTGAACCCTGCGCTCACAGAGCTTACAGCTATTGGGAAGATGGAAGGCAGCTTTTGAAGACAGCAGACCCAGAGCTGCATGTGTGGTTACACCTGGATGACTGTCGCGATGAAAATACTGATGTGCCTGGCTCCCAAAGAACCTGGTGGAGGAACAAATGAACCCACATATTGTGATGCTCCAATTTGTACATCTGTCTTTTGGGGGAGGCTGGGCTCTCCTTGACTCTGCCCATTTCTGTGTCCCTGGCTTTGTGAGCACCTTGGGAAGACTTCCCATACCAGGGGCTCAGTGAGTGAGGAGGAGACAGGGAGGTTGGCTCCCAGCCCAGTGCCTGCTTAGGCTCTTGGAGCTCTGTGGAAGGACCTGCAGGCCCACCAAAGTGAGGAAGGAGGCTTTGGTCAGGTAGAAGGTGTGATCCTGGGATATGAAGGCAATGCCCCTTTCAGATCCCCTGTAGGGGCGGTCCTCAAATAACTTCAATGAGTGGGAAGGAAGTGGCTCACTGGGGAAACACCACCCAGGAATAGGGACAATGGCCTGATTTGGGAATGTTTATATCACATGCTTCATTCTTATTTCTTAGGCTTAATTAACAGAGTGTGATATATTCTCTTAAGAAACCTCTTTGGGAAAACACACAGATTCTTTTCTAAAACATACTTTAACTTTTGCTGAGCACAGTGGCCATCCTTGTGATCCCAGCTACATGGGAGGCTGAGGCAGGAGAATTACATGTTCGAGGACAGCCTAGGCAACTTAGGGAGGACTTATCTCAAAATAAAAGGGGACTGGGGATGTAGCCCAGGGGTAACAAGTTCCTGGGTTCAATCCCCAATACCACAAAAAAAAATTATTTTTAAAGGCTGTGGGAGAGCACCTCTGGGTTCAGTCCCCAGTACCATGCACGTACACACACATATTTAAGCTTGTGAAAAGAGTCAAAAGAGGTAATTAACCATCTCTAAAAATTTTTTTAAATGCACCTATAAAAAGAGAATATCAGGGCTGGGGATATAGCTCAGTTGGTAGAGTGCCTGCCTTGCAAGGCCAAGGCCCTGGGTTCAAAAAAAAAAAAAAAAAAAAAAGAGAATATCAATGAACTGTTCAATAATAGGCTCAGGGTCAAGGAGGAACACACTTATTTTCTGACATTTATTTTCAGAGTTAGCAAGAAATACCTGCTCTTGATGCCTCAGGATTCTTTTGAATATGTTTATTCTTTTTTTACTTATATACTTTAAGTTCTCAAATTGAAGTGTACATTTTATACTCAAAGTATAATTTGAATTACAAAATAGCTTGCAACTTTTAAATAAAATGAACTTGTTCTTTTTTCACCTTTTTTCAATTTTATTAGGTCATAAAATACAAGTTTTTATTGCCTCCATTTGAACTGAAGACTTGTTATGCATGCTATTTTTTTTCTTTCCTTCTTCTAATTCTAAATGATATAAAATAAGATAATTACTTACAGACTGTTAATTATTTTATGGAAACTGTCCAAATCATATGGAATCACTCTTAAGTTTTATTACTGCTTATGCTGTAGTCAGTAAAACAAAGGTTTTAAATAAATCCAGATGACAAATATCCCAAGATGTTTAAAATCTTTTACTTTGTATGTTTAAAGTATTTGTGTTTGTGCTAGAGTCCTATTTCTATTTTTTAAATTTGTTTTTATTCTTTTATTACTATTAATAGTAATAGGCTATTTTTAATGTTTATAAGAAAATTTGAAATTGTAATATAGAAACTTCTAGCTTGTTTTCTTATTGAACTTTTTTAAAAAATAAAAAATCATACCATATAGCATATTGTAAGCCTATTTTAAAAAGACCTTCATTCAAGTCCTTTTATATTGTCTACCCATAAGGAAATACAAGCTATTCTTCAGTGTATAACATGCTGTAAGTGATAATCAGGAAATTTTGTTATTATGTGAAAGAAAAACTTTACAAACTAATCATATTATATCACAGAAAAAGTGCTTTCTCAGTTTAATGAATTATTGTTATTTTGATTCCAAAAATTTTTTTCATGGAACAAATACTTAATTTACTAGCTTAATTTGAGAGGTACTAAGAAACTCAGGTATAACTCAGCAGTAAAGCACTAAGTGTGCACCAAGCCTTGGGTTCAAATCCAGCACTGAAAGAGAAAAAAACAAGCAAGAGAAACTCTTATGCTCAAATGATCCTGCTCATTGAGATCCCACATCTGACATGATTTTCTTTATGCCAAACTTTGCTTCTCCTGCTGGGTGTCATTGCTCTTGTTCTTGTCACCTAAATGCATTCTGGTTTTGAGAACACATCATTAAACTCTCTCTGGTGCCTGTGTGCTGCAGTCTATCCAGCAGTTTTGCCCCTAAACTGTCCTGAGGTTAGTGTAGGGACAGATAATCTGAAAAGGGACAGAACCAAGAAGCAGGGTTGTTGCAGGGCCTGCCCAGAGCAAAGAGCAATGGTCACCAACCACACTGTGCCAACATTAGATGTTTCTGGTGGCACATGTGTGTCAGGTTCCTGCGGGTGATTTGACAGGCCAGCTGTCCAGCCTGGGGCTTTGTGTGATACACTCAGCTCGCTGGTCAGAAGGTTCACATGCTCTGGTTTATTCACTCCTTCATTGAGAATTGAAATTGAAAGAGATGGTTGCTGACCAAAGTAGAATTAGACCAAAATTGATTTCTCCTTTACTATTGTGTGTTTCAGAGACTGGAGAACAAGGAAGCTTTAGTGGGCTTGTTGTTCCTGGTGTTCCTGTTCATTCCAGCAAGCAATCTCTTCTTCGGGATGGGTTTTGTGGTGGTTGAGAGAGTCCTTTACACACTTAGGTAATTATTGCAGTGATCTCCTCTTTCCACCCCTGCCCTCCCGCCCTCCACCACCAACACTGAGGGTTCCAGAGAGGCCATCCCTTGGATGGTGAGATCTAGGTCCTCACGGAGCTCAGACTTACCACCTCAGCCTTCAAACAGCCACTCAGAAGGCTGGGTAAGACCAAGCTGGTGATGCTCACTCTGGTTCCCAGTGGTTCATCCCCCATTGCAACTTCACAGTTAAATGGGAATACGGACTTCACTACATTCAGCATGTTAGCTGCAATTGCTTACCACATCGTCTTGTCTTAAACATTGATGTTTAACATAATTATAGCAATTTTCAAGAAATATTTGTTGGCTTGCATAAAATGATTATGTTAAGTAGCATAATAGTAACTAATTTCTTCCAATCTTCCGTCTTTCACATTGTTTACTTTAAAGATGAGAACAATGTCCAGAAAATTTGTCCTTGAGAAAAAAATTGGTTTAAAAATTATAAAAGACATTCAGATGTTTGTGCATACAAATGTCACTTATCTCTGAACATGTGAACTGTGCTGAAACTACTATCTTGGCTTATTCAAATATCATCATTTCACAGCCTGGAAATGATCCTAAATCAGGGACTGGAATCTTGGTTCTGTGTATCAGTTATGTGTCCTGAAGAAACACCATGCAGCTACTGTGGGCCAAGTTTTCTCATTTTTTTGATGTTGTTGCTGTTTGTTTATTTGTTTTAGAATTAGGGCATTTAAGTAAACAGTTTACAAAATTATTTTAGAAATGTTATGTAAGAATGACCATCTTCTGAAAGGCAGTTACCATAACCCAAAATATTATTTTTAAAATAAAAACAAGAACTGGGGGTATACCTCAGTGGTAGAGTACTTGTCTAGCATGTGCAAGGCCCTGGGTTTGGTCCCTGGCAATGCAATATAAATAAATAAATAAATAAATAAATAAATAAATAAATAAGAAAAATAGTAATATTAATTATTTTGAAAAGCTAATGATAAAAACGATCAAAACCACACATTTAATTAATTAGAATTGAATTCAAAATTGTTGTTTCCCCCCAAGAACCAAGTATTTTATAGCTTTCTTGAACCATTTCAAGGTAATATATTCAATGAATTAAGGGTGGGATCAGCCTATATTTAGTGGACCCAAAAGACTTGTAGAGCTGATAAACAATTTTAATAAAGTAGCAGCACACTAATGAACATACATAAATCAATTGCTCTCCTATATTCCAATGATGAACCCTCTGAAAAAGAAATTAGGAAAACTATCCCATTCACAATAGCCTCAAAGAAAAAATATTAGGGAATTAATCTAATGAAAGATGTCAAGGACCTCTACAATCAAAATTATAGAACACTGAAGAAAGAAATTGAAGAAGACCTTAGAAGATGTAAAGACCTCTCATGTTCTGGTATAGGCAGGATAAATCTTATTCAAATGGCCATACTACCAAAAGCATTATGCAGCCTCAATGCAATCCACATCAAATTATCAGTGACATTCTTCACAGAACTAGAGAAAGAAATTCTAAATTCATTTGGAAAAATAAAAGACCTAGAATAGCAAAAGAAGTCCTGAGCAAATAGAGTATTGCTAGAGGCATCACAATACCAGACCTCAAAATACACTACAGAGCTATGGTAACAAAAACAGCATGGTACTGGCACCAAAACAGACATGAAGACCAATGGAACAGAATAGAAGACACAGAGACAACCCCAGATAAATACAATTATCTGATACTAGACAAATGTGCCAAAAACATAGATTGGAGAAAAGACAGCCTTTTTAACAAATGTTTCTGGGAAAACTGGAAATTTATATGTAGAAAAATAAAACTTAACCTCTGTCTCTCACCCTGCACAAAAGTCAACTCAAAGTAGATCAAAGACCTTGGAATTTGACCTGAAACTCTGCAACTGCTAGAAAAAAAAATGTAGACCTAACACTCCAACATGTTGGCACAGAAACCAACTTCCTTAACAAGACTCCTAAAGTGCAAGAAATAAAATTAAAAATCAATAAATGTAATGGCATCAAATTTAAAAGTATCTGTGCAGCAAAAGAAACAATTAGGAATGTAAAGAGGGACTCAACAGAATGAGAAGATCTTTGCCATCTGCATCTTAGGGCATTAATATCCATAATATATAAAGAACTCAAAAAACTTGACACCAAATATAATAATAATAATAATAATAATAATAATAATAATAACAACCCAATCAATAAATGGACAAAAGAACTAGACAGTTCTCAAAAGAATGAATACAAATGGTCAACAAAAACATGAAAAAATGTCCAACATCTCTAGCAATCAGGGAAATGCAAATCAAACTACACTGAGATTTCATCTCACTCCAGTCAGAATTGCAATTATCAAGAATACAAATAACGATAAGGTGAAGATATGGGGAAAAGGTACCCTCATACATTTCTGGTAGGACTGCAACTTAGTGCAAACACTAAGCAATATGAAAATTTCTCAGAAAACTAATAATGGAACCATCATATGACCAGCTATCCCAATCTTTGGGGTATGTCTGAAAGATCTAAAATCAGCATATTATAGCAACACAGTCACATCGATGTTTACAGCATCACAATTCACACTAGCCACGCTATGGAAACAACCAATGTGCCCTTGGTTAAATGGATAAAGAAAACGTGGTATGTATACACATGGACAAATGAAATTATGAATTATAAAGAAGAATGAAATTATGGCACTGCTGGTAAATGGATAGAACTGGAGACTGTCACACTGAGTGAAATAAGCCCATCCCCAAAAACCAAAGGCCAAATGTTCTCTGATATGCAGAAACTAGTCCAAAAATAAAAAGGATAAAGAGAGAGAGAGAAAGAAAAGGGGCGGTATCAAAATAGAAGGAAGATCAGTGGTCTAGATAAAGGTAACTGAGGAGAAGGAAGAAGAGATGGTATAAGGGAAGAACAGAGGAATGAATCTAACCTAACTTTCCTATGTACATCATGAATATACCACAGTGAGTCATCTCACCATCATGCACATCCACAAGACACTGATCAAAAAAAAAATCTAAAATTAAATAGCCAAAGATCAGTAGAATAGAGAGAAGTAAACAGGGAGAGGGAGGAGGGAAGGGAAAGGTGAAATACCTCGGTATTCGAATTTGAGCAAATTATATCCCATGCTTTTTTAATTATGGCAAAATGAATCCTAATGTTATGTATAACTAAAAAGAAATAATAAACAATAAAAAAATTTAAAGGGGTAGAATCAGGCCATTATGTGTTGTACAAAGCTCCAGCACAACTTGAGAAGCAATCATTTAAAAATAAGGCAACAATTCTAAGTATTCTACATGTACCTTAAAATGCCATTCTTAAGAGGTCTTGGGAGGGTGTGGATCTTTGTTTTAAATATGTAGGTCAGGTATGATGGATTAAATTAAGTATTCATCAAACTCAAAAAGTCAAGAGTTGGATGTTTTCTCTCACATGTGAAAGCTAGAAAGCAAAAACTGGGGAAAGTGGGAAATCTCATGAAAAGGGAAGGGAGACCACTAGAGTAGAGGAAGGGAACAAAGGGATGGAGTGGGGAAGAGGATAAGGAGGAAGTGGAGGAGGAGGAGGAGGAGGAGGAGGAGGAGGAAAAGGAGGAGGAGGAGGAGGGAGGAGGGAGGAGGAGAATATATACAGCATAGGATGACTTATAGCATGGCCTCTCTAGTTAGAAATCTGGGATTGAATTTAAATCTACCTCAGTCATCAGCTCTAATGACCTCCACAGCTCAGTTATCACAACTGTTCAAACTGAATTAATATTAACACCCACTTCATTGAAAAGTTATGAGTTAAGTGAGTAATCACATAAAGAACCTACCATTGTTTCTGGTTGAGTAAATGTCCAATAAATTTCAATTAGTATTACTGGAACTATCAGCACTCCAAGAAGGAGCATTCCTACATATAGAATTTGCTGTCTTTTTATAGAAATCCTTTGCTTTCTAAAAAGACTGTAGAGAAACATAGGCGAAAGGAGTAAAAGCTTCAGCTGGTCATTCTCCTCTCTGAGGACAGTGATCTTTTCACTCCCTAAAGGTTTATTTCAAGTCACCATGGAGCCAAATCCTGTCTTTAGATGTCCATCTATGAACCTCACAGAAGTTTTAATCTACTTCACTGAAGACTGGGTGAGTCCCCATTAATCTCAGAGGATTGATTTGGCCAACTTTGTTAGAAAAGCCCAGAAGGACGCCAAACAAAAGCAATACTTCATTTTCCTATGTTTATGCCTGTTATAGACTTTATAAATCCTATATTGAAGTGCTATTCCCTAGTACCTCAGAATGTGACTATATTTGAGATAGGGCCTTTAAAGAGTTAACTGAGTTAACATGAAGTCAGTAGAACCCTAATCCAATCTGATGTACTTACATGAAGAAAAGATTAGGATACCTAGAGAGACTCCAGGTTGTGCATGCACAGGAGAAAAGACCTTGTGAAGAGGCAGCAAGAGGCTGTCGACAAGATAAAGAGAAAGACCCCAGAGTAACCAACCTGCTGGTACCTTTGCCTTAGACTTCTAGCTTCCAGAATGATGAGAAAATTGAATTCCATTGTTTAAACCAAACTGTCTATGGCACCCCTACCTAACAAACTAATGCACTGAATGAACCGCTTAAGTCTACTACTATATTTCCATCTACCTCAAAAGCAACCCCAAATATCCTTCTTTTCAGTTGCATTTTGATGTCTGAATAAAGAGAACAAAAATGATTGTGTATCATTAGCTGCCTGCTTAGTTACTTGCTATGGCTTGAACTTCTGAAAGTTCATGTGTTGAAAAATTAATCCCCATATTCACATGTCGATGGTACCTGGGGTTGAACCCTCTGAGAGGTAATTGGGTTTGATGAGGTCATGCAGATGGGGCTCCCAGAATGTGATTAGTGGCTTTATATGAAGAGTAAGAATAGCCTGATCTCACAGACTTGCTCTCACCATGTGATGCCTTCTGCCATGTTGACATAGCAGGAAGGTCCTCATGAGAGGCTGCCATATTGATATTGGACTTCCCAGGCTTCGGGCTGTGAGAAATAAATCATTTTCTTTATAACTTATCTAGTCTGTAGTATTCTGTTATAGCAACAGAAAATGGACTAAGCCAGCACCATATAGTTTTAGG
The DNA here is from genome assembly GCA_020662805.1 of Glaucomys volans. Lineage (NCBI taxonomy): Eukaryota > Metazoa > Chordata > Mammalia > Rodentia > Sciuridae > Glaucomys > Glaucomys volans. The sequence goes on along the minus strand of JAJEJO010050022.1, from coordinate 433,656 downwards.
GTCAGAATTTTATCAGCAAAATGTATGAGAATAATCTTTCATTCTGGTGCCAAGCACCAGTATTATGGGTGTCCTTTTTGAACAGGCAGGCATGTTTGTGGCTTAAGTTGATGTATTACAAATTTTTTGCCCTCTTATTTTTATCCAGAAGGAGACATAAAATTTAATGGCTCCTTTTCTCATGTTTTAGCCATATTTCAAATAACTGAAACCTCTTACAATTGAAGGTGAAATAGTGAGCAATGTCTAAATAAGTAATAGGTTCTGATCGGCCACTGACACATGAGAATAAGATAATTTACTCACTTTAGTACTAAACAGGAAATTTCTAAGCTAATGAAAAAATTAGAATGGTGTTTTGGTCAACTTTCTCATCACTGTGACTAAAAGACCTGACCAGCACAATTATAAGAAAGAAAAGTTAATTAAGGGTTCACAGTTCCAGAAGTCTTAGGCCATAATAGGCTGCCTCCATTCCTTGAGGCTTGAGGTGAGGCTGAACATCATGGTGGAAAAGTGTAGCAGAAGGAAGCAGCTTACATGTGATCAGGAAGCAGAGAGCTTCATTCTCCAGATATAAAATATATACCCCAAAGCCACACTCCCATTGAACCACTTCCCCCAGCCAAACCCCCATGCCTCCACTTACCACTCAGTTAATCCCATTGGGAATTAAATCACTGATTAGGTTAAGGCTATACCCCAATCATTTCTCCTCCAAACCTTTTTGCATTGTCTCACATGTGAGTTTTTGGGAGATACCACATCTAAACCACAACAAACGTGATGAGTAAACAGAATTTGCAAAGACAGAAATAATAATATGGGATACAACTCATTAAGATAATTGAGAATAGAGACAGAGAAATTTGATAAATATTTGGGGCAAGGAAAAACAAAAAATGGCTGTAAATATATAAAGATGTGCACTTTGTACTGTATAGTTTCTCAGCTTTGTAGATACGTGAGACTTGGGGGATTTATAGAGTGATCCTTTTCTATTTTCCATTGTATGTGAAATTTTCAAAACATTTAGCAACACAAAATGAAAAAATTTTAAACAAAAAATCTTAATAAAAATAAAGTTCCGATTTTTATTTCTTTTTTTTATTTACTTATTGATTCATTGAAAACAAATGGAGTACAGCTATTGTTTCACTGGTTGTACACAAAGTAGAGTCACACCATCTGTGCATTCATACATGTATACAGGGCAATGGTATCTGTCACACATTCTGTTATTATTCTTACCCCCCCCACCCCGACCCCAACCCTCCCTTCCCTCTATGCTATCTATCCTTCCTCCATTCTTGCCACGCTTCCCCCCACTTTGTACATCATCATTCATTTATCAGAGAGACCATTCGGCCTTTGGATTTTTGGGATTGGCTGATCTCACTTAGCATAACAGCCTCCAACATCATCCATTTACCTACAAATGCCATAATTGTATTCTTCTTTATGGCTGAGTAATATTCCATTGTGTATATATACCACAGTTTCTTTATCCATTCATCTACTGAAGGGCATGATTCCATAATCTAGCTATTGTGAATTGAGCAGCTATGAACATTGATGTGGCTGCATCACTGTAGTAATTTGATTTTAAGTCATTTGGGTATAGACCAAGGAGTGGGATAGCAGGGTCAAATGGTGGATCCATTCCAAGTTTTCTAAGGAATCTCCACACTGCTTTCCAGAGTGGCTGCACCAACTTGCACTCCCACCAGCAATGTATGAGTGTACCCTTTTCCCCACATCCTCGCCAACACCTGTTGTTGCCTGTATTCTTAATAAAAGACATTCTAATTGGGGTAAGATGAAATCTTAAGGTGGTTTTGATTTGCATTTCTCTTATAACGAGTGATGTTGAACATTTTTTCATAAATCTGTTGATTGCTTGTAGATCTTCCTCTGTAAAGTGTCTGTTCATTTCCTTGGCCCATTTGTTGATTGGGTTATTAGTAAACCCACATAAATACAGGTATCTCATACTTGACAAAGGAGCCAAAAACATGCAATGGAGAAAAGACAGCCTCTTCAACAAATGGTGCTGGGAAAACTGAAAATCCGATTTTTATTTCTTGAGATACAATATGAAGACTGTTTCATATGATACATGAGACCCATTCTGAGGTACTATTTACAAATCTCTGAGTTGCCAGAGGGGGGAAAACGGTTAATTAAGAATGAATATGGATTTTGCCAAGGTTATCATCAACAGGGAAAGCATTTATGTTATCCAAAACTTAATTTAGCAAATGTAGTCAAAACAACACCAAACTAACTGGTTACCTTGGAAAATAATTGAAATTTGCCACATTACCACTTTCTGATCTATGAAATGAGAGTGTTGGCCTTCCTCCCCAAATGTTGTTTGAAAGAACATTGTGAACTATTGGTCCATGACAGGGTTTCTACTGATTTGTGGCCAAATGGAAATTAAAGGAAGACAGCATAATGAATTTTTCATAAAGCTAAACTTACGCAGTTTTTAAATTGTGAGATTATGTCTGTTCTAATTCCTGGCTATTAGAATGTCCTTTCTTTTACGAAATGGTAACAAAGGCAGATGGTAGCTTTATTTATTCATATCCTTACTTGGCAAAATTTAGGGTATTAATTATTAATATCTTCCCTTGACAACCTTCTGATGGTCCTCCCAATGTTGTTTTATCTGAAATTCTGGTGCTAGTTATATGATTCCTAAGATTTCATCTGCCTCTAACATTCAATTTTGTTGTGATTAAAAGTTATGTTATAGAGAATATGTTGGGGTCCCCCTAAAGCATTTATGAAAAGTTGTTCACCTCTTAGATCTGACTGCCTGAGTCTGCTCAGATTCAGCAGGAGGGGCCCAGCAAGGAGGGGAGATGGCACGCTGGCAAGAGGAGGAAAGGGAGGAAGTCCATGTGCCGTGAGGTCAGGTCTCTGAAGGGCCTGGAGATAGCACAGGAAGCACCAGGAGGGTTGTGGGCTCTGCTGTGAGGGAACAGGAACCCGTCTAGGCAGCAGGAGCAGGTGAAGCTTGGAAGTCCATGTGGGCAAGCAGCAAGAGGAGTGGGTCTCAGAAGGAAAGGGGGGCCCTGTCACTGAGGAGGGTCATGAGCATCGCCCGCCCCCACTCTTCAAAGCATGACAACACAGGCAGCTTACAGGATAGGATGCAGCTATGAGAACATCAGGCCTTTGCCTGCCCATGTGGAGCCTGAAACTGGACTGAACCCTAATAAATGAACTGGAGCTCAAAGCTGGTGTCAGACTGCCAGCAAAGAGTGGCACTGTCTCAATTGTTGAGTTAAGATTATTTAAATCGAAGTCACAGACTTCGGCAGACTGTAGTTTCATTTAATTAATATCCTTATTTGGCAAAATGAACAATATTAATTATCATTATCCTTATTCAACAGCCTCACTTGGGGCCTCCAAGACATAGCAGCTGGTTTCTCAGAAGAGTAAGTGTTGTGGGAAAGAAAGGCAAACACTACCATCCCCTAGAGGTGGGATACAAGGATTAGTTTAAAGCAGAAGTGGGTCTCTGCAGGTTTATTAATCTACCCTTTGTTCTGAGAAATACATTAAAATTCTGGTTCAGAATGACATGGGGTAGGGATGGAAATCTTTGGCTTGAATAGGTTTGTTGCTGTTGTCATGATGTGTCAACATGAACTATAGTCCCTTCAGTCCTTGAAACTGAGTTCAAAGGAGGATGTGAGCTCTAGGAGTGAGAACTTGAACAGTGAGGGCGCTCTCAAGGGCAGCAACCAGCTCGGGAGGCACCTGGGTGCACCAAACTGGGGCAGGGTGGGGGACTTAATCACCAAAGCTGCATGGAGATAAGTGCTGTGTGAAGATCATGACCAGGAACGGAGCCAGGAGGACTTTGCTGAGGGACCCAACCTAAATGTCTAATAAAACTAAAGATGTAGATCATGGAAAAATACAATATCAGAACAGAGCAATTATCAAAATGAAGTGAGCAGAGGAAGGTAGGCTGAAGATCAACTGGCCAATCCATGGCTCAGCTCAGGGGATAAGATGAGGATACGTTTGAACATTTCTTTACTGGTTGGAATCACCATCTTAACATCACTCAACCATGTTAGACATTGTGTCAATTAAGTCCCATGTTGTGAACAATTAATGTCATTGGTAATAGCAATAGTTACTACAAAGTTTTGAAGAGTGTATCATGGACTCAGATGAGCGTAACGTAACAGTTTTATAACATGTGCCATGTTATCTTAATAATATCATTTTAGCCTACTCTTAAATGCAAATGAGGTCATCTAAACCAAAGAAAATCAAAGCAGCCTGGATCCTGGCACCTCTCTTTCCCTTTTCTTTTTCTCCTTTGCTTTATATAACATTTCATTTCCAACATTCTTTGTTTTTAAAGGTGAATGAAGCTTCTTTGACAGGTTAGAGATCTGAAAGCCTTCAGTGAAAAGAGGTTAGGAAGTGTGCTTCCCTGAATGAATGGAAGCCGCTAGAAAGTAGAGAATGCACACACACCAGTCCTGAAGTTGTCTGTGACTTTGTTCTGAGGATGTGACTGGGCCGGAGAACTGAAATTCCCCTTCCTCTACCTTTGTGTTCCTGGTTGTTGTTGGAAAACGGGTTCATTTCTTTTCCCTTTGGAAATTTCAAGAAAGCCACATTTCAAAGCAGACTGTTCTTCCACAACCTGGACATTTTTAAAACATATGAACATTCCTCCTTATTCTTTCTGAAACCTTGATCTTCTGCTTTTGTGAGAGTGGGGACCACCACTTTATTTTCAATGACTATCCATTTCACCCAGTATGGTGGCCTGCTCACTGTGTGATTATATTTAGCAGTCTTTGATCAAGTTAAAGAACACTGAACCCAAATAGGTGTGTGCCTATGCCTAAGCAGTCAGGTCTGTGTGAATAGAGGGGAACAGAAGACTGGACACCAACAAATAGTCGGTTTTCCATTATGCCTTTGCTTTAAGAGTGCAGTAACTGCCCTCTATAGTAATGATGATTTCTAGCAGGAAAAAAATGACATAATTCAGATCCCAGAGATGAGTATGCTATGCAAAGGGAAAGATCCTTTGACTTTGTCCATAAGGCTTCTGACATTCAGATTGAAAAGCTGAGTTTGACTAATTGAACCAGGCTGGGAGGGAAGAATTCAGGCCAGGGTTATCAAAGAGAAGCAGTCTCTGAGAAGGGACAGTTCCTGGGGATGCCAATTGTGGATCTTGCCAATTTCATTTTTAAGTTCACCCTTGCTTTCATACCTTCAAATATTCAGCTACAATGTCAAGTCTGTTACAAGTCAAATACTGTGCTAGACACTTGAAGTAAAGAGATGAATAAAACATATCTCTATCTTTAAACAGCAAGTGCAGAACCCTCAAAAATACTCAATATTTTATTTCTGACAGGTTGAGTAAAAGTCTCCTCATTGACTATCCATCAATTTGTCAGAGATTATAGTTTGCATAATCTTTAATTTTGCAATGACAGAATTGTGGAATTGAATATATATCAAATAAGTATAAGGGAAACTTTATAAATACTTATGATTTCTTAGTCCAGGTATGTATATCAGTATAAACAGAAGTATATATATATAAATGTATTTATGTATAAATAATGGAAATCTCACAATATTTTGTTCTTGGGGAAATTATGTAAAAATCAAAACATTTTGGAATAAATAATACCCCCTAGGGAAGTTGCTGTTTTTAAGATTATTTTCAGAAAACTCTGTTACAAAGCAAGTGATTACCCTCTGAATGAAGTTTTCATCATTCTGGACATTAACAAATGGGGTTAGCTTTCAGCATATCCACCTACCAATCTTATGTTCATTGGTAGCTTAACTAATGATGATAACTTGCACGCATATCTGCATGCATGGCTCCATGTTTGAAGATGCTGCTCCTTAGCATTTCCCAAATGGTCACATGATATTTTTTCCAGTGTTCCAACTACAACATTTTGAGATAGATGTGGCCAGAAATACTATGACCTGTTGATAAAGAAACAAAGGCTCAGAGGGCTTCAATGACCTTTCTGTGGCCATGGAGCTCATAAGACACAAACAAGAACCCAGGTTACCAAACTCCCAGATCTAAACTGTTTTTCTCTAATGTGTTTCATTTTTCCATGTTTAGCCTGTGTTACCTCTGTCTATAAGTTTCCTTAATTTCAATTGTGATAAAATGCACATAACATATTGTCTTAACCATTTTTAAATGTGCAATTTGAACATTCACATTGTTTTCCTACCATCACCACCATCTATCCACAGAATTATTCTCATCTTGCAAAATCAAATCTCTGTACCCATCATAAACAATAACTCGTCACTCTCTCCTCCCCCAGTCCCTGGGAACTACCATTCTACTTTTGGTATCCAAGCTTGACTACGCCAGTTACCTCATAAAAGTAGAATCATACAGTATTGATCCTTTTGTAACAGCTTATATTATTTTGCATGTCTTCAAGGTTCATCCATGTAGCATGCATCAGAATTTCCCTCTTTTTAAGACTGAGTAATATCCCATTGCATATACACATCACCTTTTGTTTATTCATTCATCTGGCAATGGATACTTGGGTTGCTTTTGGTCATAGCAAATAATAATGCTATATACGTAGTTGTACAAATATCTCTTCAAGATACTGCTTTCAACTCTTTGGGGTGCAAACCCTGAAGTGGAATTTCTAGATCATATGGTGATTCTATTTTTAAATTTTTTGAGGAACCACTGTACAGTTTTCCTTAGTAGCTACCATTTTACATTCCCACCAACAGCACCAATGGTTCCCATTTCTCCGTATCTTTGCCAACACTTGCTAATTTTTCAGGGTTTTATTTGTTCATTTGTTTGATTGTTTGTTTGTTTGGTTGGTTGGTTGGTTGGTTGTGTTCTTTTGATAGTCATCATCCTAATGGATGGGGGTAGTAGAAGTTTTTTTCCTAATCACTTTATTATCATTCACATGCCATATAATTCACCCACTTGAAGTATAAAAAGCAATGGCTTTTAGTATATTCACAGAATTGTGCCATTGTCACCACTATCTTATTCCAGAACACTCTCATCCCCTCCAAAAAAAAAAACCCCACATCAGTTAGCAATCACTCTCCATTTCCCCTCAACCACCACAGTCTAACTCAACCATTAATGTACTTTCTGTCTCTATAGTTTTGCCTGTTCTAGAAATTTTACCTAAATAGAATAGGCAATATGGGGTTGCTTGTGACTGACATTTCACTTATGTTTTCAAGGTGCCTTCATTTTGTAGCTTATATCAATACTTCATTTCTTTTTATGGCTAAATAACATTGTGCTGCGTGAATATAGCATATTTTGTTTATCCACGCATCAGTTGATAGACATTTGGGTTCTGTCCATTTTTTTGGCAAAGGCCCCAAGAAACAGAAACCTGTATTTTGGGATAGCCCTAAAGAAATGTGATTGTTGAGCAAAAGAGAATGGTTTAATGGCAATAAACCACAGGGAGGGGACCCAGCAAGGCCTGTTTGCTCAGATTCTTCTCTCCATCTTGCATAACATTCCTTCCCCCCAGTTATAGGGCAGGACATGTTGCGTGATGGTCTTCAGGAGAGAGGAGAAAGAGAAGATTTGAGAGTGACTGATTCTGGTTTCATGACCCACTTCAGGGAAGGGTAAGAAGATGAGAGTGGCCCTATTTCAGTGCAGCATATTTTGCATCCATTCACATATGGAAAAGCCACTTCAGACAACTCGCCTACTTTAGAATTAAGCTCATATCACCCAATAAATCAACTTTTGATTTTTTAAAGATTATTTTTAGGATATTATTTGAAATATTATTTTTCAAAGTACAAAAGATATGTTTATCTAATTTTTTCTCAACTATAAAATGGTAAGATTGTGCCTGTCTCCTACAATTCTCATTAAATAGAGATACTTGTAACAGTCTCTATGAACTTATTTGCATATTTAGAAGGTACAATTCATTATTTGCAATACAAAATAAATTCTCTTTACTACATATAATTAAAATAAGAAGCAAATCCACAGTAGGCACAATAATTGCCTCAAAATTCAAAAATTGTCATCTTTGTAAGTTGATGTGAATTAAAATGTAAAATATTTGGTCATCACTTAAAAGTAGTAACAAAAGTACATGCATACTTTTATTACTGATTTACTGCTTACAAAGTTTTAAAAGACAATTTTGAAGCATTGCTGAACATTATTGATTTGCATTTCTTGACAAACTTCCTTTGTCACATCATAAAAATGCATGTGAGAGATGCAAGTATCTTTAGTTGTAAGCACAGCATGCTGAGCAGCTTGTCAAAATGTTATGTTCATTATTGGAGATGTCATGTCCTTTGAATGAGAGACAGTCTCTGTGTGTCAGTGACTCACTCCATTCTCTGAGACAACAGTGCTGCTTATCAAACACGCCTTGAAAATACATCTTAAGTGTGTGTGCTTTGCAATGAACTGCACCAGAGTTTGGTTTTTAGTTCCCCATGTTATGGTTGTCAAGTATCAGAGTTTGCACTGACTCCTTTTAAGATCTCTGGTGAGCAGCACAGATTTTTTTCACAAAACCAAAGCAAGCTGTTCTCAGGTTTTATCTTTGTGGAGTCCAAAAAAGCACATGGTCTCCCATCTACTTAATTTACCACTTTCAAAAGAACACTTGCCATACCAGATCAGTGGAGTAAGTATACCTCTCAGATGACCCAGAACATCAGCCCTGGCTGTTATGGTCTACATTAAAGTATATGTTGAAAATAAATTTTTGTAAGAGAAGTATGTTAATTTCTGAGGTGTCTATGTAAGCTTTTTGTGATACTTGCCAAGAATTTTTCAAAGTTAATTGGAAGGGAATAGTATTCTCCATCTTCTGAATTTTAGCATCAAGCTAGGGCACAGCTCTATGTCTGACTACCTTCTCCAAATGCCATTAGTGGGTAGGTGTATAACCCCTCATCTGAAAAAGGGAATGACTATAATATGTACTTCACAGGGTTTTGATGAGGACTTAAATTTTAAAATAAATAATATGTGCATTTCCTGGGTCCTGACAGCTGAGGCTTTGGCCCTCCTCCATCAGTACCTTTCCCAGTGAGATGAGGAATCTGAGAGAGATGAGGGGCTGAGGAACTGGCTGTTTGAAATCCGTATCTCTACTTCCTAGGACAAATTCTGTAAATGCAGCATCCAGAACCCTATGCCATGTGATCTGGAGCCTACCTCCAGAATCTAAGCAGGTCTTCCTCCTGAGAGCTGACCATGTTGTTGGTGTATATGTCTCCACACCCATGGGAGAGCCAAGAGTGGTCATTGACAAGCATTGAAGGGAAATTGGACATGTGGCGAAAAACTAGATTGTGGCTAAACTGCGCACAGTAATATGTATAAAAACCATTCTTACATTCCTCTGAGTCAGGAAGTGCTATTCATAAAATGTGAACTCTTGGTGCCTGTCAGGAAAACTGAGTCAGAGTCAGCAAAAGAATCTTATCAATGCAGCTTTTTCTGTGATGATTTCCCAAGTTGTGCAGCTCAGAAGTAGTATACGGATTTTAACTGGCCCAGGAGGGAGTGCCAGTGTTGGAGAACAATGCTCCTGGTGACCAGAACCTCTCCCAGCACAAGCAAGGGGGTTTTCAGAGATAGTCTCTCACAAAACCATGGTGTGACCTGCTGCAGCATAGAAACCAAATTTGGTCCCTAAGTACCAGTGGGGTTTCTACTTTTTCTTCTTTTGTGGTGCTAGGGATTGAACCCAGGACCCCAGGACCTTGCACACACTGGGCAAGTACTCTCCCACCAGGGCTACAGTCCCAGCCCTGGTGACAGTAGTGTTATACAATACCAGTAACGTGTAGGAGTAAGGGTCAGAGGGCCAGCCAGGATCCAAAACATAGTAGTGGCCTTCATTACAATGCGTGAGCTGTTGAAATCCAGGGCAGTTAGATGACATGGGATGAACCTTTTATGTTGTCCATGATAATAAAGAACTAGCCCTTTAGAGAACTAACATGTAAATGTTTCTCAGGAGAAGGAAGAGCTCTTTTGAAAGTTATTTAGAATATAATGCTCAGGGAATCCATTATACCCCAAATAAAACTATTCTTTCTGCCCTGTTTTCCAGCAGAAGCTACTGCATCTTTCTGTGCATGGACTGAGCAAGCTCTGTACGTGACTAAGGCGATGTGGAGTCACCACCCTGATTGAGTCCATGGTGTTGCTGCTGTTGTTTTTTCTCTTTGGAAAACTAAAATGGAATGAAATTTGGCTGTCAAGAGAGTCCTTATTCAGGCCCAATCATTCAGATAAAAGTGAATCTCTTAATGTTCTCACCACCAAAAAATAATAAATACCTGAGGTGATAGACATGTTAGCTTGATCTAATCACTCCACAATGTATATATATATTAAAACATCACATTGTACTCCACAAATATACACAATTATTACTTATCAATTTAAAATAAAATAATAAAAATAATAAATTTAAAACATTATAATTAATAATACAAAATCAATACAAAATCAATACAAAAATCTTAAAAGTGAATTTCTCCCTTATTTATTTACTTGTGTAAGCACAAAAGGACAGCAAGCAGACCTCCATGGATTCAGAGAAGCCTTTATTCCTTCGCAGATTCAAGTGCCATTTGGGTCCATTTTCTGGATGGGAAAATGACCATCAGTTACAGAGGGGATTCTGGTTTCATAGGGTACAATGAGGATGATGTAATCATTGGAAATCCTGCACATGCAGTTTTGACCATCAGTGCTAGTTGTACAGGTTACAACAGGCTAGTTGCACCAGATCTTGAGAGATGAGTATTCAAATCTTGCCCATTGTCATTCAGGACTAGGTTGACCTGGGGAAGGCCAAGGTTTAGGGCCTGGCATTCCATATCTGCCCCTTTCCTTTAGGGTCCATTGTTATCAGGAATGCACTGGGAGAGGTTTAATGTTTGGCCAATTTCCCCTCCCACTTTCCCGAGCCACACTGTCCCTCCATTTTCTTGGGGAGCTATCCTATAGGAATATTATTTTCCATAACCCTTCAACTTGTATATGACTTTGTAAATAAATGAGGTAATATGAGTCTGGTTATATCTATTAATCAAGGAAATTGAGGGGGGGGTAAAGATGGCAGAATAGAAGAGATTGCTTTCCTGGCTGCTCTGTGGCATGGAACCAAGAGAGCAGATAGGAAGCTTCTCAGTAAGGTGAGTGAACAAAAAAAAAAAAAAAAAAAACAGGTGGGGACTTCACTAGAATTTAAAACTGTATATTCAAAGCAGATCAGGGACTCCGGAGGTTGAATGAAATAAGGAAGAAATCCCCAGTGGCACAGCTGCTACTGTAACTGGGCCAGAATAATCAGCCAGAGTGGTAGAGCTACAAGCAAAGTGGAGAGATAAAGGAACTAAAGAAACCTGCGTTTTTAGGAGGCCTGAGGAGTGCCTGGGTATGAAGTATTTAGAGATCAAGGATGTTGCCCAACTAAACTGAAAGGTGCTCTGCACAAGGATATTGAAAGCTGCCATCTCTCCAAGCAGCATGCAGAGGACAAAGGAAGGAACCATTTTGCAGCCTGTTGGCAGGGGCCAGCAGTTGAAGGAGCCAATTCCTGGCAAAACCAAGTCTAGCCTGAAATACAGGCCAGGCCTGGCAAACCCTCACTGCACAACATAGAGCAACCAGGAGAAAATCAAACATAGAGAGAGGTTTACACAGGGGACAACTGGTCATGGAAGCCCACCCAGCTCTACCCTTCCTCCTCCAACCTGGCTGCTTGCAAGACTGGCAGGGATAGAACGTCTGGTGGGCAATTCAGAAGCGGGGGCAAGAGTTGAGTTTGGAGACTGAACCCAAGACCAGGAAGTGTGGGATCTGCAGGTGACTTAGAGGACTAAGAATTGTCCCCTCCACCACATGAGTAGAACCCAGGGGAAGAATCCTGGGGTACAGTCTGCCAACATAGACCAGCAATTACTGGGCCCTAAAGGTGTGCTGATTTAAAAACTCCAGACCAACTGACATTCAGTGAAGAGCCCAGTGCCCAGCTAAGCCTAAACCCTGCCTCCAGGAACTCCACCTATGGGTTACCTCTCTCACCCCAGCAATGCAGAGGGTGGAGCATCACACTCCAGATGACCCCACCTAAAACTGCTGAGAAGAGAGGCTGAGAATCTTTTGAACTCCAACAGAAAGAATTCTTTAACTTTTCACTGAATTTTTTCTCTTTTTTTTTCTTTGCTCTATTTAACTGTGACCTTAATGAAACATGAATATTTATACATACTCATATTTTTATTTTTTTCCTCATTTCTAGCATTTTCAAAGCCAGATTTTTTTATGCATCACTTTTTTGAGGACTAGGAAGTTTTATTAGTTTATTTTAGTTTTGTTTTGTATTATTTTATTTTTATTTTTACTTCTTTAAAAAAATTTACTTCACATATATTTTTTCTCTTACCTGTTTCCCTTGATTCTCTTTCTCTCTTTTCTTCTGCTAACAGCCAATCTCTATTATTCTCTCTTTCACTCTTCCTTTAATTTTTTGGTTCTGTCTTTGCTCCTCCTCCCTTGCATCACATCCTGTATCACTTCTGTTCTCTGCCTGTTCACCATTTGAAATTGTAAACCCTTTTGCAAACTTGCTGTTTTTATTGTAGGCAATAACTGATCATGTCTGTTTATCGTGATAATTAACATTGTAGACATCATATTAGGAACTATTTTCTTTAATGCTATATATTTTTTGCATTTGTTGTTATAATTGTCTCCCCCTAAACAGTGAGGTACTGGAAACCTTCAGAGACACTATAAGTACACAGGGTAGAAACTCCATTACCTCAAATCCACACTGTTAGGTGGGTAGACACAAAAATAACATGAAAGAGCAAGAGAACAAATCACCCCAAACAAAGCAAGATCCTTCAATAACAAAATCTATTGACACTATAGTGGAAGAAACATCAGAGAAGGAATTCAGAATGTACATAGTTAAAAACTAATCTGCAAAGTAAAAGATGGTATAAAGAGTGAAATCAGAGAGAAAATATAGGAAGTGGAAGATCACTTCAATAAAGAGATACAGTTTCAGGGGAAAAAAAAAAAAGCAAAAAGCCTCAAAATGAGGGCTGGGGATATAGTGCAGCTGTAGAGTTCTTGCCTCACAAGCACAAGGCACTGGGTTCAATCACCAGCACCAAAAAAAAGGCCTCAAAATGAAGGAATCAATAAACCAAATTAAAAATTCAATTGAAAGCATCACCAACAGACTCAATCTCTTGGAAGACAAAGTTTCAAGCAATGAAGATGAAATGCATAATCTTGAAAACAAAATTGACCACAGATAGAAGATGTTAAGGAACCATGAAAAGAATTCTCAAAAAATATGGGATATCCTGAAAAGATCAAATTTAAGATTTATTGGGATAGTGAAGGCTTAGAGATACAAACCAAAAGAATGCACAATCTTTTCAATGAAATAATATCAGAAAATTTCCCAAACCTAATGAATGAAGTGGAAAATCAAATACAAGAGGATTAAAGGACCCCAAATATACAAAATTACAGCACACCCATCCCATTATTATGAAAATGCCTAACATACAGAATAAGGATAGAAATATAAAGGCTGCTGGAGAAAACCTACAGGGAACATTTAGAGGAAAACCAATCCACATCTCAGCTGATCTCTCAACCTAGACACTCAAAGCCAGGAGGTCTTGGAATAATATATACCAAGCACTGAAAGAAATTGTATGCCAGTCAAGAATTATATGCCCAGCAAAATTAAGCTTCCAAATTGATGATGAAATAAAAACCTTCCATGATGAACAAAAGTTAAAAGAATTCACAACTAGAAAGCCTGCACTATAGAACTTTCTCAACAAAATATTCCATGAGAATGAAATGAAAAATGAAAGTGAAAACCAGCAACAGGGGGAACTACACTAAAATAACAGTGAATCAATGGAGAAACTAATTCAAATTAAAAGCCAGAAATAAATCAAAATGGAAATACAAATCTTATCTCAATAATAACTTTTAATGCAGATGGCCTAAACCCATCAATCAAAAGACATACACTAGCAGATTGGATTAAAAAATAAGACCCAACAATATGTTGTCTCTAAGAGACTCACCTCATAGGCGAAGACATCCACAGACGAAAGGTAAAAGGATGGGGACAACGTATCATTCACATGGACTGTGTAAACAAGCAGGGGGTTCTACCCTCATATCAGATAAAGTGGACCTCTAGCCAAAGTTAATCAGAAGGAACAAAGAAGGACATTTCATACTGCTTGAGGGAACTATACATCAACAAGATATAATAATCATAAATAATTGTGCCCCAAACAATAGAGCATTTATGTACATCAAACAAAACCTTCTCAATTTCAAGAATCAAATAGACCACAATCCAATAATACTGGGTGACTTTAATACACCTCTCTCACTACTGGATACATTCTCCAAACATACACTACATAAAGAAGCTATAGAAATAAAAAATACAAGTAATAATTTAGACTTAACAAACATATATAGAATATTTCATCCATCAATGACTGAATATACTTTCTTCTCAGCAGCTTATGAATCCTTCTCTAAAATAGAATATCATAGGTCAAAAAGCATCTCTTAACAAATACATAAAATATAGAGATAATACCTTGCATCATGTCAGGTCATAGTGCAATGGAATTAGAAATCAACAATAAAATAAAAAATAGAAACTGCTCTAACACCTGGAGACTAAATAATATGCTATTGAATGATGAATGGATAGCACAAGATATCAGGGATGAAACAAAAAAATACTTAGAGGCAAATGAGAACACCCATAAAGCGTATCAAAATCTCTGGGACACAAGAAGGCAGTGCTAAGAGGAAAGTTCATTGCATTGAGCTCATTCATTAACAGAATAAAAAGTCAACAAACAAATAACCTAATATTATAAATCAAAGCCCTGGAAAAAAAGAACAAATCAACACCAAAAGCAGTAGAAGATAGGAAGTCAATGACATTGATGAAATTGAAACAAAAGAAACAATCCAAAAAATCAACAGACAAAAACTTTGTTCTTTGAAAAAATAAATAAAATTGATAAACCCTTAGGCAAGCTAACAAAGAGAAAGAGAGAAAGTTCAAATTACTAAAATTTATGATGAAAAAGGAAATATCACAATGGACACTACTGAAATACAGAAGATGATCAGTCACCATTTTGAAAATTTATACTCCAATAAAATGAAAATCTCAAAGACATTAACAAATTTCTACAGACATATGACCTACCCAAATTAAATCAGGAAGATATAGAAAATTTAAACAGATCAATTTCAAGCAATGAAATTGAAGACGCCATCAAAACCCTACCAAGAAAGAAAAGCCCAGGACCAGACAGATTTTCAACCAAGTTCTACAAGACCTTCAAAGAATTAACACCAACCCTCCTCATGCCATTCCATGAAATAGAAAAGGAAGAAACCCTTCCAAACTCATTCTATAAAGCTAGTATCACCCTGATACCAAAAACAGACAAAGACACATCACGAAAAGAAAATTTCAGACAAATATCTCTGATCAACATAAATGCAAAAAATCTTAATAAAATACTGGCAAATCACATACAAAAACATATTTAAAAGATAGTGCATCATGATCAAGTGGGGTTCTTCCCAGGGATGCAAGGTTGGTTCAACATACGGAAATCAATAAACGTAATTCACTACATCAATAGACTTAAAGACAAGAATCACATGATCATCTCAATAGATGCAGAAAAAGCATTTGACAAAATATAGCATCCATTCATGTTCAAATACTAGAAAAAAAATAGGGATAGTAGGAACATACCTCAACATTGTAAAAGCTATGTGTTCTAAACCCAAGGCCAACATCATTCTAAATGGAGAAACACTGAAAGCATCTCCTCTAAAAACTGGAGCAAGTCAAGGATGCCCTCTTTAATGATTTCTATTGAACACAGTCCTGTAAATTCTACCAGAACAATTACGCAGAATAACAAAATTAAAGGAATATGAATAAGGAAAGAAGAACTCAAACTATCACTATTCACTGATGACATGATTCTATATTTAGAAGATCAAAAAAACATTCTGCCAGAAAACATCTAGAACTAATAATGAATTCAGCAAAGTAGCAGGATATAAAACTAACACCTATAAATCAAATGCATTCCAATACATCAGTGATGAATCTACTCAAAGAGAAATTAGAAAAACCATCCCACTCACAATAGCCTCAAAAAAAATAAAATACTTGGGAATTAATATAACAAAAGAGGTGACAGACATCTACAATGAAAACTACAGAATACTAAAGAAAGAAGTAGAAGACGACCTTAGAAGATGGAAAGATCTCCCATCCCCTTGGATAAAGAGAATTAATATTGTCAAAATGCCCATACTACCAAAAGCATTATACAAAATTTAATGCAATTCCTATTCAAATACTGATGACATTCTTCATAGAAATAGAAAAGGCAATCATGAAATTCATTTGGAAAAACAAGAGACCCAGAATAGCCAAAGCAATCCTTAGAAAGAAAAGTGAAGCAGGAACAAACACAGCATGGTAATGGCACCAAAACAGATACATAGACTAATGGTACAGAATAGAGGACACAGAGACAAACCCACATAAATACAGTTATCTCATACTAGACAAAGGTGCCAAAAACTTTCATTGGAGAAATGATAGCCTCTTCAAAACATGGTGCTGGGAAACCTAGAAATCCATATGTAACAAAATGAAATTAAACCTCTATCTCTCACTCTGTACAAAACTCAACTCAAAGTGGATCAAAGACTTAGGCAGTAGAACAGAGATCCTACTAGAAGAAAAAATAGGCCCAAATTTCCATCATGAAAGCTTAGGAACCAAATTCCTCAGTTAGACTTCTAAAGTGCAAAAATCAAATCAAGAATCAATAAATGGGATGAATTCAAACTAAAAAACTTCTTCTCAGCAAAGGAAACAATCAATAATGTGAAGAGGGAGCCTATAGAATGGGAGAAAATCTTTACCAAATGCACTTCAAATAGAACATTAATGTCCAGGATATATAAAGAACTCAAAAAACTCAACACCAAAAAAACAACCCAATCAATAAATCATCTAAGCAACTGAACAAACACTTCACAGAAGACAAAACACAATCAGTCAACAAATATATGAAAAAAATGTTCAACATCTCTAGCATTAGAGAAATTCAAGTCAAAACTACTCTAAGATTTCACCTCACTCAAGTCAGAATGGCAATTATCAAGAATACAAGTAATAATAAGTGTTGGCGTGGATGTGGGGAAACAGGTACACTCATACATTGCTGGTGGGATCACAAATTGGTGCAACCACTATGAAAGCAGTATGGAAATTCCTCAGAAAACTTGGAATGGAACCACCATTTGACCCAGCTATCCCACTCCTTGGTTTATACCCAAAGGATGTAAAATCAGCATACTACAGTGACACAGCCACATCAATGTTTATGGAAGCTCAATTCACAATAGCTAAACAATGGAACCAACCTAGATGTCCTCCCAGATGAATGGATAAAGAAAATGTGGTACATATACACAATGGAATATTACTCAGCTTTAAAGAAGAATGAAATTATGGCATTTGCCAGTAAATAAATGGAGCTGGAGACTATCATGCTAAGTGAAATAAGCCAACTCCAGAAAAACCAAAGGCTAAATGTTCTCTCTGATAAGTGGATGCTGTGTCACAATATGCAGGGTTGAGGGAAGAGTATAGGTTCACAGGATTAGACAGTGGGAATGGGGGGTAGTGAGGGGCAATGGGAATGGGAAAGACAGTAGCATGAATTGGACATAACTTTGCTATGCTCATACATGAATACACGACCAGCATAACTCCACATCACGAACAGGGGCAAGAATAGGAAGTTATACTCCATGTATGTATAATATGTCAAAATACACTCTACTGTCATATATAATTAAAAAGAACAAATTTTAAAGGAGTAGTTTAAAAAAAGAAACTTAGTTTAGTAGTGCTATGAATAGAAGACATAATTTACTTGAGATCTTAATTTTAACTTTTTTCAAATTGTATTATATGAAACCTAACATGAGCTGGTTCTAAAGTAAATTTATGAAGAAATGTCTCATGAGAAGGTGTAAGTTTCTGTGAACTCAGATGGAAAGAGTATTGATGAGCTGGGCTGTAAAATCAGCTATAAACAAAATGAAACAGATACACCTAATTTCATTGTTCAGTCAAGCAACTGGTAAAGGTGTTCACACAGAGAGAGGAAAGAAAAATGTGGCAGGTTTCCTTCAGAGTATTCCAGGATGCTAACTCGTGCTCTGCAGTGGAATTGCTAAATGAGGAAATGAAAGACTTTGACATCCTGGTGGGTTTTTATGTAGTAGAAGGTATTCCCAAATGTAACAACGCTATCTGTTCTCCTATCTTTTTTAACCATTGTATTTAGGTATGGTTGACATAAAAACCCATAGATATTCAACGATTGCATCTTGATAAGTTAGGGAACAGGTATACACCTGTGAAACTACTGTCACCATCAAGGCAATAAACACGTCCATCACATCCCCAAGTTTCCACCTGCTCCCTTTATTTTTGGTGGTGGTGGTATTTGTGCATGCATATAATAAAAAAACTTAACATTAGATCCAATCTCAGTGAATTTTAAGAATACATTGCAGTTTTATTAGCTGTAGGCACTATGCTGTGTAATATGTAATAGATCTACAGAACCTATTTATCTTGCAAAATTGAAATTTTATACCTACGAAAAAGTCACAGGTTTTGCTGACTAATGTCTTGAATATGGGCTACTCCTAGACAAAGCTGCTCTCTGTCCTCGGCTGTGCTGCCACTGACTGAAACATCCCTCCCGACTTGACGACTCACGACGTGTCCCTGTCTCTCTGTGCTCATTGTAAACTTTTTCCCCATTCCCCATCACCTCATTCTGTGCGTGACTTTGATTCCTCCTTTGGCGTGGTTGTGAGAAGTAAATGAAATAAGGTGTGTGAGGCACCTGCGGAGTTCATTTTCGCTCAGCTAAGAAAATAGAGGTCATGTGGAATGAGTGCCCTCAACTCTCTATTTCACAAGTTCTATTTCACCTGCATTTTCTTCCTTCCCTCTTGTCATACAGAAAGAATTTATGATCCATTATGAGGTATAAAATGTCACTTGATAATTTTGGAAGAGGCAGCTGTTATCATTCATCCAGAGAAAGGACAAAATTAATTCGTAAGTGGAAATTATGAAGAATAAAGTTTTATCAGTACTTCCAGTCACAGGTGTCTCATCAACCCATCCCCTTTGTTTTGGTCTGTCAATGTCTCTCTTACCAGCTCAATTGGTAGGAGATTTTGATTTAACAAACTTCAGATAAGAAAAAAGTCCTTAACCACACTATGTCAAACTGCAGCACCATGTCAAAATTCCCCTGGAAATTCCTTTGCTGGTCTACATTACACTGGGTATGAGCATTAGTGGCTAGTAACAAACACTGCCTTTAGATAATTCAAACAAAAAGGTGAATATACTGCAGGGTGGGGAAGGCCCTCCGAACCCAAATGAATGCTGAGGAAGCTGGCTTGTGGTAAAGAAGAAATGGGGGATGTTATAGGTGATCCATGTCCTCCAAAATTCATGTTGAAGTCCTAAGCCCTCAAAATGTGACTTTATTTGAAAATGCAGCCTTTAAACATGTAATTGAGTTAAAATAAAGCTGGGGTTCCCAAATCTGATCTGACTAGTGTTCTTATGAGAAGAGGAAATTTGAAACACAGAAAGGTGACATCAGGAGCGTGGATACTCGGAGAAAAATCCGTGAAGACGCAAGGAGTCCATCTGCCAACCAAGGAGAGCAGCCTCCGGAGCAGCCAGTGCTGACAACACCTTGATCTAGGACTTCCAGTCTCCAGACTGGGACAACGTCAGTTTCTGTAGTTTAAGTCACCCGCCTGTGGTGCTATCTCATGGCTTTGTATTGAGTCTGTTATGGTTTTGTTACGACAGCCTTAGCAAATGACATGAGGAGCTGACTACTATAGGTGGCTTGGCAGTGAGTTTGGAAACCCACCACCCAGACAAACGAGTATGCTCTCACTATTCTTGTCTATTCTTATATCAAAGTCCTAGAAGAGAATCCTGGGAGCTGAGGTTGAACGCAGGCCACCTGCCCTCACCCCCACCATGTTAGAGTCCATGATGGACCCAGCAGGGAACCTTCAGGCTCACAGAAACTGTCCTCAGTAGGCAGAGAGGTGACCTTCCAGTAGGGATCCAGGAGTAGCTAGCATGGAGGATGCCAGAACAATGACAAACATTCTCTATATTCTGCTTCTGATAAATCATGTTTAAATAATCTAATTTAAACCTTAATTTTATTTTTGATAGGAAATTAAAATCCACTTTGTCATATGTGCCTTTCATTTTTTTTTTATTTGCTTATTGATTCATAGAACACAAATGGAGTACAGCTATTGTTTCAATGGTTGTACACAAAGTAGAGTCACACCATCTGTGCGTTCATACATGTACACAGGGCAATGGTATCTGTCACACATTCTGTTATTATTTTTACCCCCCACCCCGCCCACACCCCTCCCTTCCCTCTATGCTATCTATCCTTCCTCCATTCTTGCCACCCTTCCCACCCCCCATTATGCATCATCATTCATTTATCAGTGAGACCATCCGGCCTTTGGATTTTTGGGATTGGCTGATCTCACTTAGCATAACAGTCTCCAACATCATCCATTTACCTACAAATGCCATAATTTTATTCTTCTTTATGGCTGAGTAATATTCCATTGTGTATATATACCACAGTTTCTTTATCCATTCATCTACTGAAGGGCATCTAGGTTGATTCCATAATCTAGCTGTTGTGAATTGAGCAGCTATGAACATTGATGTGGCTGCATCACTGTAGCAATCTGATTTTAAGTCCTTTGGGTATAGGCCAAGGAGTGGGATAGCAGCGTGCCTTTCATTTTTTAACACGTCGGGTACTAAATAGGGACCTTTGAAATTAACCTTTACTTTTGAGTTTCATTCATTCTCACCATACCAAGCTACCTTCTATACCACAGCATCTGGCAAGGCGACATCCACTTCTTCATCTATGGGGTAGGTAGTCTGAGGATAAAATATGACAAAACCACATACACTACCAGCCCATGGTAAAGCAATGTAAGCTCTCGGGTCATTACTATGACCCAGACACTGAGATCCAATGACCAGGAGACCTGGTCCCTGCTCTCGAGGGGCTGGCAGCATGGGACAGACCCTGAACACATTGAAGTTGTCACAGGAGCTGTACAGTCAGAGTACAAAGCCAGGTCTTCAAAGATTTTTCTCTCTAGAGCCTGTATGAAGCTTTAAAAACTGAGAAATTTCCAAATTAGCCATAATGAGCAATATCCAATGGCTGGCTCTATTGAAATATGTTAGTAATCTCATTCTCTTGCATGTTGAAGGCCTTACTGCCAATTTCTTCATGAGCCACTTCAAAAAAGTAGCAGAAACATGAACAGTTTGGGTGAAGATAATGCTTGGCAAAGGCCTCCTTCAGTTTTCTTCCTGTTTCAAACTATAAACCTACTCAGCCGTTCCTGGGACATATGGCTCCACCAAGGCCCCTCTAATTATGTGTGTGGGTTTGCTTGGCAATACGAGAAGCAATCTTACAGAACACCTTAGCATAGGCCTCTGTCTTGGAGAAAGTCCATATTTTGGTCAAGTTCCAGGCTCTTACAAATGAGTTTCTTTGCACAAAAGAGATTCCACTGTCTGATGCATTTTTAGGAAAGACAGCTGACAGGCCCCCACGGGTTCCACTGGCAAGAATCTTACACACAAGAAGCACAAGCATTCATGTCTCATCAGGTTTAATAATACTGCTAATGAGGGCTCCCATTTATGGGGATGCTGAGCTCAATGGTCTACACACTTTAATTTAATCTTTATAATCCCATTTTACACATGAGGAATCAGAGGCTCAGCAAGAGTAAGTGGTCTACCCAAATTGCCATTGCTAGTAAGACGAGGAGCTTCAATTTGAGCGTACATCACGTTTAAAAGCCAAAGGATACATAAACTTTTGCTTTTACATTTGCCAGCCTAAGCTAAATCCAATATAAACAAAGAGGAATGTTCATAATCATGATCAGCTGCAAGGAATTTCCTTTAATTTTTATTTACAAGAAAGCCTCTTATGTCCCATTCTGGGATAATGATGACTACACACACTCACCTGGGTATAGTTACGGCCCATGCTGCCTTAAATTTGTTTGGATAAAGACAGCTGCTGAAATGATATAATTTGGTTCAGTTTTCCCTCCACTGTCTTCAAAATAACAAGAAAGCAAACTATCTTTTTTAAAATATCCAGTTCATGGACTCTCTGAAACTTGCTGAGGAATGCCTCTGGACTACAGGATAAGAACTGGTGGCCTCCATCTAGGGTAGAGACTAGGTTTGAAAGAGATGTCCCCTAACACCAAGGATGCCCAGTTAGTTATTCGTTCACTGGGGAAAAGTTGATGAGCTCCTGCGGGAGTTGACCTTATTATAATTTAAGCACAAAAAATAATGCTTTAGACCAGGAGTTGGCAAACTACAGCCTGTGGGCTAAATCCCGCCCTCCATCTATTTTTGTTAAGTAAAGTTTTATTGGCATACAGCCGTGCCCATTCGCCCATGTGTTCTCTGTGGCTGCTTTCATGTTACAATGGCAGAGTGGAGCAACAGAGGGCATGTGGCCTGCAGAGGCAGAAACGTTTACTGTCTGGCCCTTGGAGAAAGTTTCCCACCCTATGACCTGAGTTATCCTCTACCTCTGCGAAAATCACATTCCTTTCTGCTATTCTCTGAATTGCAGAGCCAGAGCAAGCAGCAGACCTCCTGCACAAGACGAAGATAAACTCCATGACAGCAAAATCCTAATGTTGCTGGTTTCCCTGGGGTGCTCTTTCGTTTTACATCACACGTTGTCTCAGCCTCAGGACAGATTTTGATCATGTGTAGGATATAGTTAAATACAACGGCTCAGAGCTTGAAGCTTTGTTCAAATTCCTGCTCTGCTAATTTCTAGCTTTGTGACCTTGGAAAAGATACTTCAACTTTCTGTGCTTCTGATTCTTCATCTTTAAAACAGAGATGACAACAATGCTATTGACCTGATAGAGTCGTTAGTAGGATTAAATGAGTGAATTCATGGGATGTTGTATTTAGCTCAGAGATTGATGAGAACTACCTCTTATAGGTTAGCCATTGTCAAAACTAGGGATTAAGTCAAAAGAGTCCAAAATTAGAAGAAAACAAATTTTCTTTTTCCACTCCTATCAGCTTCTGGCTGAATGCTACTTTTTTTTTCTTCTTCTTCTTTTAATTTCTGATTGTTTCCTTACCTGGAATTTGAAGATGTCATGTTGACCCACTGTCCAATTATGTCAAAAGAATAATTTAATATTTTTGATGCTTGAGGGTGCAATTGATAGGATTTGTTTTTCTATCCCTTTTACAGTTCTATAACAAAGTGGTGTAAAAAAAACAGGAATTAAGATTCTAACTTGAAAGGAATATTTTAATTATACTCTTGACTTGCTGTAATTATAGTAATGATTTTGGATCTACCAAAATAATTTATGACCTTTACATTTCCTTGTGGAGAAAACATGTCAATAATTGCATATTTCAATTAAAACTCTTAGAACTAACCCAAGGCATTATGAAAGCAAACACAGCCCACTTTGAGAGATGCAACTTTGGAAGTTACAGATGAATGGAATGTTTTCCTTTTATCCCCTTTTAATTTCCTTGTTCAAAAAGTACTCATTGTTAAGTGAAACACATGAAATGCATAGAGGAAAAATGCATTTCTACTTACTGTAGAATATAATGGGGGCAAGCAGTGTGACCCAGGATGTGCTCCTCCCCCAGGTCTGCCTGGCTATTGTAATTCTGATTACTCTCTTTGCTGGCACAGAATGGCACTCTAATCTTTTCACATTTCCACAGGATCATCCATTTGCCCAGCTCTCATTTGAAAGATAAATTAGAGTATCTGCTAACCAAGCAAGAAGGATCAATGCCAATAAAAAAAAAACATTCATATTAGGGCAGTAATAGAAAGATTAGAAGAAGATGATCTTTGGACCTACATTGTTTTTGCAAACTACATCTCAGCTACCGAGATAGAACTTTTTATAGATAAAAATAAGAAATTTTTTAAAAATCATTTCTACCACCATAAGGCAGATCTCTTGTTCCTGTGAGTAAATTCTTAATTCATCCCAGAAAGCATTATTGTCAAGACATATTAACAATGGTAGCTAACTTGTGTACATGGAAACACTTGGGTTGATCTCTAACTTCCCACACTCCTTGCCAGTTTTCATTCCTTTCACTCCTTTGAGATTTTCTCAAGCTCCTAATTAATAACTGACTGGGTCCTAAGATGCAGACAATTCCTTACATGCAAATATTTCAACCAAATCTCAATAAAAGTAAGTTTGCATTGTCTAAATATATTTCCCCAACAGGTTCCAACACTTGTGTGCAAGTTGATAAGACCAAAATGAAATTGTTCTTGTCAGGTCCAGACAAACTCAGAGCTGCAAGTTAGTCAGTCAAATGTATTTACTGCCAGATAATCACTTTTTGGCTGGCTTATATTTCTCAAAGTAGCTTAACATACTTCTTTTAAATTTGTTTTTTTTTTTACAGTATTACCAAATATCCTCTGTCACCTTCCTTTTGGTCAGAGCTCATTTAAATATATTTGTATAGTGTGGGAAAACTTATCCTGGAAGAATACTGCATTTAAAGTTATAGTTTCAGTTAAAATATGAATCATAAAAGTGAAAAAAAATACTTCCCCTAAGTCTTCAACAAACACTAGTGGCAGTTTTACATGGCAGGTCTCATGTTTATACCTGTGCCAGGTTCAGTACATTTTGGGATTATAAGTGATGGAGAATCAGAACACACTGGCCTATCTGCCATCTGCCTCCAGGGCTTTCTGACCCTTCCTCAAGGAAGGTTCCTGCCATTCCACTTCATGTGAATGGTAAGAGAAAATCCAGAGACCATCCAGCAATTCAGCTGTTCAGGGTCAGGATCACTCAAGAAATATCCCTATCCATGAAGCCCAGAAGTTGACATGGTGATCCTGCTTAGATCAAGTGCAGAAAATGCCACTTAGTGAACTTCTAATAAGCCAATTTACTCACAGGAACAGTGGATTAATTAAAAAGTTAAAGTGGAGAATCATAAAGTAAATTATATATGACCTTGAACATTTTACTTTAACCTAAAGCTTACAAATGCACATTTATTCATCCATTATTTTAAAGTCAGGCCAATGCCTTTTAATACCATTCAGATAGAACACCTAATCATCATTTTCACATAAGCCATATCCAAAATTTGTCATCTATAATTACTATCAGTTTGGATATTTTTAAAGTGGAGCAAAAAATTTAAAGATATTTGCAAAGCAAGTTAGGTACCAAATCCACAATTTTTATGATTTTCCCCTCTGGTCTTTTGGTACCTCAATATCTAATTGAATAGCAGCTTTATATTTTTTAGCAATTTTAGTATTTTAACCATTGTAAAGTATTTGGTTTTCATGGAAATGACAACTGTTGTCATATACAGATTTTATTCATTTATAAAATGTTTTACTAAATTATGCAACAATTCAAAATTTATTAAAATCGGGAATAAATACAACTGACTCTTTTTGATCAAACAATTCAACAGTGGAAGCACAAGTGGACAGGTTTACCAAAGACTGCTCACTTCCTCAGGTGTTCAAGGGGATATAACTCAGGAAGTTTCACGGAGGGATTGGAGAATGTCTAGTACTTGGTGACTCTTAAGTAAATATTATTTTTTAAACTTTCTGTTAAAGATGAAATATGACTACTATAGGTAAAACAACAAAATCTACTATAGTCAAGCTACTATAAAAGTATCTACTATTATTCAGACTTCCTGTATGACAATTTTTTGGTTAGGGTTTTTTCAGCTGGTTGATAACCCTGCATCCAGGACTGGGGATGTAGCTCAGAGATAGAGCTCCTGCCTCATGTGCTTAAGCCCTGGGTTCAATCCCAAATACCCTGCAATCAGGAACATTATGTAAACTTCGTTACTCCCCAGTCAGGCTGGTCTTTCCAATGTCATCAGATGTGACCCATCAGTCACTGAACATTGATGTAGATGTCCTTCCTACCTCTCCAC
Organism: Glaucomys volans; assembly: GCA_020662805.1. Classification (NCBI taxonomy): domain Eukaryota; kingdom Metazoa; phylum Chordata; class Mammalia; order Rodentia; family Sciuridae; genus Glaucomys; species Glaucomys volans. The sequence goes on along the minus strand of JAJEJO010050022.1, from coordinate 407,332 downwards.
TCCCACAATGCCCCATTGCACTGTAAGATTTGTTAATGTGCCCCAGGTGTCTGGAAGTCAGACGTGCAGAATTCCATCCTAATAAAAGGGCTGAGACCCTCAGTCACCCAGCAGCTATTTTCTTCTTCACATGCACAGTTTCAGCCCAAAATATATGGTAAGTGAATTACAATTGATTTTCTTCCCCCACACAATATTGCACTCAAATGGGAGATATATTACTCTACTCTGTGGGAGACATGGGTGCACCTGAGACCCTGTGGGAACTTCAGAATGGCCTGTGAGCTCCTAATATGTCTATTATTGGTATTTTAAACAGAAAATCTGAAGGGAAAGAAAACTGCTCAAACAGGATTGAAGTTCCTAATCATATTGCTTTCCGTATTGGTATAACTAAAAAGGAAATGGCAATGCTGTTGGTGATTCTATACAAATAAGACCCTATCCCACTTTTTAATTTGCTAAAATGTGGTAAAGGACGGGCTGACACCGTTGTTATTAAAATTCATTGTGCTAGCTTTTCATCACTGTGACAATGCACCTAAGAGAAATGAAGTCGGAAAGATGTATTTGGGCTCACAGTTTCGGTCCATGGTCGCTTGGGCCTGTGGTGGGCAGATCATCATGGCAGGGAAGGCATGGTAGAGCAAAGTTGTTCATCTCATGACAGCCAGGAAACAGAGAGAGAAAGCTGAAGGACAAAACACCCTTCAAAGACATGACCCCAGTAACCAACCTCTTCCAAGTAGACTACAGCTTCTAAAGTTTCCGCACTTCCCAGGAGTACCACTATTTGAGGACCAAGTCTTCAACATGAGCCTAAGGGGGAAAAATCCAAATCCAAACTGTAACATTAATTCATAGACATGTTTGACAATAATGCTCATTGATCTAGTACTTAATTATCTTTTTTGTATAGACAACTGAAACTTACAAAGGAAATTCCATAAGACTTAGTTTTTTTTTTTTTTCAGTAACAAAAAACTTTATTTCAAAAAAGAAATAAATGGGTGAATAGTAAAGAAACATTATTGGAGCTATAATGAAATACAGTACAAGCTAATTGCAACTGCAACTACTTTTTGATGATATGCTATGTGTATTCAATAAGAAAATTACATTTTCTATGAAAGCATGCTTAATAAACATGTGTAGTTTGAACATTGCAAAAAGAAAAAAGGACCCACTGGGTAGGAAAAATTACCTTATTCACACAGCTTATTTTGAATGAACTTTTAAAATAAGTCATTACTACAAATGGCCTTAGATGCCAGTGGCCAGGAGTACCAGCTGCCACTTGTCGTCGGGTTTAACAGGTGGAGATAGTTCCTCTGCTAAACTTGTGTTGTTACTGTATTGGTGCTCACATATAGAGCCCTGAATACCCTTTATGATTTCTTAATTGGAAACTTGGCATCATTTTTGTGTCTTATTGATTAAATTGCATTCTCACTATAAAATGTTGTCTGACAGTCTTGTTCACTAAATTGGAGAAGCAGCATTGTATATATAAAAATATTATCAGGTTTTTTCTTTAAACACACCGTGGTCACACGGATAGATAGGCTTTAAAAGCAACATAGTAGCTGGGTGTGGTGGCGCACGCCTGTAATCCAAGTGACTCGGAAGGCTGAGTCAGGAGGATCTTGAGTTCAAAGCCAGCCTCAGCAACTTAGCGAGGCCCTAAGCAACTCAGTGAGACCCTGTCTCTAAATAAAATACAAAATAGGGCTGGGGATGTGGCTCAGGGGCCGAGTGTCCCTGAGTTCAATCCCTGGTTCCAAAAAAAAAAGGCAATGTAGTATAATTTTTATTTCAAAAAAACTTTTTGCTTCACACCATTTTTGCACATTAAAAAAAAAAAAACAGCTTAATAGATGCTCTGAGCAGTGAGGCAATTTTGCCTCAGGATGTCGGTTAGATCTTTAAAATGGAGACGGTGGAGTGCCTAGTCACAGAGTTCTTAAGAGAATATGCCGGTTGATTCCTGTCAGAGCACCTGCCAGGCGCTCTGTCAGCTCAGCTGCTCTTGCAGGTGGCATCTGCCCACGGGTCTGCCCAACTGTGCCTCTTCTCAGGCCTGGATATCTGTGGTGACTCCCACAGTCGTTTTCCGCCACCCTCGTCTTCTGCCCCATAGTTCTCACTAGAGCCAAGTGGGGAATCCCTGGGTCTGGGTTCAAGTCCCTCCTGGTCTCAGAGCTGGTACCGGCCCCACGCAGTCCCCAGTGGAGGCGACTGTCCAATCAGCCCCCGCTCCTGCTGTTCTTCCAGCTCTGCTCCCTGGGCTCCAGGCTCCAGCCTCCAGCCACAGGACTCCCTGCTGCTGCTGGAACAGCGGGCATAGTGCCGCCTGGGCTCTGCTCCTGCTGCTCCCACTGCCCCTGCGCTCTTCCCCAGTGTCTGCGCTGCTCAACCAACCCCCCTGGGCCACCCACCCGACCCCACCTGAGACTTCCTCAGGCCTCCGCTGCCTTCAGCAGGAGGCCTGTATTTCCAGCTGCAAAACTTCTCTCCCTCTGCCCTGATGTGGCCTTCTCCAGGGCTCACACCCTCTAACACTCGCTTCCTGCGGTGTTGAGTGCCTCCCTCTGCTGGGAGGCAGTCCACCAGGTAGATGTTCGGGTTCATTTCCCACCCACAGACTGTTCCAAGCACCTAGTAGGCCCACGATAAACACTTGTTGAATGACAGAATACTGCCTATGCCTGCACTACTAAGGTCATTTTGTAACATATGAATTGTCTGGGGGGAAAAAATCTATTAATATCTGTATTTTAAAATTTTGCTTCTATACCTTCCATTCTTCCTAAAGCTTTGTATGTGGTCTTTACTTGTTCTTATGTTTCTTGGAGTCTTCACTTCTAAACTTTTTTACTTTTATTTTTATTATTATTATTATTATTATTCCCCAAATAGTCACCTCATTTCTGTACCTTTCCAATTCTGATTTTATGCTTGTATCATTTTTAGCTCATTTTTAAATAATAAATTACAGTTTTTATTTGGGTTGATGCAAATCTTTCTGGTGTGTTTTCATTATCTAGAGATGTTATTCTCCATGTATGCAAAATTACATTGAATTATATATAAGTATAATATATATATAATGTATTTTATATAAAATATATAATTATAGATTGTACTGTATAATATTAAACAAAATATTTTGTATTTGTGTGTTTATATAGATATATAATTGTTTTACATGGGATTCACCTCCACCACACTATCATGATATTCATGTTTATATGAAATTGGTTTACAGAACTTTTCTAACTGCACAGATCTCCCTGTTTGATTTCTGTGAGTGGTCCTGAGGTTTTCTGCCTCCTCTGCCTTCACCTAGATCATCTTTCCTTCCCCTTTGTTGCCCAGTTCCACTCCCAACACTCTTTCCTCAATATGAGGCCCTAGGAGGGACCCCCAACTGAAGAGTTGGGGTTTGTGATTGCGGCCCCATTTTTACTTATATATATCTAGCATTCCTTTTGATCCTGAGTGTGAGAGAAAGACATGGAGAAAAGTTAACTTGGGGTCCATGAAAAGCATCCAATGCTTTGGATGAAAAATGATTAACAGAACATTGGAAGGCATTCTTGGCAAAGAACATCCCTGCATTTTTGAAATGGAGAGGGTCCCCCATCCTTCCCACTCAAGAACACACAGTATAGCAGAAACAGATGAAGACAGGATGATTTGAGTTCACTCGGTTAGTGATGGAGAAATAACGGATGAAATTTTGACTGATGGGAGCAAGTTGAAGGCTGTTAACATCAATGAAGAAAATCATTTTTTGGTAAATGAGAAAGTTACAGGAGAGACAAAGAGCTAGATGCTTTGTCCTGGCATGGGTTCATTAGGTCTGTGGAAACAACTGAGTCATCACTCAGAGGTCCTGCAGCTGCATGGACTCCCCTCCATCTCTAAATGAATGATCCAAGGACTCTAAAACACATCAGTTATAAGGAGGAGTGCTACAGAAGAAAAACAACCACATTTGTCAGATAGAAGGTAGCAGGGGTGGCTGTAGGTACTTTTAGACAGGCCATCTCCTGGTTCCCTAGCAGCCTAGTGAGAGCATGTCGCAAACCCTAATGGAGCCTAGGGTTCCTGACTGCCTATGCAGTTCTCCTTCTACTCCAACCAAAGCGGCTTCCCACCCACCCTGCCCCCAGAACAAGAACAGGTTAAGTTATATTCACAATATTTTGTTCACAAGGGCAGGAAAATGATAGTGCCTTTTAAAAAAACAATTTGGTTAAAGAAATTCCCTACTGTCTGGCACTTAAGCCTTAACTATCACAACAGTTGACTGTTTAGAGGACTCATTTCCTGCCTCTGTGGCCTTGGTTTTACTTTAAATCATGTTGCCAGATCCACAGGAGAGAGGATCACCCATCGTATCACATGAGCTGAGTTCAGCTGAGGTTGGGTGACATCGCTCCCTGAGGATAAAGTGGGAACGCTGCACCCAGCAAGAAGGGGGAACGTGGCACCGCCCTCTGAAGTTGAGCTTCCTGTGGGCTTTTCGTCCTGAAAAATTGAAGTTCCATGAGTGATTTTTTTTCACAGTCATGTCATTCTCTGATATTTTTTCTCAACAGAAAATAGAAAACAAACATTTGACTTTTTGCATAGCTAACCTCCAAAAAATCTGAGACTGAAAACCAGGCAAGTAAATCAAGGTGTGTACATTCAAGGGAAATCGCAAACCAAGCACATGACGCAATTTTACTTGAACGCCAAAATTACTAACAAAACACTTGAAAAATGAAGAATTGATGACATCTTTGACTTTTGAACAGATTGTGCATACTCTGAAGGAAATGCTTGAAATAAAAAATAAATCTACAGTTTAGTTTTATAAATTTCATCAATTACTAACCTCTATGTTGCCTAAAAGATAGAACTTGAAAATATCACAGTCAGCCGGGCGCGGTGGCACATGACTGTAATCCCAGCAGTTGGGAGGCTGAGGCAGGAGGATCACGGGTTCAAAGCCAGCCTCAGCAACTTAGCGAGGCCCTAAGCAACTCAGTGAGACCCTGTCTCTAAATAAAATACAAATTAGGGCTGGGGATGTGGATCAGTGGCCAAGTGCCCCTGGGTTCAATCCCCGGTACCAAAAAAAAAAAAAAAATATATATATATATATATATATATATATGTGTGTGTATATATATATACACACATATATATAAAACAGTCAAAAGCATGTTGTACTTTAATTTACTTTTTATGGAACACCTGGTAAGCCAAAGCTTGTTCATTAACTGTTGCTGGTTCTGTGTGGGCTTTCTATTATGCAGTGATTTCAAGATATAATGCTCATTTTTTGTGATAGGAACCTTCTCTTTTCAATTAGTTAAAGAAGAGATTTAGATAGTTTGGCTTCTTTAGAATTGTTTTACGTTTTTACATTTGCCAAAACATTATAGCTGAGTGGATTGGTCAACAGGAAAAAGCAGCAATTATTCCACATTGAAGATCAATTGGTAGCACCATACATGAATACAGTATCTGCTATCTGACCTTTGAGTTCTATGACTGTAGTTCAGAGGGTTTTAATCAATATTGTACTGGTCATTGTTCATGCTGTTTGAGAAAGCAGATTAGCCAGAATCATCTGCCTCTTTACACCGTAAGAGACCAGTGCTTCTGAGGTACTAGTTATCTTGTTTGTTATGATCCATAATATACTCAGCTTCTCCTAGAATTAGCTTCCTCAGCTGTAATGTAATTTAAGTTATTTTAACATGGCCCTAGGGAACATTATGCAAAATGAAATAAGCCAGACACAAAAAGGAAAATACTGCACAATCCCTTTTATGCAGAGAATCTCTTTTTTAAAAATGAAAAGGTCAAATATACAAAGGCAGAAAACAGTGCTATTAGAGTGAGGGAAGGGAGGGAAGAGGAGATGCAGATCAAAGGATACCAACCAGCAGGTATGTAGATGAACAAGTCTAAAGATCTAATGTACAACATGAAGACTTAAATTAATAACAGCATATTGTGTTCAGGACATTGCTAAATGAGTGCATGATAGCTGATCTTGCCAAGGAGAGAAAAGCAGTAACTAAGATGATGGATATGTTAATTTATTTCACTATAATGACCATTTTACTATCTATAAATATGGACCTTATCTGGTATACCTTAAATACATGCAGTAAAATTTCTTTTAAAAATAACTTATAATTTGGGGAAAATCAAATGATAATATCTGGGAAAGTATTCTATAAGCTGCAAAGCACAAGACAAATGTAAAATGTCATTACCACTATTTTAGATCATTTGGACTTATTTTATTCCTGCATTCCGTTTTTCTCTTAGTAAAAACAATGGTTAGGAAGGAAGGAAATAATTTTCTTGTCTACCAGCTTTTAGTTAATGAAATGCTGTTAGATGCAAAATAAGAGTTTCTTAAATGTTTAAATATGTCTTGTATTTATCAAACATTTAAACCTTCCAATATTTGAATGACAATTTCTTTCCTGTGTCTTCCTTTTTCATGCAGCTCATTAAACTATTTCTGTATGTACTTATATTTGCCTTTTAAAGTGGGAAAGTAAGGCTTATTACTTCAGTACACTACATATGCTCCTGTAATAAAAATTTTAAATTTCTCTTATATGAAAAGATGATTTTTAAAATGGCAGAGCAATGCTGTTGCATTGAATGAAATGTTCATTCACACCAGGTCTTCAAAAGTGGGCTAAAACTCACCAGTCTTTTCCGATTCAGTGAAGTCAGGTTTGTTTTGTTTGCCTTGTTGTTGTTGTTGTTTTGGTGGGGGGTGGTATTGGGAATTGAACCCAGAGGTGTTTTACCACTGAACCACATCCTGACCCTTTTTTTTGTTGCTTTGATACAGGGTTTTGCTAAATTGCTGAGGCTGGCCTCAAACTTGCTATCCTCCTATCTCAGCCTCCTGAGTTGCTGGGATTACAGGTGTGCACCACTGTGCTGACAAAGTATGTATTTTTTATATTAAGGGAACTCTAAGTTTCTTTAAACAAGAAAAAAACTATGAACAGAACTTTTGTATAACATACCTGTAGAAGTCAGCTTCAAGATATGCTTAAGTTTATTCTGACAATTGACATGAAAACACAAACATCTCTTGAATTATTCATTTTTCCAGCAGATAATCCTCACTTGGCTTTTCCGAAGACCTCAGTCTCCAATATAACTCAAACTCATGTTTAATTAAAGAGGAAAGACACAAATAGGGTTTTATCCTTCCATAGGTATATGGTGAAAAGGAAATAAAAGCCTATGTCTTATACAACTAAATTTGTAAAAACTCAAATTTTATCTTTTTCTGGTTATTGAATACTTTTAATAAAATTCAGCTTTGTTTCATAAATAATGTAGTGCTTGCCTGTAGTTGGGTGAAGCCTATAGAAATTGTTGCCTTGAGAAAGGATATGACTTGCAGACCTTTGCTATTACCAAGAATAAAAAAAAAAAATGTCTATACATTATCTGGATGGAGGAGGTTTGGAAATAGAATCAGTCAGTTACAATGAATGCCAACAAGCCAATTCTAAGTTCAGGGCCATTTGTTACAACAAAGTCCTTACTCAGAACACAATGCACATTAAGCTCTTCTCTTCTCACCCAGCTTCTATTTTTTTTTTTTTTTCTTTAGGAATCTCTCTCTTTCCCCTTCTTTCCCTTCCTCTCTCCATCCCTCCTTGTTATTTGTTTCAGGTTTGGAAAGCTCACAGTGAACTTATTTCTAGTTTCTGATCAAAAAGGGAAAAAATTGAGAAAAACAATTCTGTGGTTAGTGAACATGACTCACAATGGCAGTGGGATCACGAGTGAATATTGAATCCAAGCAGCGAGGCTGAGGACCAGGTGAGGAAGGCAGCCACTAGGCAAAGCAGGGGCACTTTAACGCACAGCTGAGACCTTAGGGAGTTGGTCAGGCCTTTCCCATGGTTAGTACTTTCAAATGCTTAAGGAACTCCAAATGCAGAAATCAAGTTTTAAGGAATCACCTCTTATGTAATAAAAGGAAGAAAATGTCCCAAGTATGCTTTCTATTTCTGCTTGACATTAGGGAAACAGTGAGCATGGGAATTGCCCTCTCCATGTTCACAGGACATCTCTATCAGAGTTCAAGAACTTTGCTTGAATCAATAAATCCTGGCCAATATATGCTCTTTTGTAATCACACCAAGGAAGTTGCAGTGTAGATCTTCCATCTGAGATGACCGGGCCTGCTCTGGAGCACATAAGGAACAGAGAATTTTGTCAGCATCTCATCAAGTTACAATATCCTTTGGCTCATCTCAAAGGCAGCAACTGGATTTTTTGTCCCTCAGTTACCACTCAGGGACTTAGAAGGTCCCAGAATCATCCTTGCCAATTAAAGGTATCCGCAGAGAAGGGGCAGGACTAAGCTGCTTCCACATGCAACTGCCTCCATAATATCTCTCAAACAGCTTTCTCAGCTGTCATGTGGCCTTTGAGCTAATGCAGCTTGTCTTCCTTGGCCCTTCAATAGGATTTTCTGCTCCAAAATGAAATCGATCTTCCTAGGGAAGAACAGAGGACAAGCAAGACTTTCACCAGTCGAGGGATTTGACAAGCACAGATCACGTTTTTATTACTCAGACACTATCTCAACTTTTTCACATTAAAAGCCAGCACCATAGTTTTATTCCTTGGGCAACAGAGATGGAAGGAACCTATTAAATTGCCAAATATACCCACTCTAAATATAGCAGAAACATCTAAATTGTGTTGCTGTGCTAATTTGGCTTCATTATGATTTAGGAAGTGCACCAATCCCCTTGCTTCCTATATCAACACCAATTTTCTTTACTGATTTTTTTTTTCCCAGACCTTCTTTGCATGTGCTTTTGAACTTCAGGGGTGTCGACTTTCCTTTTTCTTTTCTTTTCACATAAGTGGTCACCATTTAAGATTTTTATTTTTATGCGATTTGCCAGGAATTTCATGCTGTGATCTACATCAGACAAGGTGGAACCTTGTGGCAGAAGAGGAAAAGAGATGAAATAGTGAATCCAGTGGAAGGACCATTTTAGAGGCATGATTTTCTTTTATGTGTGCTAATTGTGTACATCTTGATACTTCTTAGTGACGCTAGCTTTGCTGATGCCCTGATTCAAAGATGCTTATGAAAATCCTGCTTATTTGAACCAAGTAATTCCACCACCTTTTGTAAATAGAAGGCACTACACGAGTAAGTGGTCAGCAGTTCTACCAGGCCAGAAACTCAGCACCTTGTGTGGAGTTTCTACCAAAAGTACCTGGAGCCAGGCATGGTGGCACATGCCTGTAACCCCAGTGGCTCAGGAGGCTGAGACAGGAGAATCATGAATTCAGCAACTCAGGGAGGCCTTAAGCAACTCAGCAAGACCCTGTCCCAAAATAAAACCTAAAAAAGGGCTGGGGATATAGCTCAGTGGTTAAGCCACCCTGGGTTCAATCCTTGGTAAGGAAAAAAAAAAATGGAAGGAGCTTTATAAGCCATAAAGAGTAGAAAATTATTTAATTGTGCTAGCTTTGTGAACATTTCAGAATTTTGCATTACCTAAGATTATAGTTATACTAACATGTATCAGATCTGTGATCTCCTGCCAAATGTATATACCTCCAGCTGCAGATTTGTAAACAATTTTAAAGTGGTAGTTTTAATTTTTAGAAAGTAGACAAAAAGATCAGCCCAGTCATACCTTTCTGAAGAAAAAGTAAAGGAAGAATTCTGGATTTTATTTTTAGTCATGGAATACCTGAGTGATGAGGGGGGTGATGAGCAAACTGTGCCAAATCTAGAGGTGTTTGAACAATCATGACTTAAAATGTCTAATGTTTTAAGTTGTATCTCACCATGACAGTGCCTGAACAACCTTGGAGCACTGACAAGAGACCCAGCGACTGATGAGAGAGACTCCAGTTCCGCCCACAGCATCACGGACTCTTTCAACCTAGGGAGTCTCCTTAAGTAAGGGACACATTTAGCAGCCTGTGATCCAAGTAGCCCTTTCCTTCTGCACACTCATGTAGCTGTGACGCCATCACCTCTCCTCAGAGCTGTGTTAGAGCCTTCAAGCATCGGGGAGATGCAACATTTATCTGAATTGATTCTATTCCTTGTCTGTCAAGAGAAGCATTTCCCAAAGTGTCTTCCTGGAAAAAGAAGTTCTGAGTGAGGTCAGTGGGAGACTAATGGTCAAATAAACTCAGGAAATGCTGAGTTAAGCAAAGAGAAGTAGGCTCCTTGGTTATGAGAGTCATAAATATATAATAACATATCTTGTGAATTTCCAAGAAGGGAATTTTAAGAAGGGAATTTGGTGTTCAGATGTTTCTCCCAAAGTGTGTTAGTCAGCTCTGTTATAGTAACAACTCCCTGAGATAGATCAACGTGAAAGAAGAGGGGTATTTGGACTCACAGGTGCAGTGCTTTCAGTTCCTGGTCAGTTAGCTGTTACTCCGGGCCTGTGGTAGCGCTGCACATCACAGTGGGAGCTTGTGGCAAAAGCTGCTCGCCTCCTATTGGCCAGGAAGCAAAGAGACAGGAAGGGGCCTGTGTCCCGACATCCCCTCCACAGACACACCCCCAATTACCTATCTTCCTTCCACTAGGCCCCACCTTCTTAAGACTCCCAAGAGCACCACCTGCTGGTGCTTCATGCCTCCCACATATGGGCCCTTTGGGGACATTTAAGAGTCAAACCATTACAGTGTGTTTAACTGACATGTTTGCTCCAATTTTTGGAGAAAGTCTCCAGATGGGTGAATGGAAATGCCCAAGAGTTATTTTTTGCAATTTCTTATGTTCTTCTTGGAGTGATTGCTGACTAGAAACTGCTTGACTCCTTTGGACTCCAAATCTGGAGTTGGTGCTTTGGGATCCTAACCATGAGTGAGATCACCTCAGAAATGTTTAGAACGGGGTTTAACACAGTAACTAATGATAGAACCTAAATGTGAATCTGATCTGATGCTTTAACAGGTAGGCTCCATGCTAGTTTCTCTCAGGTAAGGGAAGATACAATCAAGGCCATATTCCTGCTGCAGTGGGCACTAGACACCAGCTCAAGACAGGGGCAGTGATTCCAGGGAGAAGTAGGGAGAAATCAGTAGAAAGTAATTAGCTATTGTGATGGACATTAACAAGAACCCAAACTGAAAACTATGTGATTGAAAAGCATAGTGATATAACTAGAGGGAAAAATGCCTACACAGATGACCCAGCTGAGACTTACTTTGTGAACCTTAAGTGTGCCAGTTAATTACCATTCACAATAGCTTAGGTTTTATCTCCCAGATTACTATTGCCAGTTGTTTTTAAAAGTTATAGTTCTTTTCTAAAAAGTTAGAATCCATCTCCTGTAGATTTACAGTAATTTGTTCTTTTTTTATCTGCATTCCCCTTCCTTGTGGCCTTTTATGTTCTATACGCAACCAGCAGCAGAGAGCATCCGTCAGAGCTTCTATTAAGAATGTGAGTTTATCTAAAGAGAATCCCTAAGGTTTTCCTCTTAGGCCTCAACTCTCCTTGTTTTTCTGAAATAAAGAATTTGACATTGTTGAATCTCTCGCCATTCCCACCCTTCCCACTCTCCCATTCTCACTCCTACAAGCCCTGAGCCCCACTCTTTTGAAAGTCTCTCCTTCTTCACTTCTGTGGCCATGCAGTTGGTTTCTTCTGTATCTGACACCACACTTTTTCCACGCTTCTTTAAATTCAAAAAACAGATACGCGTATGGATTGCCTATTGCCTATCCACATACCCCAACCATGTGGCATTTAGGATTTTCCATAATGCAGTTACCTTTTACCACTATCTTTTCTGACTCTCTTATGCTGCCAGCCTCCAGATAAAATGATCACTTGTCCATGAAAGGGAGATATAGTTCCATCAAAATACATTTTATAGTGTTAAGAAACAATTAATATTTTCATGTTCTGCAGAATCATGGTTTCCTCACCAAATATTACTGGCAACCTGGTTTAAAGAATGATTGAAAATAGCAGAAAAAGCTGGAGATGGTGAATTACTCCTAAGAGATTTATAAGTCTATCTCCCCTGGAGCCATTTATTTACAATTCAAAGGGTAATAAATTCTTAGCTTTATGTTTATATTCCAAAGATCTCTAACACCTCGGGAATTTCTGCTTCTTTTTCCCAACATATTCAAAAGAGAAGACTTCTCTTCATCTCTCCAGAGAAGAGGGGAACCTTTGCAGCAATCCCTATCTAAGCTCCCAGGTTTATAATTTGGAGGCTTCTCTCCATACACAGCCTCACTCTTTATCTAATTGCAGGATGACATCTGTTCCTATTGCATTGCTCCAAAGCAGGAATCAGAGACTACAAAGCCAACACAAAGATATTCTATAAGTAAATAATCAGTCTGCCTCTTACCCCAAAACCTCATATTTGTCACCAGTAGAAAATATAGATATTTAAAACTTATTAAATGGAGTTACAAATAAATTCATTTAAGTGGTTTCTTAAAGCTGAGACTACTTGCAGTTCATTTAGAATGTCTTCACTTATTTTTTAATTACTCATCAATTTTTATATAAAATTGAATTATCTATAAAATGGTGATAAAATGTTTATCTACTCTCTTAAGATTAGAGGATTTATTGTATATAAACAAAACATTAATTCTTGAAATGATTTTGTGACTCTCTGTATCCCACCACCACCATGAAATCTATCCATTCAAATTGGGATTTCTTTTGAACTCACATGAGAAGTTTGTTAAGAAACCTGCAGCATGGAGTCTCCTGATTTCTAAGGGAGCATCTTTTCCACCATCCTACCTTTTCCTGCGATGGCTGCAATAGGCACACACGTATTGAGGCCAGAAGATAATTCTGCACAGAAAGTGCTGTGGGTAAAAGCAAAGCTGTAAGGGGCTTTTTTTTTTTTAATTCTCCTAGAGAAACTGGAATGCCATTATTTTATTCCTGTATAAATATTTCTGACAGAGGCCAGACAGCTTTGTCAATTATTTGAAATGTCAGTAGTCTCCCCTGTCAGGGAGCTCATTTTCCTACCCCTACATGCTTATAGACTTTCCTGGATGCATTTGAAATCCAATGCTTTTATGTTCCTCAGTGACGACTTGAAACAGCTCTAAAATCAGGAAGTGGGTTGAGAAAGGAATGGCTCAATTAAAAGAATCAAGGAAATGAGGCATATTTATTAGAAATCTCCTCTTATAGAGAAAGACAGGAAGTGAAAGATCACTTCAATAAAAAGAAAGAGATTCTGAAATAGAACCAAACAAATTCTGGAAATGAAAGACTCAATAAACCAAATTAAAAATTTGATGGTCAGCATCACCAAGGGATTACACCACTTTGAAGACAGATTTTCAGACCTCAAAGTAAAAGTATATGATCTTGAAAATAAAGTTGACCATAAAGAAAAGATGCTAAGCGACCATGAACAAAATATTCAAGAAATCTATGTTAACATTAAGAGGCCAAATTTAAGAACCCCTCATAGATGAAGGCTCTAAATACCAGGTAACGGGTGCACAATCTTTTCAATGAAATAATATCAGAAAAATTCACAAACCTGAAGAATGAGATGGAAATTCAAGTACAATAAGCATATAGGACTCCAAATATGCAAAAATCACAACAGAGCCACTCCAAGACACATTATAATGCAAATGCCTAACATACAGAATAAGGATGGAATTTTAAAAGTCACAAGAGAAAAATGACTGGTGATATTTAGAGGTGAACCGATCTGGATATCAACTGACCTCTCAACCCAGACACTAAAAGCCAGGAGGGCTTAGAATAATATATACCAAGTTCTAAGTGAAAGTGGGTATGAACCAAGAATGCTATACTCAGCAAAATCAAGCTTCAGTACTGAAGATAACAAAAAAACACTCCATGATGAACAAAAGCTAAAAGGCTGCATTGTAAAACATAATAAAGAAGAAATAAAAACCAGCATGAGGAAGAATTACACCAAAAGAATAGTCAATTAAAGGAGAATCAAGTCCAATTTGAACACTGGAAATAAATCAAAATGGCAAAAAATAAAAATCATCTCTCAATAGTAACATTGAAAGTAAATGGTCTAAACTCTCCAATCAAAAGACATAGGTTGATTTGACCCAGCTATCCCACTCCTCGGTTTATACCCAAAGGTCTTAAAATCAGCAAAGTATAGGGGTACAGCCACATCTATGTTCATAGCTGCTCAATTCAAAATAGCTAGATTGTGAAACCAACCTAGATGCCCTTCAATTGAAGAATGGATAAAGAAACTGTGGTGTATATACACAATGGAATATTACTCAGCCATAAAGAGGAATAAAACTATCGCATTTGCTGGTAAATGGGTGGAGTTGGAGAATATCATGCTAAGTGAAATAAGCCAAGCCCAAAAAACCAAAGGCCAAATGTTTTCTCTGATCAGTGGATGCTGATACATACTGGGGGGGGGGGGCACGGGATGGGGGGGATAAGAAAAGAATGGAGGAAGTATGGATGGTGTAGAGGAAAATGGGACAGGAGGGGGTGGGGGAAGGAAAAATAGTAGACTGAGACAGACAGTATTACCCTATATATATGTAAGATTATGTGAATCTACATTGTGGGAAAAAAAAGATATATTCCCAGCTGTATAATTATCTCACAATGGGTTCTACTTTCATGTATAATTAAAAAGAACCAATTTAAAAAAAAGACATAGGTTGGACTGGACATATGGCACACTCCTGTAATCCCAGTGAATCAGGAGGATGAGGCAGGAAGATCACAAGTTCAAAGTCAGCCTCAGCAATGTAGCAAGGCCCTAAACAATTTAGTGAGACCCCTATCTCACAATTTTTTAAAAAAACTTAAAAGTTCTGGAGATATGGCTCAGTGGTTAAGTGCCCCTGGGTTTAATCCCCAGTTCCAAAAAAAAAAAAAAAAACAAGAAAAGACATGGGTTGGCAGATTGGATTAAAAAACAAGACCCAACAATATTCTGTCTGCACCTCACAGGGAAAGATATCCACAGACTGAGGGTGGAAGGATGGAGAAAAAAAAAATCATACCATTCACATGGGACTCGAACAAGCAGGGGTAGCTATTCTTATATCAGATAAAGTGCACTTTAAGTCAAAATTAATCAGAAGAGACAAAGAAGATCACTTCATACTGCTTAAGAGAATTATACATCGATAAGGTATAATGATTGTAAATATTTATACCCCAATCAACAGAGCATCTACATACATTAAACAAACCCTTCTCAATATTAAGAATCAAATAGACCATAGTATAATAATACTTGGTGACCTTAACACACTTCTCTCAACATTAGAAGGATAATTCAGACATAAACTAAGTAAAGATTCTACAGAAAAAAATACAATTAATAATATGGACCTAACAGACACCTATAGAATCTTTCATCCATCAATGACTGAATTCACTTTCTTCTCAGCAGTTCATGGAACATTTTCTAAAATAAACCATATTTTAAGTCATAAATCAAATCTCAGCAAATACAAGAAAAATAGAGATAATACCTTGCATTCTATCAGAACGCAGTAGAAAGAAATTAGAAATGAACAATAAAATAAAAACAAACCAATCTAACACCTGGAGATTAAATAATACATTTGGGGATGGAAAATGGATAACAGAAGAAATTAGGGGAGAATTTTTTTAAATTCTTAGAAGTAAATGATTAAAATAATGATAAAACACATCAAAATCTCTTGAACAGTATGAAGGCAGTTCTAAGAGGAAAGTTCATTGCATTGAGCTCGTACATTAAAAGAACAGAAAGATACCAAATAAATGATCTAATATTATATCTCAAGTCCCTAAAAAAGAACAACAAATGAACACCAAAATAAGAAGACAGGAAATAATTCAAATCAGAGCCAAAATTGATGAAATTGAGAATTTAAAAAATACAAAAGATCAGTAAAGCAAAGAGTTGGTTTTTTGAAATGATAAACAAGATTGATAAAACCCTTAGCCAAACTAACTAAAAGAGGGGAAAACTAAAATTAACAAAATTCAAGATGAAAAAGGAAATGTCACCACAGACACTACTGAAATACAGAGGACAATCAGAACTATTTTGAAAATTTATACTCCAATAAGCTAGAAAGGCTTGAAGATATCAAAAAATTACTGGAAACATATGACCTACCAAATTGAACCAGGAGGATATAGAAAACCTAAACAGATCAATATCAAGTAATGAAATTAAAGCTGCTGTCAAAAGCTTCCAATAGAGAAAAGCCTAGGACTGGGATGCATTCTCAGTTGAGTTCCACCAGACCTTGAAAGAAGAACTAATATCAATCCTCCTCAGATTATTCCATTAAATAGAAAAGGAGGGAACACTGCCAAATTCATTCAATGAAACTATTATCACCCTGATACCAAAGCCAAACAAAGACACATCAAGGAAAGAAAACTTCAGATCAATATCCCTGATGAACATAGATGCAAAAACTCTTAACAAAATATTGGCAAATAGCATATAAAAACACATTAAAAAGATAGTGCACCATGATCAAATGGGTTTCATCCCAGAGATGCAACATGGGTACAACATTCAGAAATCAATAAATGTAATTCACCACTTAAACAGACTTAAGGACAAGAATCACATGATCACCTCAATATATGCAGAAAAAGCATTTGACAAAGTACAGAGCCCATTCATGTTTCAAACAGTAGAAAAACTAGGGATAGAAGGAATTTACCTCAACATTGACGAGGCTATATATGACAAACCCAAGGTCAACATTGTACTAAATGGAGAAAAACCAAAAGCATTTCCTCTAAAAGTAGGAACATTCAAGGATGCCCACTTGTACCCACTTTTCTTTTCTTTTCAAATACTTTCACTTTATTTATTTTGTAATGTTTGAATAGATACAAAAACACTATTTATTTATTTATTTATTTATTTATTTATTTATTTATTTTGCAGCACTGGGATTGAACCTGAGGTGCTTTATCACTGAGCTACTTCCCCAGCCTTTTTTATTTTGTATTTTGAGACAAGGTCTCATTAAGTTGCTGAAGCTGGCCTCCTGCCCTGCCCTAGCCAAGAGCTTCTTTCCACAAGCACTTCAGATAGAGCCCTAATCTCCCAAATCATAAAGAATTCACAAAACTTTACACCAAAATACAAAGAACCCAATCAATAAATGGGCCAAGGATCTGGACACTCTACAGAAGAAGTGCAGGCGATCAATAAATACATGAAAAAGTGATCAACATCTCTAGTAATTAGAGAAATGCAAATTAAAATAACTCTAAGATTTCATCTTACTCCAGTTAGAATGGCTATTATCACGACTACTTTTCTATTCAACGTACTCCTTAAAACTCTAACCAGAGCAATCAGGCAAAGGAAGAAATTAAAGGGATACAAATAGGAAAAGAAGGGCTCAAATTATCTGTTTGCTGACAACATGATCCTATATTTATAATACCAAAAAAACTCTACCTAAAGACTTCTAGAGCTCATAAATTAATGAAGCAAGGTGTCAGAATACAAGATCAATACTCATAAATCAATCATGTGCTTATATCCAATGATGAATAAGCTGAAAAAAAATCAGGAAAACTATCCCATTCACAATAGCCTCAAAAAAATCAAGGTACTTGGGAATCAATCTAAAAGAGGGAAAGACCTCTATAACAAAAACCATAGAACACTAAATAAAGAAATTGAAGACTTTAGAAGATGGAAAGACCTCCCGAGTTCTTGGATGAATAGAATTAATATTGTCAATAGAATTAATATTGGCCATACTACCAAAAGCCCTACACAGATTCAATGCAGTTCTCATCAAAACCCAATGACAATCCTCACAGAACTAGAAAAAGCATTATCAAATTCTTTTGGAAGAATAAGAGCCCAGAATAGCCACAGCAATCTTTAGCGAGGAAAGCAAAGCAGGTGGCATCACAAGATAGGACCTTGAATTATACTACAGAGCTATAGTAACAAAAGCAGCATGACACTGACATTAAAGCAGGCCTTAAGACCACTGGAATAGAAGAGAAGACACAGAGACAAGCCCACATAAATACAATTTTGTGATACTAGACAAAAGTGCCAAAAATATTTGTTGGAGAAAAGGCAGCCTTTTTAATAAATGGGGCTGAGAAACTGGAAATTCATATGTAGAAGAAGGAAATTTAACCCATTTCTTACCCTGCACAAAAGTCAACTCGAAGTGGATCAAAGACCTAGGTATTAGAAACTCTGCAACTACTAGAAGAAACATGTTGGCATGGAACAAACTTCCTTATCAAGACTCCTAAAGTACAAGAAATAAAGTCAAAAATCAGTAAGTGGAGCCAGGCGTGGTGGCGCACGCCTGTAATCCCAGCACTTGGGAGGCTGAGGCAGGAGGATCACGAGTTCAAAGCCAGCCTCAGCAACTTAGCGAGGCCCTAAGCAACTCAGTGAGACCCTGTCTCTAAATAAAATACAAAATAGGGCTGGGGATGTGGCTCAGTGGCTGAGTGCCCCTGAATTCAATCCCCGGTTCAAAAAAAAAATCAATGAGTGGGATGCCATCAAATTAAAAGGCATCTGCATGGCAAGAAAACAAGATCGTAAAGAGAGAGCCTACAGAGTGAGAGAAAATCTTTGCCACCTGCTCCTCAGATAGGGCGTTAATACCCAGGATATACAAAGAACTCAAAAAACTTAATACCAAAAAAATAATAATAACCCAATCAATAAATGGGCAAAACAACTAAACAGACACTTCTTAAAAGAAGAAATACAAATGGTCAACAAATAAATGAAAAAATATTTCTCTAGCAATTAGAGAAATGCAAATTAAAACCTCATGATAGCTCATCTCACTCTAGTCAGAATGGCAATTATCAAGAATACAAATAAAAATAAATGTTGGCAAGAATGTGCAGAAAAGATTCACTCACAGTTTGCTGGTGAGACAGCAAATTGGTGCAACCACTCTGGAAAGCAGTATGGAGATTCCTCAGAAAACTTGTATGGAACCACCATTTGACCTGACTATCCCACCCCTCAGGATATATCCCAAATATTTAACATCAGCATACTATAATAATGTAGTCACATCAATGCTTATTGCAGGAAAATTCGTAATATCTAAGCTATGGAACCAATCTAGGTGCCCTTAAAAAGATGAATGAATAAGAAAATGTGGTACATATACACAATGGAATATTAGTCAGCCATAAAGCAGAATGAAATTATGGCATTTGCCAGTAAATGTATGGAACTGGAGAACATGATGCCACAGGATAAGAGTCAGTCCCAAAACTCAAAGGTCGAATGTTTTCTCTGATATGCAGATGCTAATCCAAAATGGAGGTGGGGGGACAAGAAAAAGAAAGGGGAAAAGAGAGGGGAGAGGGAATTTCAACAAAATTGAGGAAAGATCAGTAGAGTAGATGAAGAGGATTGAGCAGGATGAAGAAGGAACAGGAAAAGGGAAGAACTGTGGAATTAATTGGACTAAATGTTGCATGTGCATGCATGAATGTGGCACAGGGTTCCACTATCAAGTGTGTCCACAGGACACTAATTTTTAAAAAAAGTAATCTGTAAATGAATTGAAGGAGGATCAATGGCGCATGGAGGGAGGGAAGGCGGGGTGCAGGTGGGAAGTGCTAGGGACTGAATTAGAGTGGGTTGGGTTCCTTGCTTTTGTAATTATATCAACATGTATCTTGATGTTGCTTACGTCAACATGTATCTTAACTACAAAGAATAAACTTTTTTATAAAAAATGAAAGAAATCTCTTAGAAAAATTATCTTACTTTAGAATAGCATGCATAAAATCTCATATCTACCTCAACATCCTTTATTTCCTCAACTTCATACCTTAAATCCCTCAAGAATGGACTTACCCTCCCACACTGGGGTAACTCAAAAGTCTTCCCCATCTAAAAGTGCCCTATGTAGACCAGGAAGAAAAACATGGATCATTTTGGATGAACAGCAATGAGGGAAAGTAAACAAGGAAGTGCCACAATCCGAGTGGTGCCCCTGCATCACATCCGCCCCAGGGAGCTGCTGGCCCACAACCCTCCCTCCTTACCTGGGGACTTTTCAACCTAGACAGCAGCCATCCTGGGCAGGTCCTCCCGCCAGCCTGCAGTTCCCACACGTGCACACAGGCCCAGCCTCCCCTGACCACTGCCTTCTTGCTGTGCCTCCTGCCTGCCCAGCAATATTGCAAGGCTCTATGTCCCTCACCCTTCCTGCTAACCCCCTTCTCCAAGTGAAAAGAACAACAGCAATTGAGACCTGAAACCTCATTCACAAAGCACGGCCACTTCTCTGGTTCTCTGGTGAGCTGAACCGCTCAGGTGGTGGGTAGAATGAGCATCATCACTCCGGTCTTTCAGAAAGGAAATAAGCCAGAGAAAGCCACACGGCCATGACTGCACACGGGAGAGCTGGTAGGGCAGACAGTAGAGCCAGAGCTCTTTCTCTTCCATGACACTGCTCCACTTACCAGTCCTTTGTTTCCTTTCCTTTCCTCAGGGACATAACTGGTAGGGCTTAGTTATTACCTAGACCGAAGATTAAATCTCAACTCTGCAGTGTACTGGTATGTGAACTTGGTTAATAGATAATACTTCTCAAAGTCACCAATTGCTCACTTATAAAATCAAAATAATTAATACTAACCACGAAGAAAGGAGAAAAATATAAAACTGGCTTGTGAAATTAAAAACTAATTCAAATACTAAAGCAATTATGTTAAATATAAACTACATGCTTAGATAGGTCTGGTTGAAAATAAAAACTAAATATATGTTCTTTATAAGGGACATGCCTTAAATATAAGGACCTAGAATGGTAAAAGTGAAAGAATAGAAAATGGCAAACCAGGGGCTGAAGTTGTGGCTCAGTGGTAGAGCACTTGCCTGGCATGTTGAGGCCCTGGGTTCGACCCTCAGCACCACATATAAAATAAATAAATAAACACAAAAGATCCATTGACAATCAAAAAATATTTAAAAAAAAAAAGAAAAAAGAAAATGGTAAACCATGCAAATATTAACCAGAAGATGACTGACAGAACAAATCTTGAGACATTCAGGCAAGCATTAATTGATAATAAGAGATATCCAAAATGATAAAGAATAAATTCATCTCAAAGGTAAAGTAGTGCAAATCTATGTGCAACCAGTAATATAGCTTCAAAAATATAATGCAAAATTGACAAAAAGTAAAAGGGAAGTAGACAAATATACTCAATTCTCTTTTAGGGATTGAGGATGTAGCTCAGTGGTAGAGCACTTGCCAAGAATGCACAAAGCACTAGGTCCAATCCCTAGCAACACACATACACTCTCATACATACACACACACACCAGATGAATAATTAAGAATGCAGATTAGTATAATGTAACTAACTTGACCTAATTGACATATGTAAAAAACTACAGTCAACAATGAAAAGTTTATATTCTTTCCAAATACAAATTAAAGAATGCTTATAAAAATTGATTATATGCCAAAACATAAAGCAAGCTTGAATAAATTCTGAAATATTGAAATCATTAAAATTATGTTCTCTGATCTCAAAAGAATTCCATTAGAAATTGATAGCAATATAACTAGAAAATCTCTGTCCTTGCAAATTGTGTTAATCAACTTCCTCACTATAATTAAATGCTTAAGATAATTAACTTATATAGAAAAAAGGTTTATTTTGCCTCACAGTTTTAGAGATTCAAATCCATGACCCACTGGCCATGTTGTTTTGGGTCTGTGACAAGGCCCATCATGACAGGAGTATATAGCAGAACAAAATCACCCACCACACAACCATTAAGTGAAAGAGAAAGAGAAGTAATCTGGAAATCCCACAATTCCCTTCAAGATCATGGCCTCCACGACCTAAGCACCTCCCACAAGGCCTCACCCCTTAACGATCCCGCCTCCTCCCAATAGCATCACCCTGGGGTCCACGCCTTTAACACACGGACTTTTGAAGGACATTTCACTATGGCATAATTAAAACCATAGTCACTAAATAACCCATGAGTCAAAGAATTCATGACAGAAATTAGAAAATATTTTTAATTGAATGAGACAGAAGAGATTGAAGTAACTACTTAACCAAAGCCGTGCTTACAGAAAACCTTACAACCATAAATGCAATGTTAGAAATAAAAGGCTGAAAATCATGGCATGAAGATGCCATCTCAAGAGGCTAGAAAAAGATCAGCAAATAAAATTCAAATAGGAGAAAGTAAATAACAGTACATGCTTCTGATGTTATGAATATTAAATATGTATTGTAAATGTTATATTTGATAATTATGATCATGCATATTAAGTGCTCAGTTTAATGCCTATAACATAAGCATCATGTGCTTAAAGTTTTAAGTATTATTAGCCTGGGACCAAAGCCTCTCCTTTCTGGTTTACTAGACTGCCACAATAAACTGGGTAATTTCAAAGCCAGATATTTATTGCCTCCCAGTTCCGGGTGCTGGAGGGCTGATATCGTGAGATTGGGGTTGGTTCCCTGAGGCTGTGAGATGAAGATCGGTTCCGGGCCTCTCTCACAGGCTTGTGAATGGTCATCTTTCCTCTATAATTCTTAACATCCCAATATTCCCTTCTATATAAGGCCACCAGTCATATTGGATTCGGCTCACCCCAATAGCCTTATTTTATTTCAATTACCGCTATCCAAAACCCTATATCCAAATAAGGTCCCATTCTGAGGTACTGGGGATTAAGAATTAAAACACATGGATTTTGGGGATACGATTCAACACAACACTTCTCAGTTTTCTTTAGCTGAGACTATTTGCACACAGGAGACTGTACAGATCTTAAACTCACAGCTCAGTGAATTCTGAGAAACTCAAAGCCACAAAACTCACATCCCCAACAATCTAGACAACACTTCCTCACCCCAGAAATTTTCCTTAATCTCTATGCAGTGAATTCTCCTTTCCAATTTGTAAAACAGCTTCTCGTGGTAAAGGAATGTGAATGGTTGGTGTCCTGCAATTGGTCAGCCTTGGCATTGAGCCACCTCATGGACACTCAGGTTCCACATGAGTCAGAGAGGCTGCTGAGTGGGGTCTCTTTTATCACTCCAGCTCTGACAACCTGTGCTTGTTTTCTAGAAATTTCCACTCAGAAACCCAAGTGTCAACTAAAGAAGCCCAGAGAAGAAACAGCAGGTCCCTTTTCCCTTCAGAGGAGGATTTCCATTTTCATGCCTTCACCTACGCAGTTGCGAAATCCGTTAGTAATTTTCTAGATGACAACTTTGGATCAGGTGGGAAGCTGACTGGTGGTTTTACCTTTCGTTATCAAGTGCAGACAGTCTGCCAAGCACAGTATCCGTCTGAGTTTCTTAAGCCCTACGGGAACCTGCAAGGTCGAGTTAACCTGCATTTCATAGATCAAGGCCCGGAGGCTCACAGAGGTGATAGAGCTGATCCAAGTCACACAGCTGGCACATGGAAGCCCCAGGTTACAGTAGCAGTTGGTCTGAACTTCTAATCCGTGACACACTTTAAACTCCATGACCGAAATTGCCCTTTATCAGTAGGGTGCCAGGCTCTTCCTACATTGCTTCAACGGAGCAGCGTGGCTTATATCTCAGTGTATTAGGCTTCTGAGTATGATTCCTTTGAAGAATGGGTTCACAGCTGAGGTGTTTTTAATATCACTGACCCACACCACCCAAGGACCCCTCTGCCTTTCTCAGCCTCCCCTGGGCTCTTCTTCCCTATGTCTCCCCCCTCTCCTAATGATGAGGCCCAATGAACTCTTTCTATTCCACACTCTTCCCCAAAGATTTGTCCCCATGTAAAGCCAAAAAGAATAAGAAATTCTGAAATGGACTTTCTGTTCTCAAAACCTAGATTTAATTTAGCTTCTCAAAATGTCACAAATTGAATCTACAAGAAACAATGCTACATGCTAGCCTGTAAACATTACTTTAAAAAACAAAAAAAAAGAAAAAAGAAAAAAGAACCTTTCAAGTGTCCTAAAAATCAAAATAGCCCTTGCTTTAAAAGACCCTGGTACACAAGTCAAACTAAGAAAGTAATTAAGAGATCAGTTCTACCTTTTTAAAAAGAATTCTCCAAAGCTTTGACTTGGTAGTAAGGTCCCCTGATATACTCGAAATAGTTTCAGATTTTTTGCATTTAACATACAGTTTTTGAGAAGCATACCTGGTTATATATAAAATGAAATACCCTCTACTATTTTCCTCTCTTAGACAAACTTCTAGAGGAAAGGGATCCTACAAATCCTTAGGATTGAGAACAGGCATCTTACCTTGGCGCTGGGGCAAAGAGCATGGTTGCTGTAGAGAGCCAGCTCCCAAAGGGGTGAAAGGAAACAGGAAGCTACTTCTCTACAGTGCTGCGAGGTAAACTGGACATGGATAGTCATTCTGCAATACAGAAAGCCCATCTTCAAAGAAATAGAAGGCAATGTATTAGTTAAAAATCAGAAAACTGAGAAGAGAAAAAAGATTACAAAAATTCATAAAAGGCTATTCTCATTATCTAAGTAACAATTACCATGATTGTAATGTGGTTCATATGGACCAAAAATAAATATTCCTACACTTTTATTAGAGGTATTTAAGACATTCCGGTGCCTAGGTAATCATTAATAACTGGAAACTAAATACAAAGTCAATTGAAATCAAAATGAAAACCCAGTGTCACAAGTGAAATAAACTATCCTCTTTTTAATATATTAGCACAAATAGATTTATTCTGATCTTAAATTCACTTTTGCACAGGCTCAGAAGAAACATGTGACATCACCTTCAGCAGGGGATCCAGAAAGAGCAGCCATAGTGAGACCCTGGTGGTATGCACTGCCTTGTAAAGAATGTTAGAGGGAGAACTGAAATCACATGAGGTGCAGCAGAATTTACCTACACAGGCAATGCTCTGAAAAACAACCCAGAACACATTCAGAAAATGTTGCATGACACAAGTAGTAATCTACTTACAACTCCCGTGGTGGAGATCAGAAAGCAAGAGGGAGTATTATGAACCCAGAGTGGAAGATCTTTTACACCATGAGATTTTGTTTTTTAACACAAGCTCTCTTTGTTTCTTGGGGTTTTTTTTGTTTGTTTGTTTTTGTTTTTAAGTAGCAAGTGATTATATTCAAGCCTGATGCTGGAAATATTTTAAGGTAGCTTCTAATGTCAAAGAAATCAACACCTTTATGGATGAGTAGGAAATAATATGTAAGTTTTACCCATCTCTGAAATGCTATCTACAAAAGCCTGAACAACATTTATGCAGCACACCTTTCATGTACTAAACTGAGAAACAACTGACAAATTGATAAATGCATGACTTGGTTAAAAAAAAATATTAAGGAAGGTTTCTCATAGGAAAAAGTAACACAGACATTGTTATGAACACATGGAGAAAGGTTAAAATAATAAATATAAAAGCAGGTGCCTCACACTGTTTTTAAACATTGCATTCAGTTTTTAAAAATGACTTTTTCTTCTTCTTCTGTGAATTTTTAACATACAAATTTTTCAAAACAACCACAAAAATCAAAATACAAAGAAGAGTTCCATCACTGATTAAAAGACTCTGTCATGCTAGCTGGGCACGGTGGCGCACGCCTGTAATCCCAGCACTTGAGAGGTTGAGGCAGGAGGATCACGAGTTCAAAGCCAGCCTCAGCAACTTAGCGAGGCCCTAAGCAACTCAGTGAGACCCTGTCTCTAAATAAATATAAAATAGGGCTGGGGATGTGGCTCAGTGGCCCAGGGCCCCTGAGTTCAATCCCTGGTCCCCCCCCCCCCAAAAAAAAAGACTCTGTCATGCTGCCATTTGTAGTTAAATCCTGCCCCTAACTCTACCCACTGCCCACCTGTAATGTATTCTCCCTACAGTTCTTTATGGGGTTTTTCCTATTCCTATTTTATTATTTTATTTATTCCCTTATCTTCAATATGTGTGTCTCCTTGAAAGCTACACAGTGTTTTGCATATGAGAATTTTCACTAGTTGGGTTTTTTTTACTTTTTTAAAGAGAATAATTTATTGATTTTTACAATATTCACAAAATTGTGCAACTATGTCCATTACCTTACACTAGAACATTTATACTGCCCCAAAAAGAAATCCTATACACATTAGCAGTCACTCCCATTCTTCCCATAGTCCCTGGTATGCATAATTACTTTCTGGGTTTTTGTTTTGTTTTGTTTTGTTTTGTTTTGTTTTGTTTTGTTTTGTTTTTTAACAGCACTGGGAAGGGAACCCAGGGCCTCATGAACACCCGGCAGTGCTCTACCACTGAGCCCCCTCCCCAGCTTGCACTAACCTATTTTCTGTCTCTATGGTTTGGTCTATTCTGAACATTTCATATAAGAGAAATAACAGTGTATGTCTGACCTCTTATTCTCAACACATTTTCTGCATTCAACCATGCCGTAGCATGTACCCATAGTGCATCCCTTCTTATGGAATATTATTTATTATTCCATTGAATGGCTATGCCACAGTTTTTATCCATTCATCTGCAAATGGCATTGGATTGTTTCCCCATTTTCGCTGCTATAAATAATGCTTCATTTAATACTGTAAATAATGAGCATTCATGTAAAAGCTTTTGTGTGGACAGGTGTTTCTGCTTCTCTTATGCAAATAGCTGGGGATGAAATGGCTAGGTTATATGGTAACTAACATTTTGAGGAGCTACCAAACTGTTTTCCAAAGTGACTGCACCATTGTACATTTTTCTCGACATTGTGTGAATGTTCCAATTTCTCACATCATCTCCATCTTTTTTCTTAAAGCCACCCTGAAGGGGATAAAGTGGTATGTCACTGTAGTTTGTTTTGGCATCTCTCTAGTGAGTAATGACACTGAACATCTTTTCATGTGATTATTGGTCACTTATATTTCCTTCTTCATTAAAAAGTGCAGATCTACCTGTGCATATCTTTTGCCTGTTTTTTGATGGGTTTGTCTTTTATTGTTTATATTAAGTCTCAAAGTTATGTGGTTAAATCTTTAAAGATTGTTCTGGCCATACGATGCATTTTGCACTTCTATGTATAATTGAGGATCAATTTGTCAATTTCTACCAAAAAAAAAAGCCTTCTAAATCAAGAATCAATAAATGTGATGGATTCAAACTAAAAAGCTTCTTCTCAGCAAAGGAAACAATAATGTGAAGAGAGAGCCTACAGAATGGGAGAAAATCTTTACTACATGTAACTCAGAGTGTTAATCTCCAAGATATATAAAGAATTCAAAAAGCTCAACATCAAAAAATCGAATCAATAACATTTCACAGATATTTCACAGAACAGACAGACATTTCACAGAAGAAATACAAGTAATCAACAAATATATGAAAAATGTTCAACATCTCTAGCAATTAGAGAAATGCAAATCAAAACCACTCTAAGATTTCATCTCACTCCAGTCAAAACAGCAATAATCAAGAATACAAGCAATAATAAGTGTTGGTGAGGATGTGGGGGAAAAGGTTCACTCACACATTGCTGGTGGGACTGCAAATTGGTGCAACCATTATGAAAAGCAGTATGGAGGTTCCTCAGAAAACTTGGAATGGAACCACCATTTGACCCAGCTATCCCACTCCTTGGTTTATACCCAAAGGACTTAAAATCAGCAGTCACATCAATGTTTACAGCAGCAAAAGTCACAATAGCTACACTATGGAACCAATCTGTATGCCCTTCAACAGAT
This sequence comes from Glaucomys volans, assembly GCA_020662805.1. Taxonomy (NCBI): domain Eukaryota; kingdom Metazoa; phylum Chordata; class Mammalia; order Rodentia; family Sciuridae; genus Glaucomys; species Glaucomys volans. The sequence continues at coordinate 379,572 of JAJEJO010050022.1, read as the reverse complement.
AAATGGATAAAGAAACTGTGGTACACATACACAATAGAATATCACTCAGCCTTACAGAAGAAAGAAATTATGGCATTTGCAGGTAAATGGATGGAACTAGAAAATATCATGCTATGTGAAATTAGCCAAACCCTAAAAACCAAAGGCCAAATGTTTTCTCTGATAAGCAGATATTGATCTTATAATGTGGGGAGAGAGGGTTTGAAGGAACTTTGGATTGGGCAGAGGGGGAATGAAGGAAGGGGAGATGATGTGGGGATTGGAAGGACAGTGAATTGAGATAGACATTATTATCTTATAAATGTGCATGATTACACTACCAGTGTGACTCTGCACCATGTTCAGCCAGAGGAAGGCGAAATTGGGCTCCATTTGTGTACAGTGTGTCAAAATGCATTCTACCGTACATTGGAACAATTTAAAAAATAAAAATTTTAAAAATGCCTTCTGAGATTTTGATAGGAATTTCATCAAATCTCTACATTAATTTTAAAACAATTAACATCTCAACATGAGTTTTCCAACTCATGAACATGTTTCTCCATTTATTTAGCTCTCCCTTAATCTCTCTCAGCATTGTTTTGCAGTTTCAACATAGAGATGCTATAAATATTTTGTTAAAATTTCTCCTCAGTTGCTTCCTCCCATTCTTCTGACCAAGTGTGTGAACAGCTCCGTGCAGGCTGGACAAGGTGCTTCATGCCTCCAAGGCCCGGCTTCGCCCAGTTGCTCAAGGAGAGAGTGAAACATTTTTTCAGGGTGAGAAGAGGCCGCGTTTAGAAATATATAAGCTTGCAAGGAATTTGCCCAAACTACTCGTACAGCATATGGACCAAATGGAATGAACAAAATGATCATCAACCACATGGAGAAGTTGTTTGTGAGAAACGATGCAGCCACTATTTTAAAAGAGCTAGAAGTTCAGCACCCTGCTACAACAATGATCATGATGACTTCTTCTATGCAAGAGCAAGAGGTTGGAGATGGCACCAACTTTGTTCTGGTATTTGCTGGAGCTCTTCTGGAATCAGCTGAGGAACCTCCGAGGATTGGCCTGTGAGTTTCAGAGGTCATAGAAGGTTATGAAATGGCCTACAGAAAAGACCATGAGGTTCTACCTGACTTGGTATGTTGTTCTGCAAAAAAACCTTAGAGACGTTGATGAAGTGTCGTCCCTACTTTGCACCTCCATAGTGAGTGAAAGTATGGAAATGAAGCATTTCTAGCCAAACTTATTGTTCAGACATGTGTATCTATTTTTTCTGATTCTGGCCATTTCAATGTTGATAACATCAGAGTTTGTAAAATTCTGGGCTCTGGTATCTATTCTTCTTCAGGATTGCATGGGATGGTTTTAAGAAGGAAACTGAAGGTGATTTAACATCTGTCAAAGATGCACAAATAGCAGTGTACTCTTGTCCTTTAGGTGGCATGACAACAGAAACTAAGGGAACAGTATTGATAAAGACTGCTGAAGAATTGATGGATTTTAGTAAGGGAGAAGAAAATCTCATGGATGCACAAGTCAAGGCTATTGCTGATACTGGTGCAAATGTCATGGTAACGGGTGGCAAAGTGGCAGATGTGGCTCTTCATTATGCAAACGAACACAGTATCACTTTGGTGAGGCTGAACTCAAAATGGGATCTCAGAAGATTGTGTAAAACAGTTGGTGCTACAGCTCTTCCTAGATTGACTCTTCCTGTCCTTGAAGAAATAGGACATTGTGACAATGTTTACCTCTCGGGAGTTGGAGCCACACAGGTGGTTATTTTTAAGCATGAAAAATAAGATGGTGCCATTTCTATATAGTGCTTCACGGCTCTACAGACAATCTGAGGGATGATAGAGAAAGGGCAGTAGATGATGGTGTCAGTGCTTTCAAAGTTCTCACAGGGGATAAAGACCTTGTACCTGGAGGTGGAGCAACAGAAACTGAACTTGGCTAACAAACCATATCATATGGAGAGACATGTCCTGGACTTGAGCAGTATGCTATTAAGAAGTTTGCTGAGGCATTTGAAGCTATTCCCGGGCACTGGCAGAGAACCCTGGAGTTGAGGCCAATGCAGTAATCTCTAAACATTATGCAGTTCACCAAGAAGGAAATGAAAATGTTGATGCTGAGGTTCCTGGTGTAAAGGACAAGGTGGAAGTTGGTATTCTAGATACATAACTGGGCTATAAAATTGCCTACTAATGTTGCAGTTACAGAGTGGATCAGATCATCATGGCAAAACCAGCTGGTGGGCCCAAGCCTCCAAGTGGAAAGAAAGACTGGGGATGATGACCAAAATGAGTGACTGAATGGCCTAATTTTTACTGTAGATGAAGGTTGTATTTGTAGTAGTTAGGAATTGCCTAATAATTTTCTTATGCTCCTTAAATTAAGAAGTATTTTGTGTTGGTAGCCTTGGCTGAATGATAAATGTGTTGTTTTACTCTAAAAAATAAATAAATATTAAGAAAATTTTTAAAAAAATTTTTAATTTCTCTTCATTATCATTGTGCCTTTGTGGTACTACTGTGATTTTAAAAGTCATTGTCTAATTGCAGTGAGATAATCAATCTGCATTGACAATTGTGGTGACTCTGGCAACATTGCTAAATTGACTTACTGTAGTAGGTCTTATTTATTTGTTTGTAGAGTGCTTAGGATTTTCTACAGATATAATCATGTCATTTGTGAATAAAAACCATTTTAGTTCTTGACAATCTGTTCATTTTGTGTGTGTGCCTTGTTACACTAACCAGGCCCTCCAGTACAAGTTAAGTTGCAGTGATAAAATAGTTAAACTTGCTTTTTACCCAATGTTATGATCTTTGACCATTTTCCTGGTCTGTTCAGGCTACTCTAACTAAACACCATAAACTACACTACTTATAAACAAATTTATTTCTTCACTGTCCTGGAGGCTGGAAAATCCACCATCAAGGTAGATTCCATCTGGTGAAGGCCCACTTTCTGGCTTATAGTGGCACTTTCTTGCTGTGTCCTCACATGATAGAAAAGGCAAACAAACTCCCTTGATCGCTGCCTCCCCTTTTCTGCAGTACTGGGGATCAAGTTCAGGACCTAATGCATGCTAGGCAGGTGTCTACTACTGAGCTATATCCCCTGGCCCTCTTTCATAGCAGCACTGTCTCATCCATGAAGATTCCACCCCATGGCCTAATCACTGCCTAAAGTACCCACCTCCTAATGCCATCGTCTTGGGGGTGAGGATTTCAATATATCAATTTAGAGGTAACAAAGCATTCAGACTATAGCAACCATTAAGGATAATTTTAGTGATATGGTCTCGGTTGATGTGCAAGAACTTTCTGTGAAATCATAGTTTAGCAGTAAATATTTGCACACATTTTGAGATGATTTAGATTTGGGATTAACTCCACCTTGCCCAAGACCAGTCACTCCTAACAAATCTGGTTCAGCATACGCAGAAGCACACCCATGTGTGGCAAGCAATCAGAAGCAGTTGCATCAGAGAGCTAGCTAATATGAAAGATTTCAAAGAACAAATGGGTTAGACTAAAATCACTGACAGAACCCGTGTGAGGCCTCTTAGATAAGTCATCTCCACTCTGCTCCTCTTTATACAGAGTAAGAATGCTGAGAATTACTCCTCCATCTCCAGTGAGGAAGAGTGAAATGCCCTAGACTGGGCCATAAACTAGGTAAAAACCTTTTCTTACCACACCATGCAAGACTGGCTCCCAGGCTGTCACACAGGGTTGCTGCAATGACCTGACACTGATCCTGCAGGCTGATTATCCAGGCAGGGAGGAAACAACTGATTTCCTCTGGTTTTTTACCTGAAAAAAGTTTCTTTTATTGCTACTCTATAATATGAATTTATATCCTCCAGAAAGTTTTTCTATATAGCATGTGTGTGAAGTCTATTCAGAAGAAACCCCCACCCCAAATGAGATGTTGTATTTCCACTTTATTTCCCAGGGATGCATTTGGAAAACAGCACTTTATATCATTTTATTTATTTTGTTTTAGAGGGAAGACAAAAGACCCTAGGATCCTTCTACCCAACCTAATCATTTTCAGATGAGGAGTCATGGCTCAGGGAGTTTAAGTGGACTGCTTGAGGTGTAACAGCCAGTTGGTGACAAACTCTGGACTGGAAATGAGAATTCTCAAACTCCTATGACTCATTTCCACCAACCAGCATGAGCACTAAATCTCTCACACCATCATTAACTTGCCTGTTATGGGTTTTCATTAACCAAACTCAGATTTCTAAGTTCAAATATGCCAACACCTAATCTAGTGACTCAGAATTATTGTTAAATTACACTGTCAGGTGCATCCCTCTTCCCTGAAATGGGTAAGAGCTGAGGAAGGTGCTGTGACAAATTTTGTGGAGAAAAATTAAAAGCTATTTCCATAGAACAACAGATGCTTTTTACAAGTTATTGTGACATTTTGAACATACATGGGAATACACAGAACATGATCCAATTTTCTTCTTGGGGTACGCAGTGTTTATTCAGGTTGGATAAGAGACATTTTACAATTTAATTCTCAAAATTCAATTTTTTACAAGAGGGCAAACTGTCAAGCCTTTTTTAAAATATTTTTAAATAGTTTTTTAGGTGTAGATGGAAAGAATGCCTTTATTTTATTTATTTTTATGTGGTGCTGAGGATTGAACCCTATGCCTCGCAGGTACTAGGCATGCTTCTGCCGCTGAACCAGAACCCCAGGCCATAATGTCTAGTCTTTATGCATAATTCAGTCAGTAAGAAAAAAAAGAAAAGAAAAGAAAACTGTACCCTTTTTTATTTGAGTTAGACATTAAGAATCAAAATAAATAAATAGAGCAGGGAGACTCCCACAGAGGAATAGAAATTGAGGGTCCCGCCCAGAAGTTCTGACTCACTGTGGTTAACAGGGAGTTTACTGCCACCTAGTGGTTTGCTAAATCCACTTAATTCTGTAGTTCTCCAAGTAGGATTTCTTAAATACTCTTTCAAAGCCTCTTGTTTGGACAAATCAGCCGTTGACAGTGGTTCCCAAGCATCCTTACACAAGAAGATAATTTAGGGATTCTCTCAAAAATATTGATGCCTGGCTCCCACCCTAAGGCAGTCCACTAGTTAGTATGTGGTGTGACCTGATCCTTGGGGTTTTTTAAAGCTCTTCAGGTGATCCTAATATATAAGAAAAGTTTAGGAATCTCCATCATTAGTCTAGCAGATCATCACCAGAGGGTTGTTTAACAAACATGGAAATACAGGATGCCAAATGGTCTCATGATCACCAAACCCAGGGGCATTTTTACTCTCAAGAGCTTATCCCATTTGACCAGGAACCCCTCTGTTTTAGTCAGCTTTTCACTGCTGTGACTAAAGGATCTGATCAGAACAACTGTAGAGGAAGAAAAGTTTGAGGACTCATGGTTTCAGAGGTCTCCATCCATAGACACCAGGCTCCATTCTTGGGGGCCTGAGGTGAGGCAGAACATCATGGCAAAAGAGTATGGTGGAGGGAAGCAGCTCACATGATGATCAGGAAGTAGCAAGAGAGCCTCCAGGTGCCAGACACAAAATATCTACCCCAAAGCCACGCTCCCAATGCCCAATTCCTCCAACCACACCCCACCTGTCTTCAGCTACCAATTAATCCCAACAGGTAATTAAAACACTGATTGGGCTAAGACTCTCATAACCCAACCATTTCTCCTCTAAACCTTCTTGCATTGTCTCACACATGAGCTTTTGAGGGACGTCACACATCCAAACCATAACACCCTCACAGTTCCATCAAGGTGTTCATTCAAGGTATTCTTCCCTGCAATTCGTGGGCTAAAGTAGACATACTAAGTGAACAGGATGAATATAAGGTGATACCCACTGATACTTTTCAGTCATTTTATTTTAGCTATTAATTCAATAAATACAGGCTAATTGATTCAGGCTGTGCTCATTAATATGGAAAAACAATCTGTAGACTTGTTAACCAATATCACATGATTGGTCAATTCAGGGGAAATTTTTATTTTACTAGTTTTGCCCCTCCTAAATGTATCTGTCAACTCAGCCAAAATAGCTAATGGTATGATCCTATGTAGATGGGATTTAGATTCATACTTGGCTTTTGGTTTCCCCCAAATTACTTATTACACAGTCAGAACTAATATATGAGGGTGTTTAGTAATGCCTGATGCCCCCCACCCCAGGTGATCTGTATTGTCAGAATAGATAGGCTATTCACATTAAGAAATTGCAAAATGCCTGCCTGAAATTTCCAACAGGTCTTACTGTTAATACTCAAGTAACTTAAGAATCTCCTCTTCCATAAAGCTTGCTTAGTTTCCCTAAAACAGAGAGTTCAAGTGGCTCCTGGTTATTTCTTATCAAAAGTAAGAAATTCACCTTCAGAAATCACTGACAGAATTTTCAGTAACACCCATGTCAACTGAGTGAATTCTGAACCATGTCTGCCACTTAGGGCTCCTCACCTCCGTGTTTGCCTGAGGATGAGGCTCCCAGGGGTTATGACTCTGTTACTGGTGTAATTTTGCAATTAGTGTTGCTTTATTACTATGTGTGTCTATTGTAAAAGTTGAACATCATAAATAAATCTGTAACGTCATATATGGGGGGAAATTATTCTGATGTTTAAACTTCTGTAGAAGTTTTAACTGTGGAAGGATCTTATGTATTTGGTTTCAAAACATTATATTCTTACTTTCAGAAAATAAAAAAGAGAAGGTAAGTAGTTTAAAATGGTGATTTTTAAAAAATTAAATGAGATAACTAAATACAAATAGTGTCTTCTATGTGGCTTGTTTGTATCTAAGCATTTAAAATCATTTCATTCCTAAAATATCTCAATTATATAGGCTTTATTATTTTTCCCATCTCACAGATGAAGAAACAAGAAAGTAAAATTTACTTAAGGACCCAGAGCAAGTAAGAGGTACAGGTGGAATTTGAGCTCAAGCCTCCTGTCCACAGAACCACACTTTGGTCACTAAATGGTGATGGAGTAAACAAATTAACTGGCAGAGCCTTCTAAGTAGTAAGTGAGCAATAAATGAAAGCTCTGTTGCTTTCATTATTGTCTTTGTTTTGTTTTTGTTGTTGTTCGTGCTGTTGTTTGACCTCAAGTGAGGCTTGGGATAATGTACCCATCTTTAGGATTTTCACATCCACAGCCCATTAGTGCCAGGGAAGTGAGTTAAGTTGCCACAAGACCAAACATACCCAGAGATAGAACAAGAGACCTAAGTCTTTATTGAAAAATGCTTACGGGGAAGGTCCCGTGTGCTAGGCTGAGCAATAGCGCCTCCACCCCTCACTGTCTTGCCAAGCAGCACCTCCTCTACCCCATGGCGTTTTGTTCAGTGGTGACTGATCGGACAAGTGACACGTGTCCTTTCCACGGTGCCCTAAGTTCCATGCCCATCCCCACTGAGAGAGGGTTGCAGAAGCAATGACGTCACAGGAATTGGCATGCTTAATTTGCTTGTACAACAAGCATCCCACAGAGCAACTCTCCTGGTGAACATGCACAAAAGTAACTTTCTACAGATAACATTAACTCGCCCTAGTTCCCAGGGTGCATAAGAGAAAGCCAGAGTCCTTCAAGATAATCGTATATGGACACTCTGGCCCGGGTTTGCTCTCATTGTTCCCTTAAGTTTTGGGGAACAGAAAGAGGGCATTCAGGGACATGGTGTTTGACTGCCCCCCTTTTCTTTAGGACTGATAGAAGGATTACTTCTGTAGGATTTGTAGCATTCTGATGCATTCTATATGCCTATAGAACTGCAGAAATGTGAAATGCGTAACTCTCATGCCCCAGTTCTGTTGAGGAAAAGGAAAACATGTAGGAGACTTATAAAGTGCTAAGAGAGAGAGAGAGAGAGAGAGAGAGAGAGAGAGAGAGGTATATGATTTTGTTTTGTGCATTTAACAAACATGTGTTGATTTGCTACTGAATGCCTATTTCCGTCCCTATTATCAGGGTGAGGATCAGAATAACAAGACATGCACTCGGCAGAGCTTTTAACTCAGCATTGATCACAGCCAAGTGCACGAAAACATAAGAGCATGACTGGAGGGAGAAAGGGCTGAGCAGAGCCAGCAGGAGGTAGGATTGGCTTGAGTCCCAATTGCACTTTAGAATCCTGGTATTTCAGTCCTTAGGGAGTTGGTTTGTGCAGTACTGAGCAGCATGGAGTTGGAGCCAGACACACCCAGGGTCCATTCACTGCCCTACCACTAAGTAGCTGGACAACTGCCAGCAAATTCTATGGCATTCTTAATCGCTTTTTTATTTTTTGTTATTAAGAAGGAAAACTAACGCCTATGTCTTAGTCTGCTAGGGCTGCCATAACAAAATACCGCAGGCCAAGCGGCTTAAAAACAGCCGGTCACCACTTCACAGCTCCGGAGGCTGAAGCCCAAGATGGAGGTGTCTTCTGAGTGGGTTTCTTCTGAGGACTCTATCCTCAGCTCACAGATGGCTGCCTCTCACTGGCCCTCACATGATCTTCCCTCTGGGTGCTAGCACCTCTGATTTCTTTATATGTTAAAATTTCCTGTTCTTCCATGGGACACCAGATTGGCTGAGGGCCCAACCTAACGGCCTTGTTTTAACAATCTTCTCTTGGAAGACCCCAATTACAGTCACATTCTGAGGCCCTAGGTATTAGGGCTTTAATATATGAATTTGAGGGTGTGGGGACACAATTCAACCCATAATAGAAAAATGTAAAGACCGAGAGGAAACAACGGGAACAGATACCATGTATTGAATTGGGTAGGGAAACTTTGTTTCCCTATATGTGTGGCACTATTGTATGGACACAGAGTATTGACATTTCTTGTATTATTGCTGGTTTTTGTTTGCAGGAGAGATCCATGGTTCGCCAATATTCTAAAGGCTGAATAATCTTTTTGAGTGTGTGATAATGGTTTGTTTTCCCTTTAGCCCCCTGCTCGTACCTTAAATTTGTATATTAAATAAGAATTAAAAGAGAATGCACATAAATCATATAGCAAGGTTTTAGGCAAAGAACTAGCATTCAATAAATGAGGGAACTTTTCTGGGATCATGGAAATTTCTATATCTTTGTTGTAGTGGTAGTTTCATGGGTCAAAATTCATTGAATGAAGCACTTCAAATGTGTATTTGAGAGTATGTACATTATTACTCAATAAAACTGATTTTAATACATTAAATTACATCCTATCAACTTTTCAATCTCTAAGACTTTTTTTAAAAAAATGCTTTAAACCACTGGGCATAGTGGCACACAACTGCAATCTCAGGAAGTTAAGGCAGAAGGATTGCAAATTCTAGGCCAGTCTGGGCAACCTAGTGAGACCCTGTCTCAAAATAAAAGAAAAAAAGGCTGGGGGTGTAGCTCAGTGATAAAGCATCCTGGGTTCAATCTTTAGTACCAAAAAAAAAAAGTTTTAAACCATATTTAAAGATACAACAAACAAAATGTTCCTGATGCTTCCAGGAGAAGCCACATGTGATCAGCCAGACCCCAACCCACCTGGCAAGTGGCACCACTGGAAGAGGAAAGCTAAAGAAGCCAGGAGGCCTTGCACATGTCCCCAACAGTGATGTCTGAGGAATCTCAGCTGACTCTTAAGAGTAGATAGGAACAAGGTCAGTTTTGACCAACTTGGTCTTAAACACCTGGCAAGAGAGTATAGCCTGAGCACAGTCCTACGTGGACCTTTAAAAGGAAAATCACTGGGTGTTTTAGTGCAACTTAAGATGTACACTTGTGTCAGCCCTACCAAAAGTAAGTAAAGCTGGAGGCTATAGAGGAAGTGTCCTTGTGTGGGAGTGCCTAATAATTATGATCACAAAGGACTCTATAGTCGCAAGTTTGTCCTGAGTTAATTTGAGCCAGACCTCATACACCTACAAATCTTCTTAACCTCCTACATTGACAAACTTGATCTGTTCTTCACTAATATGATTATGAGTCATTATATTCAGAGACTGGCAGAAATACTAATTACTTCTGTGCTAATTGTTTACAAAACTGTTGTGCTTTGCTCTCTAGTGTATTGTTGTCTTAGCATGATCCCTGCCCTACGTATGCCTTGTCCAGTCACCTGCCCTCTGCAACTGTGGACCCTTGGACTGCTCTGACGCTAAATGCCCTTAACTTTTCACATCCCACCTGATAGAGAACAAGGATTTTGGGTTACTTCCCCCTGCTTCACCCTCTTTCACCAGGAAGCAGCTTGGAGATGTCATCCATTTTTTCCATAGAAACGGAATACAGAAAATTGACAGTGGGGAAATGTAACTATGGTCCACTTTATGCTTTGCCACTGCAAAAAGAAAAAAGAAAAGGGAAAAAAAGATACAACAAACAGGTTGGCCTGAACCCTCAGTGACTAATTACCCCCAAACAATTCCAAGAATAAGAAGAATAAGTACCATTTTCTAAAGCACAGATATGAGAAGTCTTATGCCTGAAGTCTTGGCATCTTTTAAAATTTCCATAAAAACTAAATTACCCAATAAGATGTCTTTTCTGGGAATGACATCCCTCAAGGGCTCTCTAGAGGTGTAGTTTTCCATAGGAAGCAGAGTTCCCAGTATGTAACTTTGATATTTAATAGAGGATTCTAGGTATTTACATTTATTATCTTAACTGCCAGTTATTCTATGAAGGCTGGTATAAAGAGTTTGACAAACCTCCACTTAAAATGAAAATAAAAAATATTGAAAAAAAATTTCCTTGGCAGATGTGGACTAGCACCCCAGTCCCTTTATGATGGAGATGTCATATCCTATAGGACGTAAATAAATTTTCCTAAATTCATGTCTTTCCTGGAGACATAGGGAGAATTCCCAAGTTAATAATAAAGACAAGAAATCTCAGTGATGGAGTTCTTCCAGGTATAAAACCAGTAGGAAAATGATAAAGATATTTTAAAATCCTCCTTTAAAAAACATCCCCATTAAAGTACTGCTTCAGGATATAATTTTGTGTAAAACCACAAATCTACACATATAAAAAGACACATACACACACACACACACACACACACATCATGGGTTTCCATGGTGTTCAGGGTTTGGAATGAATTAGATGTTATTTGACAACATGAATGAATAAACAAGAAATCTTCATTTTGGGGGGGCTGGGGATATAGCTCAGTTGGTAGAGTGCTTGCCTTGCAAGCACAACACCCTGTGTTCAATCCCCAGCACCGCAAAAGAAAAAAAAGAAAAGAAATCTTCGTTTTTAAAAAGTGCAGAACTAAGGAGCTGGGCGTGGTGGCACACACCTGTAATCCCAGCACTTGGGAGGCTGAGGCAGGAGGATCGTGAGTTCAAAGCCAGCCTCAGCAACTTAGCGAGGCCCTAAGCAACTCAGTGAGACCCTGTCTCTAATAAAATACGAAATAGGACCAGGGATGTGGCTCAGTGGTGGAGTGCCCCTGGGTTCAATCTCTAGTACAAAAAAAAAAAAAAAAAGTGCAGAACTATTGCTATTGCATGGCATGGTGACTTTAGTTAATAATAATTTGAAAACAAAGAGAAGTTATAGATTCAATTGTATTGCAAACATGTGACTTTAAAAACAGGAATAGGATAAGTTACAATAAGCAGGGAGCAGTGGGAATGGCGCTTCCCTTGGGAAATCACCAAGACCTGTACTTCACATGGTGCCTGGCACAGAACAGACAACAATCAATGTTCGCTAAATTATATCCTTAAGTATAAGGTCACTGTGATCAAATATTTGCGAAGTTGTATTATAAGTGTAAAGTCCATTGTGTGGAACATAACTTTTCAATGTCCTCAATAGCACACTGCCTTCCATATGAAATTGCTTTCTACAAGCTGCTTCGGACCCTTCCTTAAGAAAACTCATGGAGTCAAAATTAGTTCTCCTTCCAGAGAACCTCAACCTGCAGAAACTGGGGCCATGGGGTCTTGTAGCAGGTGCTTTGCTCGGCTGCCTCTGATACTTCCATACTTCACCCAACAGTTCTGATGAAACCCGGCATGCAGATGGCCTCTGGGGACCCTGTAGAAACCTTGTTTCAGGTCTGGGCATAGGCTGAGACCCTGCCTTTGTAACAAGCCCCTCAACAATGGCATTGAGTTGGTATGGATGAGCCACACTCTGGGCAGTGAGTCCAAGAAGAGAAAGTGGCTTTCTTAATGAGGAGCCAGTGTGGAAGATGCAGGCACTGCACCTGGAGCCAGGGGACTACTGCTATGAGATCATGAGTCACAGCCCTGACCTGTGTCCCAAACTGTCACACAGGGAAAATGGGTATTACAATAGTAATAATACACATTAATACACAGATCATAAGATCCTTGTGAAAGATTTAAATGCATCATTTAATAGAAAAGCTCAGGAGCATGCTTGCATGCAGCAATGCTCAGTAAATGCTGACTGTAAACAGCAAGCACAGGCTAGGTGCATTCTATGGCTCAGAGAACTGCACCCCTCTTTCATCTCTGTGCCAAGGACAGTGCCCAGCACCAAGCAGAGCTCAAGCAGAATTTGTGAAGTTTAGTTAGTAGCACAGCAGATTGATTCCTGTGTGTTTGGCTGTAAAGACATTATTGTTTGGATAGTGACCTGATGGCTCCCTGTGGCACCAACAGAAGAAAATCTTCACCGGTCATGGTGGCACACGCCTGTAATCCCAGCAGCTCCAGAGGCTGAAGCAGGAGGATCGTGAGTTCAAAGCCAGCCTCAGCAACTTAGTGAGGCCCCAAGCAACTCAGTGAGATCTTGTCTGTAAATAAAATTTAAAAAGGACTGGGGATGTGGCTCAGTGATTAAGTACCTCTGGGTTCAATTCCCGGTACCAATAAAAAAAAAAAAGAAGAAGAAGAAAGAAAGAAAAGAAAAGAAAATCTTCACTAATTAAGTGCTAACTTTGAGGAACTTCAAACCTCTGAGTCAGCAGTTGAAGACAGAACCAGTTTCTTGCCATAAAAATATGATGTTAGAACAGCTGGCCTTTCTTTTCTGCTGATGGTGCTTATGGCTTGCAGTCCCTTAAATTGTGTATGAAATTCCTCCATCTTTGATGGATGGCCAGGCCTGTCCCTGACAGGTGCCTCAGTCCTTGAGGCACAGCCTGCAGGGGGGTGACATGTACCCAAAGTCCCACTCATTCCTCCAGAGCATTGTAAAACTGGCTCCTGTGCTCTGGAAGACGCTCTGCTGAAGATCAAGTGAAGGTTTTTTGAACCACTTGTGTCCTGTTGAACAAAATGCCCAAGCACGATAGCAGGTATGCAGGTGGAAAACCCTCGGAATTGCCTGCACTTCTGCTTAAGTCTTAACATCCCCTCTACTGACAATTCAGAGGCAGACAATCTGTTAGTACCTTGGCAAAGTCTAGTTTGTTTGACTTTGAGTGAAAATCCGTGATAAATCTCTGCTAAAACAAATGAGATTTTTAAATGTTCTCAAAGTGTTCAAGCAGAATGTTAATAAAGATATTCTTCCCTTCTTCATAATCTGTGAGTCCCAGAAGAAAAATGAAGAAGCTATCATCTTACTGAAAGATTCCATTAAATATGAGCCAGGGACTGCAGGTGTGTCTTCAAGTTCAGCTAAGCAAATAATTATTCCCATTCAATTTCACACAATTTTTAAAATTTAACTGTAAATGTCACAAATGAATACTGCATAGTTCACACTATGGGCTTTATTTGTAACTCATATTGGGCATGATATTAGTCTTCCTGGACTGCCTCAACCAAGTACCAGACTGGATTACTCAAACCACAAACCTATTTTCCCATAGCTCTGCAGACCAGAGGCCTAAAGCTAAGATGCTCGCAGGGTTGGTTTCTGGTGAGGCTTCTCTTCCTGCCTGGTCTGAGGACTGCATTCTGTTTGTGTCCCCATGACCCTTCTTCTCTGTTTAAAAGTGGAGAAAGATTATTCCTCTTCTCATATAGCTCCAGTCCTATTGCATTAGGGTCCCACCCTGATGACCTTACTTGACCTCAGTTACTACCTTAATAGCTCCATCTCCAAAGAGTCACATTGAGGGTTAGGACTTCAACATATGAATTCTAGGCTGACACAATTCAGTCCATAACTGACATCTTATATACAGGTCAGTTTTATTCTTGACAAAAATTATAAGCTTAGAGTTCTCACAAACACACATACTCTATTCAAGTGGTGGGAATGTCAGCCAGGACAATCTACTATCAGTCATTGATATATTCTCTTTCACCTGTCCTAAAATCCATTAGGACAAAATTATTTGCAGAGTTTTATTGCCTTTTACTCATCAGTCTTTGCTGGGGGATGTGTGAACAATGATATTTGAACCAGCATCAGCTCAATTATCAATAAGTGGACACAACTTGCGTCTTAAAACCTCTCTTGTGCTCCTGAAAGACAACATTTCTGGTGGCAAGACATAGAGATTATCTTGAATCCTTCCTTCTTTTTAACTTTGTTTTCAAATTATTTGATATTCCTTTTCAATGCCCTGTTTCCAAGTTCTCCTGCTATTGACAGTTTTTAAGTAAGTCTTCTCCAAATTGATATATAGTTTTATTGATAACTTTAACAAACAACAGCTTTTTTATAATGCTTGTGCCAGATAGAATGTCTTTAAAATCACATTCATCACTTTGGCCAGATTCCCTATAGCTCTTATCTAATGGTTTCTATCTAATGAATCAATTGGCTTGTATCTCATGAATAATTCTACACTTCAGGTCAGTTACCCAAAGGCATAATTTGCATTGAATTAATCATGGAGAATTCACCAGGAAGCAAATAGATATTTTAGTGCATTTTCCCATGGCCATGATGAATGAATTTTATGTGTGTTTAAATAAACAAACTAAAATGATTTTTATCATGCTCTATGGTATCATGGGTTCTCACCACCTACTTGTCTATGTGTTAGACATAGGTTTCCTGAAGACTCTCAGGCTCTATTCATCCATAGTCCGTAGCTCACCCAGCCCTGAGTCCTTCCCTTGCCTTGATTGGCTGATGCTCACATATAATCTAATTTGGCAGAAAAATCTATCAGGAGAAAGAAAATTATTTGCAGAGATTTATTGCCTTCTACTCATCAGTCTTTGCTGGGGAATGTGTGAACAATAATGTTTGAACTCAGCATCAGCTTGAGACTATGTACAGATCCCTACACATGCTCACCAGAGATCTTAACCCAGAACTGTAGGCTGCCCCATTCTCACATGAGCATAGTTTTCAAAAAACAAAACAAAGAAAGAATATGCATAACGTGTTGTCCACCCTTCCTGTTATAAATGTTACTCCTTTTCCCAAGACAGATCATTAGCAAACGGGATACATGGGTCTTTCTGCTTTATCCCTTCATAGAACTGCTTTGACTGGACTCTGCCTTGTATTGATTTTGGGGTTCCAGGCTTATCTCCTAGCTAAGGCTCTGAGTCTCATTTAAAAAAGTGCTGGACTGCGGATATGGCTCAGTTGGTAGAGTGCTTGCCTTGCAAGCACAAGGCCCTGGGTTCAATCCCCAGCACTGTTCAAAAATAAAAAAGAAAAAAAGTGCTGTGTTCTCTCCTGCCAGGACTTAGCACGGTACATTGCACAAACCATGTGCTCTACACAGTAGCTCTTGACTTCACTTACTTTGGATTTCAGTTTACCTTGTGGGGTTATATAAAGAGCATTTGCCTGTGAACAGGGAAACCTGAGTTCTGGAAACTCAACCCTCCCTCCACCCTGCCCCAGTAACCAGCACCACATGCCTGACCAAGGACTTGACCTGGTTCCAAATATGAAAAATAGTTTAATAGTTTTTAGTGTCCCCAACATGAACCACCTGTCGATACTTTAAATGGGTAGTTTAAATCTCTGTTGAAATTATTGTTGTTCCTCTACAAATAATACACTAATGTTACTCTTGAAAAGACACTTTACCTTCTTAATAATACCCTGAAGTTTTAATTGCATTTATTTTAAAGCAGACAAAAATGAATCTCAGCCTTGAAATGATCTGCCATCCAAGATTAATGAGCTCCAAGTTCATGAAAAGTTACTGCTTGAAAATGACTGAGATGTTTAATGACCTTGAAATTTGTTTAAATCTATCTCTACTGTGTTGCTACCTTTGTCCTTACTCTTAACAATTTTTTATTGGAAATAGAAGTTAAAAATGGCCCAAAATGAACAAAAACACTCATTTTTTAACCTCATTTGTGTTTAAAAATTTCAGGTGCCATATTATTTTAATCAATAATCAGATAGATTTCACCTAAATAAACCACCAGGGTAAATTGATGAGACATTTTGCATTTCACATAGTTGGCTTTGTGAAAAATTATTAAGATAAACAGTGCATTATTAAGATTAGACCTTTCTAAGTCCAAAGGTCACACTCCTTTGCAGTCTTTCGTAGGTGACTCTAAAATACCTTGAGATCTGTGAATGCAGTTGAAGATGGAAAGGTTCTCACTTCACTTCCTCAGGCTATTTATTTTAAAATCAATGATACAGAACAGCCCTCCCCACTTTCCAGCTTTCCTTATTTCCTCTTCATGTGTTGATTTCCACAGCTTGCTTTAGTTACACATGCCAGGCACAGAGAAGCTATTACAGAAAAATTGATTTGACTCATTCTTCAGAGGCAAGGAGATTCATTTCAGAGTGACACCATGTTGTTCAGCAACCCATTTCAAGGTACCTACAGCACCTGGGAGACTTACTTTCAGACAGTGGCCCCTCTGGTGGCCCTTGTCCCTCTTTCACCTGAGAGTGTTATATATGCAGCACGGTTATCATGAACTTCTTGTATGCTCTCCTTTTTTAGCTAAACACCCATATCTTTTCTCTTCTTCCTCATTTGCCCTGGTTTCCTTCCATATCTCTTTCTGGTTGGTCACCTTGCTTGTATTTCTTCTGGATTGTCAATTTCCCCCCTTTAATATATGATATCCAAAGTTAAATAGGGCTTCCTGACCTCTTGTTCAATACATTGAGTGAAGTAAGAATATCTACTTCCCTTGCTCTGGACACTATATCAATCATACGACTACAAAATTATTTTTTTATGCTTTTCCTCCATATGACTATGTGGCTCATATTGGAGGAAAATGTGAGATGCAGCCCAGTGAAACCTCTGATGATCTTTTTTCACATGAACCTTTGTTAAACCAAGTGTCGTCCATCCAGTAGGTATACAGATAATTTCTTAAACCTGAACTGAAGAATTCATATTGATCTGCACTTTATCTTCCTGACATTAGTCTGAATTTTTAGGCTTTGGGGGATTTCTTTTTTCTTACATTCACTCAGGTTATTTTTTTAGGGCCAGTGATAAGAACAGACTCCCTCCTTTCCAACTTTTTTTATTTCCTCTTCCTACGCTGATTTCTGTAGTATGCTTTAGATACACATGCCAGGCACAGAGAAGCCATTAGAGAAAAATTGATTTGACTCATTCTTCAGCCTCAAAGAGATTAGTTATAAACAACCTTTTTAAGTATTTTATTTGGACAAATTTGACAAGAATACCTTCTGAGTATTTGACTAAAATGCTAAAGAGATCAGAACCAAACCAATCAGTGCACTTGAATGTCTGTAGAACCTGCTTTCCAAGTTCATCTCTATCTTAATCAAGATTCTTATTAGTTTTTCAACCAGTCATAGATTTACACAATCATTATCATCCAGCTCACATTTCTCACTCTTGTCTACAAGTTCGTCAAAGATTTTTTTGTCAAATACTGCACTAAAACTAATCCCCTGATCAAGGCTAATCAATTCTCCCAAAATGAGTCCAGAATGCCACGTACTTCTTGCTCCTACTGACCATCAATCCTTGCCTTCAGTGTCATGAGCCTTTCTAGTATTTTTCCTGGAACTGATAGTCTGTTATATCTAGAATTTAATCATCCAAGTATTTAAAAGTTAGAAAAAATATTAGCCACACCAGATGTGTGTCATTGCAGTGGCTCAAAAGGCTGAGGCAGGAGGATGGCGAGTTCAAAGTCAGCCTCAGCATTTAGCGAGGCCTTAAGCAACTTAGCGAGGCCCTGTCTCAAAATAAAATATAAAAAGAGCTGGGGATGTGGCTCAGTGATTAAGTAGCCCTGAATTCAATCCCTAGTACCAATACATATATATTGGCCATGGGCTGGGGATATAGCTCAGTTGGTAGAATGCCTGCCTTGCATGCACAAGGCCCTGAGTTCAATCCCCGGCACTGCAAAAAAACAAAACAAAACATATATATTGGCCATTAATCATGATTCTTTAAGAATTATGCTATACCAACATACTGCCAAATATTTGTATAATACTTTTCAAATATTATATCCTATATGAATCTCACTAGGATGCTATTGTGGTTTAGATATGAGATGTCCCCAAAAATCTCATGTGAGACAATGCAAGAATGTTTAGAGATGAAACAATTAGATTATCAAAGGTGTAACCTAATTGGAGATTCATTCACTGATATTGATTAACTGGGTAATAACCATAGTCAGGTAGGCTGTGACTGCAGGAAGGGGGTCACTGAGAGCATACCTTTGGGGTTTATATTTTGTCCCTGGTGAGCAGAGATCTGTCTGCTTCCTTATTGCCATGATCTGCTTTCCTCCAGCGTGCCTTTTAGCCATAATGTTCTGCCTCAGTTTGGACCCAGAGCTATGGAGTCAGCTGAGCAAGGACCTCTGAAACCATGAACCAAAATAAACCTTGCCTCCTCTGTGTTCCTCTTGTCAGGTCTTTTGGTCACAGCAACACAAAGCTGACTAAAACGGATGCTTAGAAAGTTCAAGCAAATAAAGATTAAAGATACATGAAGTAAAGCATCCCCAAACATGGACATGATAATTAATATGAACTTGGAGTGGGTTTTGAGGAAGGAACCAGGAAGATTAATGAGTACAAAGTATGGCTGTAGACCCTAGAAGAGCAGTCTGACAAGGGTAGAGAATGTGGTATGAAGATATTTGTAATGAGGTTAAAAAGTTAAAGTAGGTGGGCCGGGATTGTGGCTCAGTAGTAGAGCACTTGTCTAGCATGTGTGAGGCGCTGGGTTCAATTCTCAGCACATGTAAATAAATGAGTAAAATAAAGGTCATTAACAACTAAAATAAAAATTTTTTTAAAAAAAGTTAAAGTAGGTTAAAATGACAGAGCAGTAAAACCAACACTGGGGTCCAAATTTGAAATTGGTAGATAAAAGGGAGCACAGATAGGTTTGAGGAGAGGAAATATTCAGGGTGTTTTAAGGCTAGTAAGTACATTTTAACTACAGTTGCTAAAAGATCATGTATAGGCAGAGAATGCACTAATGGATTGAATCTTTTGTAGATTTCACTGCACTTGGGGATAGTTTAAGAGGCAAAAATAAAGAAAAGAAATTATAAACTCCAGAGCAGAGCACACAGAGGTCTGAGAAGACACATGGCCACTCATGCAGGTGGGTCTGAAGCTATAGAAAGGCAAAGTTGTAGAAAATAAGGAAATAAAATCAGCTTTCAGAATTGATGTTTCTTTCCAGTTCCACAAGTGGTATAAAAAATATAATTGAGCTTGGAAAAGTAGAAAACAAAACAAAATCTTATGTGTGATCATAGGACTAAACAGTTATTGTCATTTGGTGTATTTCCTGCAGAAACTTTGTAGGTGGTTCAGGTTACGTGCCCCCATGTTATATGTAATATTGCACATATTTTGCATACAGCAACATGGAACTGAACTATTTTAATAATATTTTGATATTTATCAAATATGAGTTACCTAACTCCCTTGCTATTGGTCATTTAGCTTCCCTTCAATTTGGAGAGGTAGACAATATTTATGCTTTTGGTTTTCCCAAAATATATTTTGAATTGTTTTCTTATGATGGATTCCTAAAATTAGAATGCCTGATTCAACAAGAAGGAATATATTTCATGACTCATATTATTAATATGACCATTCTCAGTGGTCAGCATTTAAGTCTGAATATTAATTGGACCTTTGCATTATAATGACCTCTGAGTGGTTTAGAGTTGAGGGAAATTGGAACTAGCAATGTACATCTAGGACTTTTCGTATGTAGATAATAAAACAAACAGGCAAATTCTATAAGGGAGTAAATAGAAGGAATCATGTTAAAAGTTGGACCTTAAAGGAATATTTGCAACCTTCTCATTTTGCAGATGAACACAGAGTTTAGTGATTGTGAAAGGTCTTGTAAATGACCGCTAAGGAGACTGAGTAAGAAGTGGAGAGAGGAAGGGGAGGGAGGTAATGAAAGAACAACAGAAATAGAGTGCTACAGAGGAGAAAACTGAGAACCTTGCCCAACAGAGGGTGACCGACCCCACCACTGGTGTCAAGCAGCAAAAAGATTTATTTTTTAAACTGAGAGTGGAAGATGGACTCTTGGATTTGGAAGAGGGTGGTTTTTCACTTGCTGATTTTCCTCTGATCCTCCTTTAGCTCTGAGAACTGGTCATTAGCCAGCTTCACAGAAGGACTTGTAAATATTTACGAGCCCACAAATGTTATAAGCTGTCTCATTCTGGCCCAGGTTATAGTCTCAAGCAATAAAATAAATAAACTTTTCATAATTCTGTCTGCCTACACATTATTGCCACCTCAGGGTTGTGAACTACTGGAAAAACTAGACCAATTAACTTAATAGCACATCTAATTAAATATTTTCCTTTCAAGCATTTTGGTACATCTTCAGCCAGCACACGATTAAAAAGAATATTGGACCAATAAAATAAAAGTTTGCAGTAGAGACCTAGATTAGAGAATCCAACGTCAATTTCTCTTCTTCTACAAGGAGGGCCCTTTAGATATTTTCATGCATGCCACTCTATGCATGGACAAGTCAAAATAAAGGACCTTACCTTAAGGGTTTCAGGAATGGAAAGGTCAGTGTTCTTACAGGTATAATAATGACGGCAAATAATGAGCGTGAGTCTGGAAAAATAGGAACCTGTGACTAATGACCTGCTACGTGGTTCTCTTTCCTTTCCCTGCTTCCACACCTCCATTCTCATGGTCTCCTAACAGTACATCCCTCTGTGCCTGTGGCTCATGACTCATGTCACACTTTTCTTCACCTTTTGGAATTCTTGGCATTTCCTCTTTAAGGCATATTTCTCTCTTGCTTAAATTGTCACTGTATTATGTTGATCCCATCCTGCTAGGCACTGGAAAAAACCCAAAATGGGGGATGGGAGGGACATTTGCTGGGTAGGTGGGCGGAGGGAATTTCAATTCTACGTGAAAGATGAACTGGACAGCAGATACTGAGAACCGTTTCTCCCAAGACGTTCACACCCATGACAGATGAGTGGGAGACTGTGTGTTGAATATAAAGAGGTCTATCTGTTTTCTTTCTTTATTTATGGATTATTGAGGACTGAACCCAGGGGTGCTTTACCTCTGAGCTACATCCCCTTCTCTTTTTATTTTTGATTTTTGTTTTTGTTTTGCTTTGTTTTAGTTTTGGGTTTCTTTTTTTTTTTTTTTTCATTTGTTTTTTTGTTTGTTTGTTTTGTTTTGTTTTTTTTGTTTTTTTTTGTTACCAGGGATTGGACCCAGGGCACTTGAACACCAACCCTCATCCCCAGCCCTATTTTGTATTTTATCTAGAGACAGGGTCTCACTGAATTAGCACCTCACCATTGCTGAGGCTGGCTTTGAACTCGCAATCCTCCTGCCTCAGCCTCCAAACCCCTGGGATTACAGTTGTGTGCCATTGTGTCTGGCTCCCAGCCCTTTTTTTTAATTTTTATTTTGAGACAGGGTCTCACTAAGTTGCTTAAAGTCTCGCTAAGTTGCTGAGACAGCTTTGAACTTAAGATCTTCCTGCCTTTGCTTTGCAAGCCACTGGGATTACAGGTGTGCACCTCCACACCCAACTGCTTTATTTTCTTTGAATTGCACATTTCTTAGAAAAAACAATTAGCATTAGCCTAAACAGCCATTAATCCTCAACTTTTAGAAGTGCCATACCTCAGAAAGTCTTCTGGCTTTGGGAGCGCTCACTCAGGGGATGTGCTTAATCAGGGTCTGGAGTGGAAGGATTTCTAGGAAGCAGCACAGGCAGGTGACCATGTCATCAGGACACTAGTCAGGTTTCCAGAGATAGCATCCTACAACGCCATCTCCTCTTCTATAGCTGCTTGGCCACTTGGAATGCCATGCCCTGTGGCAGAGGCAGTAGGAATTTGTGATTGTAGACCATCCATTAATAAACGCCCATTCTTCTCCAAAGCCTTTGCTGCTTGAGTCACAAGGACAGTTTTCCATCTGTATAAGTTGTGCCAAGGGAAAAAAATAACCTTCAAGGGTCCTTCACGTCCTTCAGAAAAATCTTCTCTTCAGTTTTTCTTTCTCAAGATAAAAGCATGCCAGGGAGGGCAATTATCTACATGAGAGGGAATATTTTTTTAAGGGGGGTGGGTACTGGAAATTGAACCCGGGGTGCTTTAGCACAACCAGACCTTTTTTATTTTTTATGCTGAGATAGGGCCTCACTAAGTTACTGAGGCTGGACTCCATCTTCCTATCTCAGCCTCCAAAGTCTCTGGGGTTACAGGCATGAACCACTACGACCAGCAAGAGGGGTTTTTTTTTATGTCTTAGTCTACACCATGATTCACTTTTATTTTCACCCCACTGCAAATGTATGACCACAGAGAGAAACCCACCCTGGAGAAAAAAAAAAAAAAAAACCCAAACCCAAAACTTCCCCCAACTTGCTGTCCTCAGGATGAAGCATGTGAAGTAGTGGCCAGTGAGGATTCTGATATGGAGCAAACAGGATGACTGTCAGGGCTGACCTCCAGATCACACACATTCCTCATTACACAATTGCTATGTATGTTGTATCTTCTTTTCCTGTGCTCACAAGGTCAAGAGAAACCACAAAATGGCCAGGTTTAGTTCAGAACTTTCTAACTTGATGAATTAAATACAAGAAGAATGGCTTGAAATTGAATTTCAATAATTAGATTACTTAAAAATAATTCATAGAGAATGCAAAAATAAGCTTTCTGCAAATAAGATACATGCCAGGTATTTCCCTTTTGTAGTGCCTCCTCCTCATGCATTTTTAAAATAAAGCTTTACTCCCTGAAATTTAGAATCATGAAAGAAAGGGAAGAAGGTCATTTACTGAAAACAGTTCCCACTGACCAGAGTTTTGAGCCTATTCTTGAGATTGAAGTTGTAGAAAAGATTATTTGTTCTTAATGGGATCCCTCATTACCTTTTTGAACTTTAAAATTGAAATCCAGAATGAAGCAAAGCATTTTAGGTGAAAAACTATAATGTGCTGGCCTATCTTAAGTGGCAAAAAACTGGGGAAAAAATAAAATTAAAGTTAATTGTACTTTGAATCTCTGTTCACTATTACATTTGACTTCCGACAGTTACAGTGTGAGGGAATTGATCAGAATATATCTTTTCAAGAAAAACACTTTCAACTCTCCGTGCTCGGCTTAAATGATGCTCTTGGAATCTCAGGTTTTTGCAGATGATTTTTAAGTGCCCCTGGGGCACACATGCCCCTGGAGTTAGTGATAACAGGTGCAGTCGGATGAGGTGACATTTGGATCTTGAGGGTCCCTGATGCCAATTTCTAACACATTTTTATTCACAAGTTAAAGGTGTTATCTCTGAGAATTGTTGATCTAATTATCACTCCACATTCCCTTTCCATTTTTCTGGTTGAATACTCCATAGTAGCAAATGGTCATAGAGTTATGAAAAATGTCCACACTTCAGGCATCTTGAAGAGAACATTGCTGTGGGACTCCTGCTGCATCACGAGCTTGTACTTGACCTTCAGAGTTTATACTGCGGAGTCATGAAGCCTTTTAATCAGGGGTGAACCTCTATAGTTTAAAATTATTGATTCAATCCTACCCACTGTAATGGAAAGGTGATCTTAGTTGTGAAAAACATGTCATTTGAAATCTGAAAGCTTATACAATAATTGTTCTTGTGGTGCAGTTAACCGGTAGGGACAGGTGGGCATGAGTCACTGTGAGGAGCTGCAGCCCACTCCTATAGAGCATAATTTTCTTTTGAGGGAAAATTAAAGTAGCCCTCTGCAGAGCACCTGGTTTCACCCTGACTTGGGTGGTAGGTGTATGTTAGTCAGCTTCTTGTCACTTTGACCAAAATACCTGACAAGAACAACTTATAGGAGGAAAAATTTATTTTGGTTCATGGTTTTAAAGGGTCAGTCCATGTTCGGCAGAACATTACTCTGGGCCTAAGATAAGACAGAACATCATGGCAGAAGGGCATGGCCAAAGGAAGCTACTCAGTTCATGGCAACTAGGAAGCAGACAGAGGTGGGGAAAGAGGTCACAGGGAAAATAACCCCCTCCAGGGCGCACCTTTCGTAACACACCTCCTCCAGCCACACCCACCTTCCTACAGTTACCACCCAGTAAGTCCATTCAAACTGGGATGGACTGATTAGGATACAGCATTCACCATCCGATCGTTTTACCTCCAAACATTCCTGCATTACACAGGAGATTTGGGGGATACCTCATATCTAAACTATAACAAGGTGCAAGTGGGAGTCTCAGGTGGCATGCACACAGCGTGGAGCCAGGTGACACTGTCCTGCCACAGCCTGAATGCAAAACTGTAAGAGCAGAGCAGTGTGGACAAGGTTACCAAGCACCTGGTTAAACTGGGGCTACCCAAAATTCCTCACTTGAATGAATTCAAATCTTCTTTTTCAAAAGTGAATTAATGTGCATAGCCCTGGGTTCAATCCCCAGCACCAAAAAATAAAAATTAAAAAAAAAAAAAACTTAAAGTGAATTAATGAGCAGAAAGTGAACCCTGAGGCTGTGGTTGAAAGTAGCTGTGAAAGTTAATAAGCTGCTCTTGATCCCTGCTGGATTGTGACCAGAAATGAATTAGCAGCCGGGGCGTGTTCTCAGCTTGATGTGTGAGGATCTACAGAAGTGAATCAAATTAGGAATGAAAGAGATTGAGTGTTGTCAAGCATTTTTTTCAGGCTGTGTAAAACTCTTAATAAGTGGGTAGACAGGAGAAATCACATGGCGACTCCTGAGGGGGAAGACAACCACACTTTGTTGGTTGTGTGGTTCATTCAACCATGAGTCCGGGGCACCTTGTGCAAAGCCCAGCCTAAGCCAGCAGTCACACAATCAAGTGCCTACCGGCGGGGACGCCAAGCAAAATGAAGAGCAGATGCCTCGATTAATGGGGAGTCAGCTTCTGCTAATTGAGTCTATGAAAGGAGCGTGGGTCTTAAGATGTCAGACCTTTTTGTTTGTCTAAAGAAGCCAAAAGGTTCCTTTTCATATATAAAATTTTTAAATGTTTGCACTAATCTTAAAATGTTCATTTTAAGAGCCAAACTAAACATGACATGTTTATGTGCTTGCTCGGTCCTAAACAGTATGATCCTGCAGTATGATCCACGGAGCGGAGACAGACATCAATACCTGTCACACAAGCTAGAAAGTGGTAATGCTGGGATTATCTAGAAGTGCCACACACAGTGGCAACAGGGACCCACAGTGGGGCAACAAGGGTCCATGCACAGGGTGGACCTTGAAGGGACCTGCAGCCTGCCCAGAATGAGGAAGCGTAGATTGGTTATTTCAAGTATCAAAAAGTTCAGGCTGTTCCCAGCCTTGGGCTATGGAAATGTTCCAGGTATAGAAAGGATAAATAAAATTCCTCCCCATAATCTTCATGAGTCCTCCTACTCACAAAACCTCCCCTAATGAATCAGGCAGTGTATCTTCAAAACGAACATGAAATTTTTTCCAGATTTATTATGATTAAAAAATAAAAATTATATATTTAAGGTGTACTAGCTGATCATCTAATATGTAAAGCAAAACAACCACCACAATCAAGCTTATTAATATATCCATTCCCGCAAATGGCAGGATTTCCTTCTGTCTAAAGATCTGCGCGTGTTTGTGTGTGTGTGTGTGTGTGTGTGTGTGTGTGTGTGACATTTTCTTTATGCAATTTGTTATGGTTTAAATATGAAGGGTCCCCCTAAAACACTCATGTGTTGGAAACATAATCCCCAGTGCAGAAATGTTCAGAGGTGAAATGATTATGAGAGCAGTAACTTCATCAGTGGGTTAATCCATTCAATCCATTTGATTAATCCATTGATCCATTTGATGGATTAATATTTTGAATGAACTACTGGGTGGCAACTGTAGGCAGGTGGGGCTTGAATGAAGGAAGCAGGTCACCGAGGGTGTGCCCTTGGGGATTGTGTCTTATCCCTAGCTCCATGTTCTCTCTGCTTTCTGTCTGTCAGGAGCAAAGCAGCTTGCCTCCATCACTCCTTTCCACCATGATGTTCTGACTCATTTCAGGTCCACAGCAATGAAGTTGGCCAACCATGGTCTGAGACCTCTGAAGTTGTGAGCTCCAAATAAACTTTCCTCCTCTAAGTTGTTCTTTTTTAATTTGTTATTTGTTCTTTCTAGTTATACATGACAGTAGTATGTATTTTGACATATTATACATACATGGAGTATAACTTCCCATTCTTGTAGTTGTATGCACTATGGAGTTACACTGTGTATTCATATGTGAAAATAGGAAAGCAATGTCTCATTCGTTCTACTGTCTTTTCTATTCCCATCCCCCCACTTCCCTTCATTTCCCTTTGTCTAATCCAAAGTACTTCTGTTCCTCCCTCCCCCACCCATTGTGTGCTAGCATCTACATATCAGAGAGAACATTCAGCCTTTGGTTTTGGGGATTGGCTTATTTCATTTAACATAATATTCTCCAGTTCCATCCGTTTACCAGCAAATGCCATAATTTCATTCTTCTTTATGACTGAGTAATATTCCATCGTGTATGTATACCACATCTCTTTATCCATTCATCTGTTGAAGGGCACCTAGGTTGGTTCTATAGCTTAGCCATTGTGAATTGAGCTGCTATAAACACTGATGTGACTATGTCACTGTTGTATGCTGATTTTAAGTCCTTTGGGTATATACTGAGGAGTGGGATAACTGGGTCAAATAGTAGCTCCATTCTAAGTTTTCTGAGGAATCTCCATACTGCTTTCCATAGTGGCTGCACCAATTTGCAGTCCCACCAGCAATGTATGAGTGTGCCTTTTTCTCCACATCCTTGCCAACATTTATTGTTGCCTGTATTCTTGATAATTACCATTCTGACTGGAGTGAGATGAAATCTCAGTATAGTTTTAATTTGCATTTCTCAAAGTTGTTCTTCTCAGGTGTTTTGGTCACGGTGACAAAAAAAGCTGACTTACATACACAACATTCATGGATCAAGAGACACTTATCTTGGCTACTATGAATAATGCTGCAATAAATATGGCTTTATAGGTATCTCTTCAAGATGGTGATATCTTTTCCTTTTGATATATACCCAGAAAGTACAATTGCTGGATCACGTGGTAGTTCTATTTTTAGTTTTTGAGGAACCTCCACAGTATTTTCCATAGTACCAATTTATGGACCCATCAAGGTTATACAAGGATTCCCTTTTCTCTACATCCTTGACAACACTTCTCTTTAAGTGTCTTGACTTTTGAAAGCAGCCTTAGCCAAATTATATTGTTGTATAGTATGAATGTACAAATATGTAGCAACAAATCCCAACATTATGTATAACTCTAATGCACCAACAAAAAGTATGGGAAAAAATAAAATAACCTTCCTTACAGGTATGAAGAAATACCTTAATGTGATTTTAATTGCATTCCTCTAATAATTAGTGATATGAAACACCTTTTTATATACCTGTTATCCATCTGTATGTTATCCATCTTTTCTTTGGAAAAATGTCTGTTCAGGTCCTTTCTCATTTTTTAATTGGGTTTTTTATGATTGAGTTGTATGAGTTCATTATAAATTTGGGGTATTATCTTTCACCAAATATATGATTCTCCAATGTTTCCTCCCATTCCATAGGTTGCCTTTTTGTCTTGCTGTTCCCTTTGCTGTGCAGAAACTTTTAAATTTGATGTAACATTACTTGTTTCATGTTTACTTTGTTGCCTGTGCTTTTGATGCCACATCAAAAAAAATCCAAAAACCAAAAAACATTTCTAAGACCAAAGTCAAGGAGTTTTTCTTCTAGG
This sequence comes from Glaucomys volans, assembly GCA_020662805.1. Taxonomy (NCBI): domain Eukaryota; kingdom Metazoa; phylum Chordata; class Mammalia; order Rodentia; family Sciuridae; genus Glaucomys; species Glaucomys volans. Next base: position 351,456 of record JAJEJO010050022.1, on the reverse strand, counting down.
AGTTTCATAGCTTCAAGTCATATGTTTAAGTTGTTTAAGCCTTTAATTCATTTTGAGTTGATTTTATATACGGTATAAGGGTCCAGTTTTATTTTTGTGCATGTAGATATTCAATTTTCTTAACACCATTTATTGAAGAAACTATTGTTTCCCCACTGGGCGTTCTTGGCACTTTTGTTGAAGATTAGTTGACCAATATGTGCAGGTTTATTCTGGGCTCTATTTTGTCCAGTTGGTATACGCATCTGTTTTTATTGCATACTGTTTTAATTACTACAGCTTCGTAATATAATCTGAGGTCAGGAAATGTGATGCTTCTGCTTTATACTTCTTGTTTCAGATTGCCTTGGCTATTCAGGGTCTTTTGGGGTCCCATGTGAGTTTTACGATTGCCTTTTCTATTTTTATGAAAAATATCCTTGGAATTTTGATAAACATTGAATTGAATCTATAGATTGGACTGTATGGACATTTTCACAATATTAATTCTTCTAAACTATGAAAGCAGAATAGTTTGCAAATATCTTCTAATTTGTGTTTTCTTCTATTTTTTCCAACAGTTTTGTGTGGTTTTCAGTGTACAGCTCTTTCACCTTCTTAAATTTATTGGTAAGTATTTTATTCTCTTTGGTACTATTGTAAATGGGGTTGTTTTCTTAATTTCTCTTCGGATAGTTGATTGTTACTTTAAAGAGATGTGTTCACTTTTTCCTCACTGTGACAGAAATTCCTCACAAGAACAATCACAGGAGGAAAGATTTATTTTGGCTCAGAGCTTCAGAGGACTCAGTCCTTGGTTGGCAGCTGTATTTCTCTGGACCTAACCTGGGGCAGAGCATGATGGCAGAAGGGTGTGATGGAGGAAAGCTGTGGTCAAAAATAAAAGCCTTGCACATATTATAGGAGAGCTTTTTCAATTAAATATGCTGAGCCCCTTCCTGTCTTCAGGGTCCAAGTTTCCAGACTGCCAGGTGTCCCTTTCTAGTGACTACGGGTGCATCACCTCACTCTCTGAGCACTGCATTTCTTTGAACGCTACATTATTAAGCCATATAGATTCATGACTTCTCTAGGACTCAGCTGTGTATTTGCAAAGTCAGGCAAACTTTCTTGATACAAAGCATGCCCTTTGCCTCAATTTCATGTAGTTTATAAGGAAATAAATCCAGCTTGAGTGAAGGGACCTCAATAAACTCACTAAATTGCAAATGGCAGCAGCTGCTTTACTGGAAGTCTTACATTTGGTCCAAGCATCATAATCTCTTTCTTTTTCCCTTTCTGAAACCACATGGAGTTGCTTTACAAAGAACATCACACCTCTGGGGAGATGATATTGTATCCATGTCATCTGAGAAATTGGTTTGGCACAAGTTCTTTTCCTTCTAGTTGTGCAAAAGACACAAATGTGATAAAACAAAATAAAGATAACTGATTGTAGTTCCATTTCCATTTGGAGTAGATGATGCATTCTTAAGATACTTGTTGAAAAATAAGAATCCAAGAATTTTAACAACTAAACTTAAAGTTAGTAAACATAGTAGATATTTTCATAGATAATATTGACATAAATGCAAAGCATATGAAATGTTTATCAAGGTGCCTGGTGTATAGTAGGTACTCAGGAAATGTTCATGCTTTTCCCCAACCCTTTCCTATTAGTGTTGATTTAAGTCTTGTGTTTTAAAGCTTTCACTTTTTTTGTTTGTTTGTTTTGTTTTGTTTTTACTTTTAAAGAGCAATTTGAGAAAACCAAGGAAATGTTTCCGGATGAAATAAAGAACTTCTAGAAAGCTCAGACTTGTACAACTACAGGGTTTCCTCAGTCAACCCTGAAAAGTGAGATTAAGGAGAACCTATTCTGTTGAGATCAGATGATGCTGAGCAGGTCTATTGATGAAGAAAACCGTGGTCACCCAAATAACCCTCAGAAATAAAATTCATCAGACTTGAAGGAAGATCACATTGCTGATAGACACATTGTACCTTGAGACTGTGACATTTGCAAATCTTCCTGTTCTGCTCAGTAAAATCTGCCTAGTCATGTCTCTTAGGAATACACTGCAGGATGTAGCACTGGTCTTGATGATTTACTAAGTAAATATGGCTTTTAGGGGCATTCATTACATTTAGAAAGCCTTGATCCTGCAATGTATCTGAACAGTACTGCAGACCCTGCATTTAAATCTAGTCATGGCCCATGATACTTTCCACAGCTGAAACAAACCCTTAGTATTGTTTTATCCTTCATTATTTAATATGCATTTTAAAAGCAAGATTGTAATTACAGAATGCTCTTGTATGACAAAAGATATATAAATTATACTTGCTACATCTCATTCAATATAACATGTATGGGGCAGGAGTTCTGTTTTCGTTTTGTGATCTGTGCAGGTCTCCAAATACTATTGGCATGAAATGAACACGTAGAAATAATGAAAAGAAAAATGTTGCACTTAATACAAGAATATGATTTACTTTTCATTACCTAATAGACTGGCTGCCTGTAGGAAAATTCTGTTTTAATTATTTTTTCAATATGGCAAGTTCAAAGAAGTTTTTCTTTTCTGGTACATTTGAGTATTTTCTATTTTCTAGAACATAAATTATACTATGAATTCATTGAAAACTGACCTGCCTTAAAAATCTGCTTTTATTCATGCATGCAAAATTGCTAGATAATCTTACTTAGTAATCTAAAAGTAACATAATCCAAATTAGGAGTGACATGGATTAAGTAAATAAAAACCAGAGTAGACCTCAAGAGAATGATTCCTTCTACTTCAATAACCATCAAACTTCCAAATCAACCCACTATTCACTCTCTGTTTGTTTTACCAGCAATATGCTTTCTCTTTGCCTTTGTCTTTTCATACTTAAAAAATCCCCCCAATTCCTCCTTTGCCATCTGCTGTGGATAGAGTTGTCTACAGGGGACTCTTGTCTCCTGCCAATCAAACTTAAGTTCTAAGGCAGCCTGCCTGAAAAAATTACTGCACAAAGAATCATTCCTCTATGGAAAATGTCTGCTAAGTCCAGTTGCCCACGTTTAGCAATCTCAGTAGGAAGCTACCTTGAAGAACGTCCTCCAGGCCATGGAGGCCTGATTCTACTTCTCACTCCAACCCTCTCTTGCCCTGGATCTTTGTCAAGGTCCTTCACATCTTGATGCTTTAGTTTCTGTCTATGAAGTCGTCATTTTGTCTATTTGTTTCTGTCTCTTATAATCAAAGGAGTTTTAGGTAGCTACATGATTTTGGAAATACTTGCTAAGATTAACTGACATCACAAAAACAAGTGAGTTAGTCCATAGACTGCACTGGACAAATACACAGTGATATTGTTATTATTACATGGTTGAATGTCCTGTTGATGTAAGTACCAGTAAGATAAAATTAGACCTTAAAAACATTCAAGCCCTGATATTCACCAATTTAAAGCATTATCTTCAAATGCTATGTTTCAGTGGAGTAAATAGGAAAGTCCCTGAGGCTTTCTACTTCCCAGCTGCCATGAACTGAGGAGGCTTCCTCCACCCTGCTCTTCTGTGATAATGTCTCTGCCTTGGAGGCAGCCAACCATGGACTGAGTCCTCTGAAAACACGTGCCAGGTGAATGACAAGTTACATGGTCAGCCCACCTACAATGCAGAGGAGTCTGTGCTTGACTAAAGACCTGGCCAGGTCTGAGCTTCCATGTAGGTACAGCACTGAGTCCGCCATGCTGGAGAGGTCAGTGTAAATGCTCAGCTGGATTCAGGCCCCAAGGCACCAGAAATAGGCCTGATGAACCTTCACATCTGCTGAGGGAGGCAATATGGCTCTCAAATACCCAAATTGTCCACGAGACTGGATTAAGAGCGTCCCATGAAGCCAGATTCCTCACTCACACTGAGACCTGGTTTGGGATCCCTGACAGTATGTCCCAGCTCAATCATCAACCTGCTCAGCAGACTTAGCTCCAAATGGCTGAGAATTGTTTTCAAAACTCACATCCCCGCTCTGAGAACACACATTGTCGGAGTTATCTGTCTAAAACACATCCTGGATCTTGTGCTTTAGTGGCCCTCCATTGCATTGAGAATTAAGCCCCACTACTCAGTACAGTTTGCAAAACTTTCTGCATGTCACATCCCTACTTGCCTTTCCAGTTCTGTCACCCACCAGCACTCTTCCAGGAACACACAGTGCCCCCTCTACTCACCAAAGCCAGCTGCTGTTCTCTGAGCCCTTACTATATGCCCCATACTGTGCTAAGAGCTTTACATAATCTCTCATTTTATCCTTTTAAGATTTTGTAAGGTAAACATTTTAACACAGCTAATAATAAAGCCATGATCATTAGTACTTACAATGTGCTAGACCATTGCTCAATAGAAATATAGTGTGTGCTACATATGTAGTTTTGGATTTCAAATAGCCACATTAAAAAGTAAAAATATGAGAGGGAAGGGTAAGATAACATAAAGATAAAGGGAAGATCAGTAATATAGAAGAAAGAGATCAAGGGAGCATACAGGGATGGGTAAGGGAGGAAATGCTGAATGAATTCTTAAAGAATCACGTATGTGCACATGTAAATGTACCACAGGGAACTTCACCCTTATGAATAAGAGCCAATCAAATATAAATTAATAGATGAGCAAAAGGAAATCTAGTAGAGTAGAGGGAGGAGAATGGGAGAGGGGAGGGAAGACAGGAGGGAAAAAGGGGGTCATGAACTGAAATTGAATTCCATGCATGTATGAGTTTGTCAGGATGAACCCAACTACTATGTATAACTACAATAAAAAATAATTAATTTGTTAAAATAAAAATAAGCAGGTACAATTGATTTTAATGAAAATATTTGTCAGAGTGCATATGATCAAAATAAAATATATATAAATACTTCACATTCTTGGTTTCGATATGAAGTCATTGAAGCCCTCTGCATATTTTGTATCTATAGCACATCTCAATTTGAATGCTAAATTTTCATTGAAAATACTTGATCCTGTATTTAGATTTCATTAAATGTACTGTAAAAAAAAAAAAAAAAAAGTAAGTCACATACTCAATTTGTTCCAAACATACTTAGAAGATTTCTAATACATGAATCAAAGCCATTTTTCAAATATTTCCCTTACAGGTGATAGCAGTGAATAAGACAGATACAGCCTCTGCCCTGATAAAGCTTAGAGTCTCAAATGGCACTTCTCAAACTCATTTTAGTCTCAGGACCCTGCAACGCTCTAACAATTATGGAGAACCACAAGGAACTTCAATTATGTCAGTTATAACTATCAGTATCTATTGCACTATAAATTCAAAACTAGAAAATTTTAAAATATTTATTCATTTTAAAAATAACATAAAGAACCCATTATATGTAGACATGAAAATGCATAATTATTAAAAGATAACTATATTTTCCAAAACAAGAAGTTACTAAAGAGAGTGGCATTATTTTATACTCTGGCTAAAATTCTTAAAGTGTGTCTCAACGAAAGATAACTAGAGTCATAAAAAAAGAAAAGAAAGTCCCTGAGAAATTGCTACATGATGCTTTCCTTTGTGCAGTATTCAATTCCTTTATTTATATTATAGGATGAAGAGATATTTGAATAAATAAATGTTCCTGATCATCTCAAAATGTCATATTAAGCTAGTATATCGGCCCACACAAATGTTTACTAAAACACCTCAAAAAAGCAAGAAGGACTGGGGATATAGCTCAGTTGGTAGGGTGCCTGCCTCGCAAGCACAAGGCCCTGGGTTCAATTCCCAGTACCACAAAAAAAAAAAAAAAGCAAGAGATAGGTTTTAATTTTTATATATTATAATAGTGTATAATCATGTTTTATTATATACGGAAAATGTATCCTCATTGTTGTTGATTTTTTATGATTCTCTTTGAGGATAGAGTAAATAGTAAAATGATCTAAAGTTAGGCAATGGCAAGGAGAAATATTTTAAAAGCATGCTAATTTACATCATGAATAATTGATCATATGACTCTATAATGCTGAGGAATAATGCTATCTATGTCACAAGAGTGATTGAGGAACTTAGCATTTTATAAATATGGTGTTTCTCTCTTACCAACCTGTAAGTGGGTAGAGGGGATCCAGACAAGGTAATAGCTCATACCCAACAGGACATCCAGCCTAACCCAAGCACCACAGGGTCCTGGTGAACCTGGGCAAATTCTCCAGGTCACTGAGGTAGAAAATGGTACAAATGGTAAAGTTCCTCTTCTCTATTTTGACAGTTACTCAGGAACCCTAGCACTGCCCATCCACTTTGGGAGTTGGGTGCTGGGGATTGTATCCAGGGGTGCTCTACCATTGAGCCATATCACCAGCTCTTTTTTTTTGCTTTGAAACAGGTCTCCCTAAGTCACTAAGGCTTGCCTGGAACTCACAGTCCTTCTGCCTCAGCCTCCCAAGTAACTGGGATTGCTGGTTCCAGCTTACTTTTCAATTAATTGAAAGAGATGTGTTTTCAGGATGTGCACTAATATCCTCAGCTTGGATGGTACCAATTTCCTTTCTCAAAAAGAATACTATGGGGCAGGGATTGTAATTCAGTGGTAGAGCACTTGCCCAGCATGGGTGGGACACTGGATTAGATCCTCAACACCACATAAAAAATAAATAAAGGGGCTGGGGATATAGCTCAGTTGGTAGAGCGCTTGCTCCCAAGCACAAGGCCCTGGGTTCAATCCCCAGCACCCAAAATACATAATAAATAAATAAATAAATAAATAAATAAATAAATAAATAAATGTATTGTGTTCATCTACAACTAAAAAAATTTAAATGAAAAAAGAATATAAGAAATTTAAATGGTACCTTAATGACTTGTTATAAAGTGGGGTTTATGAAGTCAAAAGTGGAATTAATTCCCATGGGAACTAGTGACTTTACAGTGGGAGCAGATGAAAGTGTGTACAGAGGACAGAACCAGTCTCTCCCCTTTGATGGGTAAGTCCCTTGGACTCTCGTCCCATATCTTTGGGTCAGTAGAGGGAGGCATTGGTGTATAAAGAGGGAGGCAGTGAGAATGTCTTTTTAAAAAACTTTTTTTTTCTTGATATAATGCCAAAGACCAAGTTGGCTCAAGGTTGAAAATCCTCCCTAAATCTAAATTTAGACCTTTTGGGAAAGTGCTTTAAAAAAAAAAAAAATCATGACGCTTTGTTCTTAAAATTCGGTACACTGCAAGGGGCACAAAGAGTGACATTACCACCCTTGGGAATGCTATGTTACAACCCTGGTGATGTGAAGAGGCCGTGCCACTCACCAGGAAGCTGCAGCTCCTCTGCCTTCCCACCGGAATTCCACCCCACACTGGCAAGAACACAAAACAAAGGAGAAGGAAGGAGGAAGGAAAGGGAGCCCGGCATGAAATGCTGACCTTAAAATGGGATGAGAGTCCTGTGACCCCCATGTCAGATCCATTTACCAAGATCACAGTGACCAGAAAAGTATATATTTTATTTTACCAAAAAACTCACAAAACAATCTCTTCTCATGAGAAGTAAACACACTGTGTGTGATAAACGTAAATCATTCAGCCCTATCACTCTGGGTCTTGACTTGATGTACTTAGTCAACAGTTTATTTAAAAGAAGAAATCATCTATGTGGGTTTCTTCTGGCCATCCTTGCTAGCTGCAGATGCATGCACACATGTGTGCACATACACACATACACATAGAATATAAACTGCAGCATACGCAGCCCTAGCTGTATGCACTACATAGAAACTGAAGGCTTTTATCAGGAGAACAAAAGAAATGCACTGTAAAATATGTGTGCATATCTACATTGATATATGTAATGTTTATGCATATATTACTATATATATATAATATATAATATAATGTGCATGTATATATTAATACATATAATATATAATATAATGTATATATTACTATGTATGTATAAATATTATATATACATATAACACATTTTATTATAATGTAATAAAGTGCTCCCAAGGCATTTTCCCAATGCTCCTATGTAGGGATGCTTTGTTTAATAAGGAATAACAAACTGTCTTCTAAGCCAAGGTTCAAGTGGTTTTGCAGGCTCGGGTTTGGCCATGATGGTTCAGACAAAAGAGTCACATTGTGTCAGAGGAGACTGGATGCCTTGAATGCTACTGCCTCTTGTCAGCCATCTACAGCAAGCAGGAGCACCATAACAAGAAAGCTGTCTGGTGTTGTGTGTGGACTCGAAAGCAGACAAAGATGTGAGGATAAATAATTCATACATTTGCACATTGTAAAGGTTGAGGCACCTAAATACTGTCAATTGGCAAATTATTCTGTCTTGCAGGAGCTTTTCACCAAAATACCATCAGTCTTAGACTTCCTTTCTAAATGGTAAGATCTTTTCAGCTCATCTTCAAGCTAAAGATTTTGCATGGTGTGCTCTCATCTTGCTCTCAACGATCTCCATAAAAAATACAGACCAACATTGGTGCACGGTGTGCTTTACGATCCTCCTGGTGATACACTGAAGATTGCTGGCACCTCTGCAAAACAGTGGACAGCTTTGTGTAGAGCCGTCATCATTTACTCTTTGAAAGCCACACAACAGTAAATCTGTGAGTCAGCTCAACAAATATTCTGAATGCCTTGTGTACTAGACACTCTGTGGGGACCAGGATTGAATGAGAAGATGGGAAACACTGCCTTTTTCCTCATGGCACATATTGTCCAGAGAAGGAGGCAGGTATGAAACAAATGTAGAATCACAGCTTTGCTCACTGATGTCCAGAGGGTGACATGATCCCTAAATAGCATGTAATCAGGGGGCCTGGGTGGTCTGGGAGGTTGGTGTTCCTGTGCAGTGATGTGCGGGTGACAGCTGGGTGGTGAATAGTTTGGGGGTAAAGAAGGGCAGTGAAACATCACATACAAAGGCCCCATGGCAGCAGTGAGTGTCCTGTCAGAGATGGATGTGAGGGAGGAGAGTACAGTGTGAGATGCAGATGCAGAAGTAGGTAAGGACTAGACCCATTAAGCCAGACCAAGGATTTCATTCCTTATTTTGTTTAGTGTTTTTATGGAGATGGCCAGCCCTGTGTTTTGAAGAGCTGTCTGGCTGTGGTGTGGGCAGTGGGTGGTGGGGCAGAGTGGGCACCAGGGACCTCCAAGGAGGCTGCTGGAGCAGTCCAGTTTTTAGGCCAAAACTGGCCTAAAATCTTACTTGCTTTCCAATTCATCACATGACCTTTCTGCAAAACCATCAGGGACATTTTATTGTCGCCAGTTCATAAATGGGAAACCAGAAGTGGAAGGATATGTTTGTCAGGGCTACATCATTTATCAATGAGAAAGTCAGGAAGAATGAAGAATATATTTGACTCACACCACTGTATGATTTGTGTTTTAGTCAGCTTTTTCGCTGCTGTGACTAAATGACCTGACCAGCATAATTATAGAGGAGGAAAGGTTTATTTGAGGGCTCACAGTTTCAGAGGTCTTAGTCCATAGAAGGCCAGCTCCATTCCTTTGGGCTGAAGGTGAGGCAGAACATCATGGCGGAGGAGCATGGCAGAGGGAAGCAGCTCACATCATCAGGAAGCAGAGAGAGAGAGAGAGAGAGAGAGAGAGACTCCACTCTCCAGATATGAATACATACCCCATAGCCACGCCCCAATTCCCACCTCCTCTAACCACACCCTACCACTTCAATTAATCACATCAGGGACTAATTCACTGATTTGGTTAAGACTCTTACAACCCAATCATTTCTCCTCTGAACCTCCCTGCATTGTCTCACATGTGAGCTTTCGAGGGACACTCACATCCAAACCATAACAATTTGACACACAGTGCCAGCTAATGCAAAGGAATGGGATTATCAATTTTACCTTCACATCATGTTTTCCTTTAATATGCTGTGTTCTAATTTTCAACCTCTGCAGGCCCTCTGGCTGAAACCAAAGGATGCTGTAGTTATAGCAAAAGAAACTAAGACAGCAAAAACTTGATGCAGCTCTTGAAGTATGAACATTGAGTCACGCATTACATTTATGAATTAATACTAACACCCCTTCGGTCCTTAAGCAAATACAGTAAAGTCTAATATTGTTAGACTGTTTATCTGATCAATCTTTGGTTAATTGACACTATGTCTCAAATTTGTTTTTTATAACTGAACCTTCAGTTTTTTTTATTATCCAAGGTTCTGCAATATCTCTGGTTTATCATTTTTAACTTTTTTCTTTATGTTTGACTATAAAATCCCCTCTTCCAGCCTAAATATGCTCAGGGCATTTGTGCCTCTTGCCTGAATGTGTCCTTGGAATGAACCACTGTTTTTGTGTGGTGCTAGATATTGAACTCAGGGCCTTGTGCTTGTGAGGCAAGCACTCTACCAACTGAGCTATACCCCCAGCCCCACTGAACCACTGTTATATGTCCCCAAAAGGTTCATAAGCCAAAAGCTTGGTCCCCAGTGAAGCAATGTTCAGAAGGAGGGCTTTGGAGAAGTGGCTGGTTTAGCAGGGCTCTAACCTCGTCAGTGGGTTCATTCATTGATGTATCAATAATTTGATCACATTAGTGGGAGATGTTGGTAACCTTAGGAGGTGGAACCTAACTGGAGAAAGTGGGTCACTGGGTCACTTGGAAGATATTTCTTGTCCCTGGCATTTCTCTCTCTCTCTCTCTCTCTCTCTCTCTCTCTCTCTCTCCCCCCCCTCCCTCTCCCTCTCTCTCTCTCTTCTGCTTCCCAGCCATCATAAAGTGAATGATTTTGAACATTGATTGAAAACTCTAAAACGATTAGCCAAAATGAACCTTTTCTCCTTTAAGTTGTTTTTCTCAGGTATATTTTCTTGATGACAAAAAGTTCACTAACACAGCAGTAGTGGAAACGTCAGGAGGTGGGTACTAGTCAGTCAGTCACTGGGGGCATGACCTTGCAGGGTATATTAGAACCCCAGCCCTTTTCTCTTTCCCTCTCTCCTCTCCACCACCTCCTTCCTGGCTGCCATAAAATGATCAACTTTGCTCCACCCTGTGCTCCCTGATATAGGCTTTGCCTTGCAGCAGGCCCAAAGCAACGGAGCCAAGTGCCAAACTAAAATCTCTGAAACCCTGAACCAAAATAAATCTTTTCTCCCTATAAGTTGATTTTCTTTCTTTTTTTTTTTTTTTTTTTTTTTTGTGGAACCAGGGATTGAACTCAGGGGCACTCCACCACTGAGCCACATCCCAGCCCTATTTTGTATTTTATTTAGAGACAGGGTCTCACTGAGTTGCTTAGGGCCTCGCTAAGTTGCTGAGGCTGGCTTTGAACTCACAATCCTCCTGCCTCAGCCTCCTGAGTCACTGGGATTACAGGCGTGCGCCACCGCACCCGGCTTATAAATTGATTTTCTTGGGTATTTTTATCACAGCAACAGAAAACTGACTAATACATTCACCCCACCCTGACTTGAGCACCACCTACCCAAAAAGATGCACTGACTCTTCCTCTCTTGGGAAGCTTTCCCTGACACCCCAGTCATTCTGACCTAGACACCTGCTGTCTATACCTGTCATGTGAAAGTCACAGTCTGTTAAATGATGGTTTTGGGTCTCTTTATAAATATGCTTTACAGCATTTAATAGATTGGAAGTTCTCTAAGGGGAAAGACTGCTTCTTTCTATATTTGTAACACTGTGTCTTGCATCCAGTAGGTGTTTAATATCTACATCATTTATTAAAATTCATTTAACATCTATAGCACTCATTAAAAGTATACACAGTTTGCTTATTGATAAATATTTACAAGTAGAAACACTATATTTTTCTTTTACCTGGCAAAACCACTGGTTGGAATCTATAATATCTTAAGATCATACCAATTATATTTTGGACAATATTCCAAGTGACATAATTTTGTCTGAAAATAAACAAATGACTTTTAAAATATTATTGAAAAGCAAGTGCAAAGATACTTGGGGAAATTAATTTGCTAAACTTGAGATGCAAATTATCTGAATATTAAATATTTTCAACACCAGCCTTCTTCAGTTATTTTTACTAACATCATAATTTTTATTATTAGTTTATATATAAATATACTATATGTGTACATATATGTAAACCTGTGACTAAGATTATAAAGACATTATTTTTTAAATGAAGATGTTTGCTGATTGGCCAATGAATCAAATACCATTATGTGGAGGATAAACATTTAGACCAGGACATTAAGCTAATAATAATAGGTACTTACTATTTGACAGGTCCTATTCTAAAAGCTTTATATGTATTAGCTAAATAAGTGTTGATAAAAGGTTTGTAAGATAGATGATACAAATCAAAATTATAATGAAATATCACTGCACACCCAGTATGATGGTTGCTTTTTTTTTTTATTTCTTTTAGTCAAAGATGGCACAATACCTTTATTTTTGTGTGGTGCTGAGGATCAAACCCAGTAACTCACATGTGCTAGGCAAGTGCTCTACCACTGAGCCACAACCCCAGCCCTGATGGTTGCATTTAAATGAATAAGTAACAAGTATTGGCAAGGATGTGAACAACTTGTGAACGGTCTTGGGGAATGTGAAATGATGTAACTATTGTGGAAAACAGTACAATGGTTCCTCAAAAAATTACAAATAGAATTATAATGGAATATTATTCAGCCTTATGAAAGAAACAAATTCTGACACATGCTACAACATGGATGAAACTTGAGGATATTATGCTAAGTGAAATAAGCACGTATAGACAGATGCTGTATAAATCCTCTTTGGTGAGGTACCTAGATTAGTCGAAATCACAGAGAAAATAGAATGATAGTTTGCACGGACTGGGAGGAAAGGGAAAATGGGGAATTGTTTCTTGAGTACAGTTTCACTTTTGCAAGATAAAAAGAATTCTTGAGATGGACTTTGGGTGCTCGACAATAAAAATGCACCTAATATTACTGAATTAGATGATTAAAAATAGATAAAATGGTAAATTCTATGCATATTTTACCACAATAAAAAATCTGAAGGAAAAAGGTTTTTCTTGCCAACTTTATTCAACAGAAGCAGTGTTCACAAGAGCTGAAAAGCATGGCTTTCTTGCAAGTCAAGACCAGCAGGAAATGATGCATGGTAATAGAAATCACCTGGTCCCTACAGAGGCTTCAGTCTCTTCAAGGCCACTAGATTATCTCTGCAGGGAAATGACACATTTCCAGGGTCCTCCACTTTAGAAGCAGCAACTTTTGTGATACACGGCACTTCAGAAAATGATAGTGTCTGGTTTTCTATTATTTCTGAAATAATAAAAAATAATAGTGATAATTATATTAACCATTTAAATGTTAGTGTGTGAAGAGAATGATTTCCACAACCCTGTAGTGCTAAGGATGGGTTCTGTTTCCTAACCTGAAAGTATCCTTTATTTATTTGGATCTATAAAGCAGCTACTGAACTAAATCTAGATCAAACACACACCTGGATGAACATGGGCAGCATCCAGAACACCAAGACAGGGGAAACCACTCACTCCCTCAGGAACAGAGGTTTTTCCCCCATTCTCTATTTCCTTATTTTTTCTCTCTTAAGTGATTATAAACCCATTCCCTCACTGAATTCACTGAAGCCCGAAACATAGATGTTTAAAAGTGAAATTTACAGTTTGTGCCCCACCTTGTGTTATCTGGATGTTAAAAAATAAAAATAAAAGAATGAGGGACTAATGGCCTTTAAGTGTATTGATCACATGGACTTCCCGGAAATATCATTATGTAGCAATTATGAACTAATTCTATGAACTAAAATTCTTATAGAGTTTAGTTGGCTTATTTTTCTCACAATTTTATTGAAACATCAAGATTAAAGTGCTATTTTATTATTCTTTTCCTATTTCTTACCTAATATATCTTTTTTCCTTCCTGACTTTTTTGGTAAATCACTGGACTTTTTGTTTCCTTTTCTTCAAGAGGAAAAAACCAGCCTTAATGCATCTTCCAGCCAGGAAATACTGATGATTATTTGGCTCTATGTATCTACTAAGATCTAGTGTCTGTAGTTCACTGTTCTCACTCAGGACTCAAAACTTTTTCAGGCCCAGCCTCTCACTCCCTCCCCAGCATCCCCTCCCCTTTGAATAGCAGGGACCTGTCCATGGTGCCCAGCTCAGTGAGAGCTGTGTGGGTCTACCTGGCCTTTACAGCATGCCTTTCCACCGGGAAAAGGAGGAAGGGGGGAGTCAATGCTTCCTCCAGTTTAGCCTCTAGATTACACCATACAAATAAATGATAAAATGATTAAAGACTTGAGAGCTCCTTTATTTTGACTAATGGCTGCTTCTCATCACACAGGTGCAGAAGCAGGCTGCCAGACATTTTTTAACCTATCAACACCATCACCTATGGTGCAAGCCCCTTTTCCTCTGGCTGAAGTGACTTCCAAGGCCAGTGCCCACATATCCCTTCATGTCTTCATCATTCCTCTTTTGGGAACCAGACCTTGCCATTTAAAAGCACCTGTTTATGTGAGAGGAAATAGAAAGTTACCACGCATGTGCAGGGAAAGATGCCAGTGCAAGAAAGACCTAAGAAGACCTTCAATTTACATCTCGGACTGATCTTCAGCACAGAGACAGTCCACAAGAACCAAACCCAAAACAAACGATAGCATCCCCTAAGGAAGACAGAACCTACTTATTAGAATCAAATGCCCAGTGTTCAAAAAATCATGATGCACACAAAGAAACAGATATATATGGTGCATTTAAGGAAGGAAAAAAATGCTACAGAAGCTGTCCCTGAGAAAGACCAAATAGCAGTCCTATTAGACAAAGACTTTAAAACAACTGTCTTGGAGGTACACAAAGAACTAAAGGAATATATGGTGGTGAGGGAGAGACCCACAGATGTTTCTTGAGGAAAAACTGTTCCAGGGAGAGGAAACAGCCAGTGCAAAGGCCCTGAGGCTGGACATGCCTGTAGTGGCCAGTGCAGAGCAAAGGGGAGTATGAAGTAAAGTCAGAGCTGATGGGGGTTGTGGATCATGCAGGGCACTATGGGGCACAGCAAGGGCTTTTTTCTTCTGAATGAGTGGAGACTCATTGAAAGGAGCTAAGCAGAAAAATAGCTTGATCTTCAAAAAGATCATTCTTCCTGTTATGTCGAAAAGAAGTATTGCCTCAGATTCCACCACCGCTGTTCCTGCTTAGGTAAACAAACTCCAGAGGTGTTTTAAAACAAAAACCAGTTGTTAACAACAAAAGCTCCTTAAAATTGGCAAAAGACTTAGTAGGCAGGCATCCAAATAAGATATACAATAAGCACATTAAAAGATGTTCAGTATCACAGATCACTAGGGAAATGCAAATCAAAACCACAATGAGATGCCACCTCATACTCTTTAGAAGACAATCCAGAAAAACAGGGTGCAGCAGCCTAAGGCCAGGCATGGCCATCGCTGCACACATTACTCCTGATCTGGACATCACCATCCTTAGTCCAGGCAGCTCCCTTCCTGGGGCACCACATTATCAAGTACCTCTCATTCATCAGGCTCCTGAAGACTAGGAGGTTTGAATAGCATAGTATAGTTTTATTGAAGAATTTTTTATTAGTGGTATTATTGTGATTATTCCTAATTTTCTATTTTTTGAGATAAGAGAGCAAAGGCAGGCAATGAATGATCACTCCAACAAACAGTCAAAAGAGCGATTGCAGGAAAAAAAGATAATTTCAATAAAGAGATCAAGATTTTGGGGAAAAAAGACAAACAGAAATCCTTGAATTGAAGGAAACAATAAACCAAATTAAAAACTCAATAGAAAGCATAAACAACAGACCAGATCACTTGGAAGGCAGAATCTTAGACAGTGAAGACAAAATATTTAATCTTGAAAACAAAGTTGACCAAACAGAAAAGATGGTAAGAAATCATGAACAGAAGCTCCAAGAATTATGGGATATCATGAAAAGACCAAATTTAAGAAAAATTGGGATTAAGGAAGGCACAGAGATACAAACCAAAGGAATGAACAATCTATTCAATGAAATATTAGAAAATTTCCCAAATCTGAAGAATGAAATGGAAAATCAAATACAAGAGGCTCACAGGACACCAAATGTACAAAATTACAATGTTCCACACCAAGGCACATTATAATTAAAATACCTAACATAAAATAAAGATAGAATGTTAGAGCAGCAAGAGAAAAGCATCACATTATATATAGGTGGAAATCAATACAGATACGAGCAGATTTCTCAGCCCAAACCCTAAAAGCTAGGAGGACCTGGAACAACATATTTCAAGCTCTGAAAGAACATGGCTGTCAACCAAGAATCTTATACCCAGCAAAACTAACCTTCAGATTTGACAATGAAATAAAATCCTTCCATGATAAGCAAAAGTTAAAAGAATTTACAAATAGAAAGCCTGCACTACAAAATATTCTCAGCAAAATATTTCCATGAGCAAGAAATGAAAAACAACATGTAAGTCAGCAAAGGGAGGAACTACCCTAAAGGAAAAGCAAACTAAAGGAGAAACCAAGTCAAGTTAAAAACCAAAAATAAGCCAAAATGACCAGGATACAAGTCATATCTCAATAATAACCCTGGATGTTAATGGCCTAAACTCATCAATCAAAAGACACAGACTTGCAGATTGGATTAAAAAGAAAGACCCACCAATATGCTGCCTTCAAGAGACTCATCTCACAGAAAAGGACACCCACAGACTAAAGGTGAAAGGATGGGAAAAAACATACCACACACAGAAACTCAGTAAAAAAGCAGGGGTTTCCATCCTCATTTCAGATAAAGCAGACTTCAAGCCAAAGTTAGTCAGAAGGGATAAAGAAGGAAGGGAAGCATAAATCAGCAAGACATAACAATAAATACTTATGCCCCCAAAACTGGTCCATCCATGTACATCAAACAAATCCTTCTCAATTCCAGGAACCAGATAGACCACAACACAATAATACTAGGTGATTTTAACACAAAACTGTCACCATTGGATAGATCTTCCAAACAAAAATTGAACAAAGAAATCAGAGAACTTCCTAACACAATCAATAATTTAGATTTAACAAGCATATATAGATAGTCCCTCAATCAGTGAGCAAATGCATGTTATTCTCAGCAGCACATGGGTCCTTCTCTAAAATAGACCGTATGTTATGCTACAAAGCTACTCTTAGCAAATACAAAAAAAAAAATTGAGACACTATCTTGTATTCTATCAGATCAAAATAGAATGAAATTAGAAATCAATGATAAAATAAAAAAACAAACTACTCCAATACCTGGAGATTAAATAATACACTATGAATGATGCATGGATAACAGAAGACATCAGGGAGGAGATCAAAAAATTCTTAGAGGTAAACAAGAACAATGATACAACATATCAAAATCTCTGGGAAACTATGAAAGCAGTACTAACAGGAAAATTCATGGCATGGAGTGCATTCAACAAAAGAATGAAAAGTGAACAAATAAATGACCTCACATTACAGCTCAAAGCCCTAGAAAAAGAAGAACAGATTAGCACCAAAAGTAGTAGAAGACAGGAAATAATTAAAATCAGAGCTGAAATCAATGAAATTAAAACAAAAGAAACGATTCAAAAAATTGACAAAACAAAAAGTTGGAAAAAATAAACAAAATTGATAAACCCTTAGCCACACTAACAAAAAGGAGAGAGAAAAATCAAATTACTAAAATTCGTGATGAAAAATGAAATATCATAACAGACACTATTGAAATACAAAACATAATTAGAAACTATTTTGAAAATCTGTACTCCAACAAAATAGAAAATCTCAAAGACATCAACAGGTTTCTGAAGACATATGAGCCACTCATACTGATCTGAAGGACATACACAACTTAAATAAATCAATTTCAAGCAATGAAATCGAAGAAGCCATCAAAAGCCTACCAACCAAGAAAAGTCCAGGACCAGATGGATTCTCAGCCGAGTTCTACAAAGCCTTAAAAGGACTCATTCCAATACTCCTCAAAGTATTCCATGAAATATAAAATGAGGGAACGCTTCCAAACTCATTCTATGAAGCTATTATCACCCTGATACCAAAATCAGACAAAGACACATCGAGGAAAGAAAACCTCAGACCAATATCCCTAATGAACATAGATACAAAAATTCTTTAAAAAAAGTTTAGCAAATCACACACAAAAATAGAAAAAGACAGTGCACCATGATCAAGTGGGTTTTGTCCCAGGGATGCAAGTCTGTTTCAACATCTAGAAATCAATAAATGTAATTCACCACATCAACAGGCTTAAAGTTAAGAATCATATGATTATTTCAATACATGCCGAAAAAGCATTTGTTAAAAAAGCACACCTGCATGCTCAAAACACTAGAAAAAATGGGGATAATAAGAAATACCTCAACATTGTAAAGACTCTCTATGTTAAATCCATGGCCAACATCATTATAAACGGAGAAAAACTGAAAGCATTCCCTCTAAGAACTGGGATAAGGCACGGATGCCCTCTTTCACCACTTCTATTCAACATCATCCTTGAAACTCTAATCAGAGCAATTATACAGACCAAAGAAATTAAAGGGATACAAATAGGAAAAGAAGAACTCAAACTATCATTATTGGCCAACAACGTGATTCTATATTTAGAGCAGTCAAAAAATTCCACCAGAAAACTTCTAGAACTCAGAAATGAATTCAGCAAAGTAGCAGGATATAAAATGAACACTCATAAATCTAATGCATTTCGATTCATAAGTGATCAATCCTCTGAAAGAGAAATTAGGAAAACTACTCCGTTCACAATAGCCTCAAAAAAATGAAATACTTAGAAATCAATCTAACAAAAGAAGTGAAAGACCTCTACAATGAAAACTACAGAATACTAAAGAAAGAAATTGAAGAAAACCTTAGAAGATTGAAAGATCTCCCATGTTCCTGGATAGGCAGAATTAATATTGTCAAAATGGCCATACTACCAAAAGTCCTTTACAAATTCAATGCAATTCCTATTAAAATCCCAATGACATACTTCATAGAAATAGAAAAGGCAATTATGAAATTCATTTGGAAAAATAAGCGACCCAGAATAGCCAAAGCAATCCTTAGCAGGAAGAATGAAGCAGGAGGTATTACAATACCAGACCTTAAATTATAGTACAGAGCAATAGTAACAAAAAAGGCTTAGGACTGGCACCAAAATAGACAGGTAGACCAATGTACAGAATAGAGGACACAGAGACAAATCCACATAAATACAGTTATACTAGACAAAGGTGCAAAAACATACAATGGAGAAAAGATAACCTCTTCAACAAATGGTGCTGGGAAAACTGGAAATCCATATGCAGCAAAATAAAACTAAACCCATATCTCTCATCCTGTACAAAACTCAACTCAAAATGGATCAAGGACCTAGGAATTAGACCAGGGACCCTGCACCTAATAGAAGAAAAAGTAGGTCCAAATTTTCATCATATCAGCCTAGGACCAGATTCCTTAACATGACTCCCAAAGCACAAGAAATAAAAGCAGGAATCCATTAATGGGATAGATTCAAACTAAAAAACCTTTTCTCAGCAAAGGAAACAATCAGCAATGTGAAGAGAGAGCCTTCAGAGTGGGAGAAAATCTTTGCAACACACACTTCAGATAGAGCACTAATCTCCAGAATTTATAAAGAACTCAAAAAAACTTTACACCAAGAATACAAATAACCCAATCAATAAAAGGGCTAAGGAAATGAGCAGACATGTCACAGAAGAAGATCTACAAGCAATCAATAGATACATGAAAAAATGTTCAACATCTCTAGTAATAAGAGAAATGCAAATCAAAACTGCCCTAAGATTTCATCTCACCCCAATTAGAATGTCTATTATCAAGAATACTAGCCACAATAGGTGTTGGCGAGGATGTGGGGAAAAAGGTACACTCATAATTGCTGGTGGGGATGCAAATTGGTGCAGCCACTCTGGAAAGCAGTATGGAGATTCCTCAGAAAACCTGGAATGGACCCACCTTTTGACCCAGCTATCCCACTCCTTGGCCTATTCCCAAAGGACTTAAAATCAGCATACTACAGTGATGCAGCCACATCAATGTTTATAGCAGCTCAATTCACAATAGCTAGATTGTGGAACCAACCTAGATGCCCTTCAACAGATGAATGGATAAAGAAACTGTGATGTATATACACAATGGACTATTATTCAGCCATCAAGAAGAATAAAATTATGGCATTTGCAAGTAAATGGAAGGAACTGGAAAATATCATGCTATGTGAAATAAGTCAATCCCAAAAAACCAAAGGCCACATGATTTCTCTGATAAATGTATGATGATATATAAGGGGAGGCGGTAAGGCAAGAATGGAGGAAGGATGGGTTGTATAGAGGAAAATGAGGGGTGGGGAGCAGGTGGGGTGAGGAAAGATAATAGAATGAGACAAACATCATTACCCTATGTACACATGTGATTATACAAATGGTGTGACTCTACTTCATATTCAACCAGAGAAATGAAAGTTGCACCCAATTTGTGTACAATGAATTGAAATAATAATAATAAAATTTTTAAAAAAGAAAAAAAAAACCTATTCTACATTTCAAAATGAAAAGAAAAAGAAAAAGAAAAATGGAAAAAAATTAATTTGGGGGAGTATGCAGAGAAATGGGAAGCCTTGTGCATTGCTAGTAGAAATGTAAAATGATACAGGCACTATAGAATACAGGAGGTTCCCAAAAAGTTAGTCACAGAATTATCATGGGATCCAACAACTGAACTCCTAGGTTATAAAACCAAAAGAATTAAAAGTAAGAATTCAAACAGATATTTCTATACTAATGCTCATAGCAGCATTATTTACAACAGTAAAATGATAGAAAAAACTCAAACATCTATCATCAGATGGATGGGTAAATAAGATGCAGTATATACACACAATGGAATATAATTCAACTTAAAAATGGAATGCATTCCGAAGCAGGCCTAGTGGTCCACACCTGTAACCCCAGAGACTCAGGAGGCTGAGACAAGAAGATCGCAAGTTGGAGGCCAGCCTCGGCAATTTCACAAGGCCCTAAGCAACTTAGCAAGATTCCGACTCAAATTTTTTTAAAAATGGGGTGGGGCTGGTGATCTAGCTCAGTGGTAAAGCCCCACTGGATTCAATTTGTGGTCCAAAAAAAAAAAAAAACCAACAGGAATGCATTCTGACACATGCTACAGCATGGGAGACCCTTGGTAACTTCATGATAAATGAAATGAACCAGACACACAAGGAGAAATACTGCATGATTCCACTGAGATGAACAGGCAAATCACAGGCACAATAAGAACACAGGTCACAAGAGGCAGAGTGGAGGGGAGACTGAGACTGGAGAGCTCTTTGATGGACGGGGAGTTTGAGTTTTGTAAGACAAAGCACTGTAACACCGCATTGTGACTGACCTGATGCCATTGAATTATCCACATGAATATGGTCAAGATGGTAAATAACTTTGTTATTCTTATTTTACCACAACAGAATTCTTTTAAAATTGTTCCAGGTTTCTCTGTCATAAATTCTGCCTCCATGCAGCCTTTCATTTAATAAATCTTTATTGGGCATCTGTTATGAATCAAGCAATGTGAATAATTTTTTTAGATAAAAAAAGAAAGACACAACCAGCATTTATCAAGTACCTCGTCTAGACACCCCGGCTCCCTGCGAGGGTACATATAAAGCCCGACTGGCTCTGTGAAGTGGGACAGCTCCATCCAGTCTCCCAGGACTGGCCAACATGGTAACAGAAGGGCAGACAGGGTGAATCCCAGGCACCAGCAGGAGTCAATGATGGTGGGGAACAGAGCAGAGACAAGGATGGTGGGGACGTAGGATTTATGAAGAGGTGGGGAAGTCGGGGAGCCAGGGGAGCTGGCTGGTTCCAGATCCTGAAGAGGTCCTAAGGGCCAGTCACAGCCTTAGTGGGGGATGGGAAGCCAAGGACACCTGCAGGTGCAAGAAGTGAGATGACCCTGGATGGGGGTAAAGCAAAAGGAGAAGGAAGGATCGGGATGCTGTCTGTGGAAAAATCTGGTCTGAAATGAGTCTGTGTGGACAAAAGCATCTCTTGCTAACTTCTAAGCACATGGAAAATCTCATCTGTACACTCCAACTTCTGCCTGGGGAAGAAAAGTCAAGTGGGAACTTTTCCATCAAGACCTTGATTAGGGAAAAATTCCTTAGGACAGACAATTAGGCCAATATATTTCTCTCATTTATTATTTTTTTTAATGCACAGATGTTCCCAGAGGCCTAGTGACAGACTTGACTTTTGTAAATACAAAAAGCTAATCTACACGCAACTGCTGGCCCACTGAAGACTCCCACCTCCTTTCAGATTTAATTGACTTTTTAAAAAAGACAATTGTGCTTTCAATTTTAAAATATGCAGCTAATCAGTCTAAAGAAAAACAAAATTTACTCCAATAATGTTGCGAAACAGCATACTCTCTCATCCCATTTCTTCAACGTTTGTCTTTCTTCTTGAAACAAGAGCTGGAGACCTATTTACATCACCAGGTATGTGAAGGAAAACCTGAAGCACCATGAGCTGCAGGCAGACGTGGGGGCGTGGAGTCTCCCGGGAGAGCCAGGCACAAACCCCAGCCTTTTCCCTTCTAGGTGAGGCACTTGAAAAGTTCCCTATCCTCCTCCCAAGAGGTCCCTTAATGTAGTGCCTGAGAGCCAGGGACTTCTTGGGCTCAAATCCTCCTCTGCCACCTCCTTGGGGGTGACCTCTGGCAGTCAATCTCTCAATGGGGAGGTACTAAATTATGGTACCTATTTAATGACATCACTATCATGTAAACGAGTTATCATGTAAAATACCTAAGAGGGTACCTATCCTATAAAGAGTAATGTGTAAATGCTTTCTATTTTTATTAGTTAAAAAGAAAACAGGATATAAACCCTCATAGGATACTCATGACAATTACCTGAGATACAGACATAATACACAGACTCAAATCCTAAAATCCTAGCTCTACTACTCACAGTCCAAAAACAAGCACCTTTATCTCCTTGTACTTCAGGTCTGAGATGGAAAGAGTCGTGCACCTGCAGAACTTAGCACAGGACCTTGCACACGGCGACCGTCAGGGCAGCACTGTCATGTCACAGCCACAACAAGTGCGACTTTTCCTGTCACACAAGGTAAAAGAGTTGGTATAAAGAGAGAGAAAGAGAGACAGGGAGAGGGACAGGAGGGGAGGAGAGGGGAGGAGAGGGGAGGGGATGGAAGGACAACTCTGCCAGAGGGAGGGAAATCTCTCCAGGTGAGGAGGTGGTGATGAGCTGGGTGTAAGCGGGGAGAGGAGTCTTCTAGGCTTCCAGGCATATGCAAGAGAACATTCTAGGCAGAGGGATGATGTCCATAAAAACCTTCCCCTCAAGGCTCTCAGCATCTGTCCAGGGAGGTGGAGTGTAAAGGTGTTGAGTATAGTTATGCAGGTGGAGGACTAAATACTCTGTGAGAAAATTAAAATCAGGTCCATCTAAATGAGGCTGGAGAGACCAGAAGTGCCATCTTAGCCAGGTTTTAAAGGACATGTAAGCCACAGAAGGACATTCCAGGCACAGGGACAGTATGGAGGTTTGCAATGACACCATGTGTAAAGTAGCTCTAAAGTGCAAACACACGGAGTCCAAGGCATCAGAAGTGCACACTGAGTCCTGTGCTAGGTGCTTTCCACGTACCTCAGCTGATCCTTCTAACAACTCTGTGGGTTAACGCAAGGTTATTGTGTGTGTGTGTGTGTGTGTGTGTGTGTGGTTTTTTTGTTTGTTTGTTTTTGTTTTTGTCAAGGTTATTGATGCTGCTATAATAGAAACCCTGAAATCTGAGGGGCTTTCCACAGTAATGGGTTGCTTTTCGGTTGTATTATGTAACAAGGATGGAATAGCCCTCCAACATCTACCAGTGTTGTAGTCAGCTTTTTTGCTACTGTGACTAAAAGATCTGAGCAGAAAAATTTTAGGAGAAGAAAGGTTTATTTGGGGGCTCATGGTTTCAGAGGTCTCAATTCATAGACAACAGACTCCATTCCTCAGGGCTCGAGGTAAAGCAGAATATTATGGCAGAAGAGTGGCAGAGGGAAGCAGCTCACATGATGATCAGGAAGCAGAGACAAACTCCACTTGCCAGATACAAAATATATACCCACGGCCACACCCCACCCAGTGAACGACTGCCTCCAGTCACACCCCACCTGCCTCTAGTTACCACTCAGTTAATCCCATTCCATTAGAGAGGGTAAAGTGTTTCTTTCACCCGGAGCCATGCAAGCAATAATCAATGTAGAGTAATCAAGAGTCTCGTAATCAATAATCAAGAGTCTCATTTAACTGTCTGATTCTAAAACCTACTTTTTACCTACTGCATGGCATTGTCAGATGTGGAGAGCTTTTTGTTATGATAAGATTGGACAATATCCTATAGACAATGGAGAGCTACTCCAGAGTTTTAAGCAGATGAATGGCATGATTAGATTTTCTTTTTATATAGATCACTTGGGCTGTGGTTTGGAAGATGGCTTTGAGAGATCAAAGTTCGATGTCTAAAGGACATTTAGGAAGCTATGACCCTAGTTCAGATGACAGATGATGAGGGTCTCAAGTAGAGCAATAATAGAAGGAATGAAGAAGAGAGACATACGGGAGAAGCTTTGGGGACATGGATAAAAATAGCCAGATTTATTGACTTAGTATGGGGATGAGGAATAAGGACTATTCAAGAAAGATATCCTTATATTTGAATGATGGCCTAAAAACTCAGTGTCACCAATAAAAGCAAAATACATAAGAAAAGCAAGTGTACTAGAGAAAATAGTGGTTTCAGTTGTGGAAATTTGAAAGACATCAAATGACAATGCATAATCAATAGAGCAAATCTTGGGAAGAAATTGGGGTAGGAATTCACAGACATTTAGTGGCAGTTGAATAAAGAGGAAGAGTTGGGATCCTGCAAAATACAATCGTTGAAAGACCAAGTTCTCAAAGGAGAGATGAGAGAAAAACGCTGCTAGAGAATCAAAGCAGAGACAACTCAGTACAAATATCAGTTGGGTTTTGTCATTGAGAGTTGGTGATGATTGCAGTGGAAAGGGCTTCAGTGCAGCGGGAAAGGGTGGGGCGGAAGTCACCACATCCCGGAGGGAAAATGGATGTAAAAATGCTACCTCTTTTAATTCTCTCAATAAGTAAGAACTGTCATTGCTGCTTTATTATGGAGCTCAATGGTGACTTGTGGTCTTGGGCCCTGGCTCTGAACTCAGACTCCGGAACACGGCTATTTCAAATTGGGTTCCTTGGAACTAGACTCAGATGGATATTCGTACACAGGTTTATTGGGGTGTGTTTTCAAAATCAATGCCTTTGAGTACTGGGGGTGGGAGGCAGGCAAGGGGTGACAAAGGAGCTGCAGGTGGACTTGACCTTGCAAAGACCTCTTGAATTGGAAAGGGCATACCAATCTGCCCTAATGTAGAGGCTTTTGGGTCACATTGCCCAGATATTGGGTGTGAGCTAACCCCAAGAAAGTATTTGACCTGGAGTGAGGCAGTTCCCTTTGGTCAAGGACAACTCCAAGAGAGGCATTCAGTCAGAGCCACCAGCAAGCCAGTTCTCCCAGCAGCCAGGTGACCACATGCTGCAAATCTGAACAGGGAATCTGTGGGTCCCATGACAGCATCCATGATAATACTCTCTTTTGGGTAGCAATCTCAGTTCAGCCACTTACTAGCTGTGAAACCTGATTCAGTTTCCTAATCATTCTGTGTCAGTTTCCTTAATTCTATAGCAAGAAAAATACTCGATATATTCCTAGAATTGCTGTGAGGATTGGATGGATAAGTTAATAAAAGAAGACTCTAGAAACATTCCTGACACAGGGTCAGCACTTCATAAGGATAGGCTTTTATCACTAAAAGTAGAAAAACCAACATAGCCCAAGTCTGCAGATTTTTCAAACCTGGGTTACTTCTTCAAAGCATTCACTTCCTCCAGTCTTATTTGGTTTCCAGTATGTGAAGTACAAAAGTATGGTCGGTTATGTAACCGTGGTGAAGTACATCAGCTACATTGGGTTACCATAACTCTTTTGTGTTAATTTAATATTACCAAAATAAGGATCTTAACAACCTGGACATTTCAGTGACTTTGTCCCATACTGCTGCCCACTCACACATCTAGCATTCAGCTGATATGACAGGGCTTAGCTGAGCCTGCCTCCTAGCTGCAGGCTGGGTCCAGGCCTGTTCCATGTCACTCACCTTTCCTATCTTATCAGTACCCATGACATGCTCTTTTCATGGCAGAGAGAGGTGCTCAAGAGAACACCCAAATATACAAGCACATTTCAAACCTCCGCTCACCTCTGTGGACCTCCCAGTGGCTAAAACAACTCAAGCAGCTAAGCCCAAAATCAAGCACATGCAGCAGGATAAGGAGAGTACGCACAGCACCCAGGGAGGTTGGAGTGAAGGAGAAAATAGAAAATTGCTGACCAACATCCTTCTAAACACTCTGATGAGCAAAGATTCTAAAGTAGAAAAGAAGATACTTATGATCAGAATTTTAAGAAGGAAGGAAGGGAGGGAGGGAGGGAGGAAGAGAGAGAGGAAGGGATGGAGGGAAGGAAAAGGAAGGGAAGCAAGGGAAGGAGGGTGGACAAGTTGCAATTGCTGAGTGTGGTGGTGCATATCTATAACTCCAGCCACTCAGGAAGCTGAGGCAGAAGAATCGCAAGTTTGTGTACAGTTTGGGAAACTTAGTAAGAACCTGTCTCCAAATAAAATTAAAAAGTCTGGGTATATACCTCAGTGGTAAAGCACCACTGGCTTCAAATCCCAGTACTGGTGGGGGAAAGGTTGCAACTGAAAACCTTTACTAAATATGTTTTGCTGGTATGTCTGGGTAAGGCCATCTGGTCTCTCTCTCAGTCTCCTCGTTTGTTAATTATAATTATAATACTCCTTCAATTTAACTTACAGACATGAGATATTATCATTCTCGTCTATGTATCATAATTTATGAGGATTTTGCAGCACCTTGTATGACAAATTGGAATTTTTGCCATCTAGTATAATTTTTTGTTGTTGCTACTAACAAACAAGGTTTGTTTATTTGAAGAAATAAACAACTAAATCATCAGGAAGATGTTTATAATTCTTCCCAGAGTGTTCCAGCATGGGCCTGATCCCCAGTGCTGCCATAAAAAGACATGAGGATTGCAGATCTTAGGTAGACAGGAGCAGCTGGAATCTAACACACTACAGATTTGGTATGCCCTGGGTCTTCATCTTAAGGCCTTGAAAGTGCTGAGTATATAATGGATCTTCCTCACTATCTAATTTCCTGAATTCCTATATCTTCCAGATTGGTTAAATAGAGAATGGTACCAAACTACTGCTGAGATGCTATTCAGCCAGTGGCCTCTGATAAATCTAATTCAAGCCTCACTGCCAATCATACTAAATACACAGCTCAGCATTTCCCTCCTTAATTCTGAAACCTTCTATTTGGGCACTACCTGCAAAGAAGTAAGTTTCCTCAACAAAGAAAAAAAAGAAAGGTGGTTCAGCAGCCTGCAGCTTCTTGCCCAGAAAAAAAAAAATATATATATATATATATATATATTACATATACATATACATATATATATATATATATATTTCTAATCCATTCAATTACAGTGAGACAGATGCCAAACTCTTACGGCTGCTTAGTCTAATCAAATTGTTTACACAAAGATGAAATCTTCCTCTCTCTACTTACCAGAAAGAAGGCAGAATCTTTATCCCAATAAAAAACTATCTTGCTACAAGCATCATCCAGCTCCTTAAAGATACTCTGAAATCATTTAGATCTCAGTAACACTTTTCATTAAACCTCTTCCAGACAGATCTCACATAAGTGCTACAAGACTTCTTGAAAGAAACACTGGAGAAAGTCTCAGTGGCTCAGTGACTGTGCCAGGGCTGTGTGGAGAGCAGCTGTGCCCTGCTTGGAGTTATTCCACGATGCGTAGAACAGCAGTTTTCAGCTGGGCCTAAACCTGTGTTACCCCATTTTTAAAAAGCAGTCGTTTGCCATGAGCTGCTACATTGTGAATACAAGTGCCAAGGTAGAATAAGTCTAAACCTTGATCATACAATTAAATAACCACCATCTGCCCAGCACAACTATAAAGCACAAACTGATAACTTATATGTGCCATCTTATCAAACCAAACCAAGTGTCTAGACACCATGACACCCAAAACCACATTGAAACACCAGACATGGGAGCTTATCAACCTCACCAGATGCAATCTCTTGCCTAAGACCTATAAAAGGAGGAATCCCCTGAGAACAGAGATGGCAGCACCCTAACCCCATCACCTGGTCACTCATCACAGCCTTGCCCAGAAATGACAAACCTCTGACTCTGTTCTCGGGCTTTAGCGGAGCGAGGCTTCTCCTGCCCCTGATGGCTATTCACCACCCAAGCTGACAATCTGAAACCGAAGCTGACCCTCTGTTTTGACAACTGGGCAGAACTGGTTCTTGAAATTCTTATCTGACCTCCTCCAGTGACTCTTTGACTCTGATTCATCTCTCTCTCTGCCTGGGCTCTTGGCTCAGCTGTCCTTTAACCCTGTGGCTGCCTTAACCCTTCCTTCATCTCTCTGTGGTGTGTGTGTGTGTGTGTGTGTGTGTGTGTGTGTGTGTGTGTGTGTAAGAGAGAGAGAGAGAGAGAGATTATGTGAAGTATGATATGTGACTTGAATATTAAATATATTAGAAATTAAGATTGGAATAAAAAGCCTGTGCTTGCCCAGTTCATGACTCTCAGGTGACCCACAAGCATTTAGAAAATCACCATCAATAAAAATGGCATAGCCTATAAATTTATTGTTATTCAAAAGGCTCAGACTGTGGAAAGACACCCACATGCTTGGTCTACGTTAACGACACAGCTTGCTCACAACAGGCTGCCAGAACAAAAGTGCCACAAACTGAAGGGTTTAAGCAACAGAAATCGTGTTATCTCACAGCTCTGGGGGCTGGAAGTCCAAGGTCCTGGTGGGAGCAGGGTGGGTCCCTCTGAGGACTGTGAGGGGCAATCTGTTCCAGGCCTCTCTCCTCTCCTCACGTTTGGCGGACATTTTGGCATTTTTTGGCTTGTGGATACATCACCCCAATCTCTTCCTTTATGTTTGCATGGCATTTGTCCATCTGTCTGTCCTCAAACTTCCCCTTCATATACAGACACCAGTCATGCTGGATGAGGCAGTACCCCAATAATCTCATTCTAACTTGGTTAGACCCTATCTCCAAATGAGGTCATGTTCTGAGGTTTTAGGGGATAGGACTTCAATAAAATTTGGGGAGGACACAATTCCGCTCAAAATAGTGACTTGTGTGAGGCAGACTTCTCACAAACCATAAAGGAGGACAATTGATAAATTTATCAATTGAATGTCATCAAAATCAAACACTTCTGCTATTCAAAAAACATTGTTAAAAAAATGAAAAAAACAAATCAGCCAAAACTGAGTGAAAAATATTTCCAAACAGACATCTGATAAAGAACATAGGACTCCAAATATTATGTTCTATTTAAGAAATGAAATTGAACCACATAAAAAGAGAAGTTGCAAAATTAACTGTGTTTGCAAAGGACAGAACTATAAAACATATTCAACAAAGCTTTAGGACACAAAAGCAAGAGACAAAAAGCTTTATTGATCTAATTAGGATTCTATCAGCACTGCTCCACCCACATTTCTGCTGCTTCCCAGTGAATTATTTGTAGCAGTTAATATATCTGCTGAGAGTAAGGAATGAGACTCTACTGCCTTCTATCATGAAGAGCAGTCTTTTCTCATATCTTGGCATCCTCTTTTCAATAGGACATGTTTTGAGATGTTGTAATTGTGATTTCCCTTTATGTAGTCTTTAGTTAAGATAAAAGAGACATAACATTTAGTGTTTCCAAGACTGATGCTTTACTATACTGATGGCACTAGCTAATGGTATTAAGTAAGAGGCATTATACACCATTTAGAATTAATCAGTGATGTCCTTTAACACCCTCTTTAATATTATGATTTATATACTTTTTGCATGTTGACATTTGGCAACCTTTCATTTGATTTCAGATTTTATTACTTTTTGCTTATTACATATGCCCACACTACATCCCCATGTGTATCCTATTCAATTGCTTTCCTGAATAAATTTTCTTGTTTTTCTAAAAAAAAAAAGAATATATAAAATATAAAGAAATCTTAATTACTCAATAAGAAAATGCAACTCATAATAAGACAAATAATCCAACATAAAATGGACAAAATATTTGGACAGACATGTCACCAAAGAAGATACACAAATGGTCAATAAGCATATGAAATATGAAAACATGCTCAAAATTATTAATGATCAGGGAAAAGCAAATTAAAACTACAAAATACCTCTGCACATCAATACAATGAAAAATCAAAGTGAATGACAATACTCAAGTGTTGGTAAAGATGTGAATGAGCTGAAACTCTCATGTAGTCACTTTAAGACACAGTATGGCAGCTCCTTGTAAAAGTAATCATATCTCTACATACAATATGCCAATCCAAATTTTAGGTGTTTACATAAAACAAACAAAACCCACATCCATAGAGAGACCTCTATATGAATGTTAATAGTATCTTTATTCAGAGTAGCCAAAAACTGGAAACAACCTAAATGCTCATCAACTGAAGAATGGATGAATGATGATATACATGTACAGTGGAATACTATTCAGTAATAAAAAATGATCTACTAATACATGTATGCAAAAGAATATGTATTTCACTTATATGTCATTCTAGAAAAGATAATACTATAGAGACAGGAAACAGATCAGTGGTTAACAGGAACTGGGGATAGTGGAATGGAACTGACTGAAAATGAGAACAGTGGAACTTTGGTGTGACAGATATTTCTGTATCTTGATTGACAGACTTCTGTATCTTGATTATAATGATGTTAGATGGTGATGCACTTACCAAAATTCACTGAACTATACACTTAAAAGGAGAATTATTTTATGTAAATTATTTTTAAAGAGCTACCATATCTCTCATTCCTCCAGCATTTACAAAGATTTCTGAAGCAGCCCCACCTCCATGTGCTAAGCACCTTGAAAATCCCCCCCACGAAGTCGTCAAGGATGGGAAACGTTTCCTCCTTTCAGCTCGTTCCCAGAGCCCACTTCCCTGCTGGAACATATTACATACCTGCTGACTTTGTTATTCTCCCTGTAATCATTCATGGGTTAGAATGAAAAACAACAGGGATGAGTGTTCCCAGCCCTTCTCCTTTGCAGATAAATCAGGCTCTGATTCTGTCCACTGATCGGTACCCTCCCACGTCTCCCTCTAAGCACAAGCAACATGGAGGTTCTTGGGAGGCAGAATTAGGGAATGAAAAAAAGGAGATCTGAGGAATTAACCATTATAAAAATATGCTTCACTTTGCGGGGCATTGAAAGGAGACTATCCCACACCTGGAGAGTATGAGTAGACCAGAGCGGAGCTGGGAGAGGGGGATCAGGGTGGTCCAGAGAGAGAACTGGGCTGGTCCAGGGAGGGGATGAAGAAGATCCTTCTGTGGGAGAAAAGTGATGGGCCCCCTGTTGTCAGGTGCTGAAGAAAGTGAGGGGAAGGGGATTTGGGGAAGAGCTGCCCAAGAGTTGCATATTTGATTTGTGTGGTTTTAATTCATCTTGGTAGTATATTCTTTGAATGTGGCTCCATCCCAAATGAAACACAAAGGTCATGATTTCAAGATGATCATACATGTCACGATTTTTTTAAATGTCACAGGCTTTAATCAAACAACCTTCTGGGGATCCTATATCTCACTGTGCAACAAAGGGGAAGCAAAATATGTAAAGACAACTTTCAAAATCTGAGTATGTGTGATATACGATGATTTTATTTAATCCTGATAAGAACTTGGTGCGGTAGATAGAACAGGTCATATTTTATCTATACCAAATAACTGAGAGTAGCTGATGTTCAGCTCAATGACAAGAACGTGAACCCAGGTCTACAGGGCTGCACACCTAGCCCACTTTGTTCTCTCTGCAACCTCTCACTCCATCTTGTCCGAAAAGAATCATGGAACATCAGACAGAGACTCAGAGTGGAAGTCCAGTTTTCTGTGTGTGAAAGGGTTCACTAGAGACGTGCCTGCTTCCCTTCAGAGCAAGGATTGTCAGAATTAGAGCGTGTTAGGTTTCACATGTCATCTGCCTCTTGGCTTGACAGGCACTCTTGGTCACAAAGAGTGGGCTATAACCACAAGGCTCACAGAGCACTCGCCCCTGTCTCACCAGACTCTAGGAGATGGCTTCCATCTCCTGAAATCTATGCCAATAAAGAAAGAGGATCAAGTTTATCAAGTTAGCTCCATCCCACGCAGCATTCCTATACAGGAAATACGTTTGCCCAAAACTCTGTGAAGCATCTGGCCTCCCTGGGTTTCTTCCAAGGAGACTGTGGATGGAGTGGCAGTGATGAGCAGGGACGGGCCATGACTTGGAGGCAAATGATACAAGTGACCCTGCTATTGTGTCGTATTTTCTGAAGCAGCAAATGAGTGGCCTTCTGATTTCCTTTGGTACAATATAAACCTAATTCTTCATGTGCTCTTACATTTTTGCCTCCAATGCTTTCAGACAACATGGGATTTCAGAGCAGCTGGTTTTCATTACCCCATCTGCCCACCATTTCTCCACTTCATCCTCTCAGCTTTAAGAGTGCATTTATCTCAATTCAGCAAGGGAAGAGAAACATCTATGCTATTATTTTTTTAGATGACTCTGAACCCAGTTCTAAAGTACCACTCAGAGGAAGATACTGCTTTTTGTGTGTTGGTGCTGGGGATTGAACCCAGGGCCTGTGCCTGTGAGGCAAGGACTCTACCAACTGAGCTCTATCCCCAGCCCAGGTACTGCTTATTCTTAAGAGATTCTAAGATCCCTGAGGGAAATACTTTTTAAAACTGACATAAACTATCAATGGGTCATATTATTTATTATATTTTACAGTTTCATGAAAAATCATGAAACAATCTGGTCTGTAACTCAAGGTTTGAGTGTTAACTCAAATTTTTAAACAATTAGAAGTCATACCTGTTGGCCTCAGAGTAATTTACTTTCTTTAATTGCATAACACTGTCATGAGGAAGGGTTACCAGCTCAACTGCTGCATAGCAATTGCTGTGGTTGGAATTCAAGTTTATAAACTATCCCATCACATTTGACTATGTCAAAGTATATGGAGAGCAGTCGCTGAATAAATATAGCTAAGGATTGTTGACATTACCCCACTTAGAGCGCACATCTTATTTTCCTATAATAGGGTCAACCATTGCAATCTTTGCAAAAGAAGAGCAAGATGATGGGACTGACCCCTCACCTAATATGCAGGAAGACATCTGGAGAGATCACAGCACTCTCAGATCACCTCTCAGCATGTCGTAGTCCATGTTCCTGTCCCATATGAATGAGTTTATCAAGGGTTATTTGGACTAGATGTAGGGGGCTGATAATCAGTAGGCAACCAACTGTATTGTGATTTAGAGGATTCTGCAAAGGATCCTTCTTCTCCAAATATATCCCCTCTACCTTCTATTGGGATATTTGAAATCCAGATCTTGAAGGCATTCTAGGGCCTCTGACATTTTTGTCTAAGATCACACATCTTATGTGGAGCACAGGGAGGCAGAAGATATAAAAGACAACACTGAACACACTGTGATTAGTCTTTCTCCAATACACCAGATTGCAGGGCTGGCTACTGATGTCATGAGGCTCATATCCAGTCATTTGTGCCTTCTCTCGCAAAGTAAGTATCACCTAAATACACAACATAACACAGACAGTAAGATTTAAAAGAATGCTTCTACAAATTAAAGACTGCCTATTGAAATTGGACTAACACTTGACTAATAAACTTTAAAATAAATTTTTCTGAGAATATTATGAGACTCAAGTTCTGTTTTACAACACAACAGCAAGAAAAGATTGTCCAGCAATGGGCATCCAGATGTCTTGATTGTCTAACTGGAGGGAAAAAAATCACTTCGACAGTTTCACTGTGTTGCCCAGGTTGGTCTCAACTATCCTCCCATCTCAGCCTCCAAAGCAGCTGGCACCACAGGTGTTCACCACCAAGCCCAACTCAAGAAATCACTTTTTTTTTTAACCTATTCATTAGCTCAAAACATAATTTCCACTTACATCTTCTCTTCCTTTCACAAAATTCTATTCTCATTCTTGTTATTATTATCTTTCCTTTCCTCTCCTTCCTCCCTTCTTTTCTCTCTCTCCTTCCACCTCTGACTTTTTTCCTGAAGATCAATTATAGAAAATCCTAAGAAATTACGATATTCTTTTATCTTCTGTTGGCCTTTTTAAAGACTTCTCAAATCTGCTCAAAATTAAACTTAGACATGTGACTAACTTCTTATAACATCACCCTGATCCCCAACTAACTTGAAAGGTGTGCACTGAAATGCACCAAATAGTCACAAAATCTGACTGACGCCCTGAGAAAGCTTTGCTTTTGCCCTGTCATTCCTCTGAACAATGCAGGTAATACGTTTTGAAAATGCTAGCATTTCTATATAGTTATAGCATTTGGTATAAATATGGTGATAGCATAGTTATGAATCTTCCCATGATTTCTATTGAAAACCACAAGAAGCAAGACAGAATATTTTTAAAGGCACGAACTTGATTTTTCTAGTTAAAACTAGAAGACAAAAAAAAAACTATAAATTGAATGAAAAGGTTTTCAAAAGCATCTGAGTTCAGCTGAGCTTTTTTGGGGGAGGGATAGAAGAAATGGTATTTTTTAATTGGTTCTTTTTAATTATACATGACAGTAGAACCCATTGTGAGATAATTATACAGCAGGGAATGTATCTTTTTGTTCACAATGTAGATTCACACGATTCATATAATCTTACATATACATAGGGTAATACTGTCTATGATTTTTCCTTCCCCCACTCCCTCCCATCCCATTTGCCTCTACACCATCCATACTTCCTCCATTCTTTTCTTATCCCCCCATAACACCCCCACTCCCATTATGTATCAGCATCCACTGATCAGAGAAAACATTCGGCCTTTGGTTTTTTGGACTTGGCTTATTTCACTTAGCATGATATTCTCCAACTCCACCCATTTATCAGCAAATGCCATAGTTTTTTTCCTCTTTATGGCTGAGTAATATTCCATTATGTATATATACCACAGTTTCTTTATCCATTCTTCAGTTGAAGGGCATCTAGGTTTTTTCCACAATCTAGCTATTGTGAATTGAGCAGCTGTGAACATAGATGTGACTGCATCCCTATACTTTGCTGATTTTCAGACCTTTGGGTATAAACCGAGGAGTGGGATAGCCGGATCAAATGGTGGATCCATTCCAAGTTTTTGGAGGAATCTCCATATTTCAGCTGAGCTTTTTGAGAGTCAGAAATGAGACAAATACAATGATAAAGAGGAAAGCAGAAGAACCCAGTAGTAACCCACCTCAGAAATCACTAGCAAGGGTATTCTCCCAGAAGCAAAGGACCTTCACCTGAGTGACAACTACTGTGGGTAGGGATGACTTTGAATAGGTTTCAAATTCTAGGGAAGAGTGAGAAAAGAAGGGGGAAAGTGACAGGGGTATGCAAAGTGGTAACTATCAAAAGCAGCAACTAAAACACATTCTGTAAAATGAAGGAATCATCTACTCAGGTAGACACAGCATTAAGTGAGGGAAGCAGGAGAGTGCAGACTGGCTGTGGCTATCACCTTGAACCAGGTGTGGTTCAAGAGTGCCATATTTAGAGAAAAAAGAAAAAATATTTGAAGTAATAATTGGCTACAAACTTTCCACATTGGCTCAAAAAAATCTATCCAAGAAGTTCAATAATTTCTAAGTAGGATAAGCTCAGAGATCCATGCCTAAATATATCATGCTCAAATTGCCAAAAGACAGAGAAACTTTTTAATACAGTAAGAGAAAACTTACCACAAAGAATCTGTGATAAGATTAACAGCTGATATCTCATCAGCAACAATGGAGGTCAGAAGGCAATTAATTAACAGAAAACATAGATAACTAAAAAGTACATATCCAGCAAAACTACCATTCAAAAATGCAAATGAATTAAAGAAAGACGTTCCCAGAAAATCGAAGTCTGAGAGAATTTCTCACTAGCATATCTTCCCACATAATTAATTCTAAGGAAGTCCTTGACTCTAAAAAGAAATTATGCTAAACAGTAACTTCAATCCATACAAGAAATAAAGAGCACCAGTAAAGGAAATTATATCTTTCCTATGGCTATTGTAACAAGTTACCCCCCCCCAAAAAATAGTGATCTAAAATAATTAAATGTATTATCGCTAAAATTTAGATGTCCAACCCAAGTTTCAATGGGTCAAATCCAAGGTGTCATGATGAAAGGGGAACTCTTATACATTATTGGTGAAACTAAAAATTACTACTGCCACTATGAAAAACAGCATTAAGTTTCCTCAAAAGAACTAAAAATAGAACTATCATATGATCCAGCTATCCCAGAACTAGCTATATCCAAAGAAAATAAAATCCACATATCAAAGGGAGTACATCTATACTCCCATGTTTACTGTGGAACTACTCACATAGTCAAGATATGAAATCAGCCAAAGTATGCATCAATTAATGAACATACAAAGAAAATGTGCTATACACACATGATGAAATATTACTTTTTTATTGGTTCTTTTTAATTATACATGACAGTAGAACCCATTTTGATATAATTATACAGCAGGGAATATATTTTTTTTCACAATGTAGATTCACATGATTTATATAATCTTACATATACATAGGGTAATAATACTGTCTGTCTCAGTCTACTATTTTTCCTTCCCCCACCCCCTCCCATCCTATTTTCCTCTACACCATCCATACTTCCTCCATTCTTTTCTTATCCCCCCCATAACCCCCTCCCCGCCATTATGTATCAGCATCCACTGATCAGAGAAAATATTTGGCCTTTGGTTTTTTGGGCTTGGCTTATTTCACTTAGCATAGTATTCTCCAACTACACCCATTTACCAGCAAATGCCATAGTTTTATTCTTCTTTATGGCTGAGTAATATTCCATTGTGTATATATACCACAGTTTCTTTATCCATTCTTCAGTTGAAGGGCATCTAGGTTGGTTCCACAATCTAGCTATTGTGAATTGAGCAGCTATGAACATAGATGTGGCTGCATCCCTATACGTTGCTGATTTTAAGACCTTTGGATATAAACCGAGGAGTGGGACAGCTGGGTCAAATGGTGGGTCCATTCCAAGTTTTTTGAGGAATCTCCATACTGCTTTCCAAAGTGGCTGCACCAATTTGCAACTCTACCAGCGATGTATGAGTGTGCCTTTTTCCCCACATCCACACCAACACTTATTATTGCTTGTATTCCTGATACTAGCCATTCTAATTGGAGTTAGATGAAATCTTAGGGTGGTTTTAATTTGCATTTCTCTAATTACTAGAGATGATGAGCACTTTTTCATATATTTGTTGATCACCTGTATATCATCTTCTGTGACGTGTCTGCCCAGCTCCTTAGCCCATTTATTGATTGGGTTCTTTGCATTTTTGGTGTAAAGTTTTGTAAGTTCTTTATAAATTTTGGAGATCAGTGCTCTGTCTGAAGTGTGTGTGGAAAAGGTTTTTTTCCACTTTATAGGCTCTCTTTTCACATTATTGATTGTTTCTTTTGCTGAGAAAAAGCTTTTTAGTTTGAATCCATCCCATTTATTGATCCTTCCTTTTATTTCTTGCACTCTGGTGGTCATGTTGAGAAAGTCTGGTCCTAAGCCAATATGAAGAAGATTCGGGCCTACTATTTCTTCTATTTGGTGAAGAGTCTCAGGTTGAATTCCTAGATCCTTGACCCATTTTGAGTTGAGTTTTGTACAGGGTGAGGGATAGGGGTTTAATTTCATTTTATTGCACATGGATTTCCAGTTTTGCCAGCACCATTTGTTGAAGAGGCTATCTTTTCTCCATTGTATGTTTTTGGCACCTTTGTCTAGTATGAGATAACTGTATTTATGTGGGCTTATCTCTGTGTCTTCTATTCTGTACCATTGGTCTATCTGTCTATTTTGGTGCCAGTACCATGCTGTTTTTGTAACTATTGCTCTATAGTAGAGTTTAAGGTCTGGTATTGTGATACCTCCTTCTTGGTTGGTAGGCTTTTGATGGTTTCTTCTATTTCATTGCTTGAAATAGATCTGTTTAAATTGTATATGTCCCCTGGTTCAGTTTGGGAGGATCACATATCTCTAGAAATTTGTCGATGTCTTCAAGATTTTCTATTTTATTGGAGTATAGGTTTTCAAAGTAGCTTCTAGTTATGTTTGCATTTCAATGGTGTCTATTGTGATATTTCCTTTTTCATCACGAATTTTAATTATTTGAGTTTTCTCTCTCCTTTTTGTTAGTGTGGCTAAGGGTTTATCTATTTCGTTTAATTTTTCAAAGAACCAACTTTTTGCTTTGTCAAATTTTTGAATTGTTTCTTTTGTTTCAATTTCATTGATTTCAGCTCTGATTTTAATTATTTCCTGTCTTCTACTACTTTTGGTGTCGTTCTGTTCTTTTTCTAGGGCTTTGAGATGTAAGGTTAGGTCATTGAGTTGTTGACTTTTTATTCTTTTCTTGAATGTGCTCAGTGCAATGAATTTTCCTCTTAGTACTGCTTTCATAGTGTCCCAGAGATTTTGATATGTTGTATCATCATTCTCATTTACCTCTAAGAATTTTTTTTATCTCCTCCCTGATGTTTTCTGTTATCCATGCTTCATTCAATAGCATA
This sequence comes from Glaucomys volans, assembly GCA_020662805.1. Classification (NCBI taxonomy): domain Eukaryota; kingdom Metazoa; phylum Chordata; class Mammalia; order Rodentia; family Sciuridae; genus Glaucomys; species Glaucomys volans. The sequence goes on along the minus strand of JAJEJO010050022.1, from coordinate 312,529 downwards.
TTATTTATTTTCCAGGTGTTGGAGTAGTTTCTGTTTTTCCTTTTGTCATGGATTTCTAATTTCATTCCATTATGATCCGATAGAATACAAGGTAGTAGCTCTACTTTTTTGCATTTACTAAGGGCTGCTTTGTGGCATAACATATAGTCTATTTTAGAGAAGGAGTCATGTGCTGCTGAGAAGAAAGTGTATTCGCTCATTGACAGGTGGAATATTCTATATATGTCTGTTAAGTCTAAGTTATTCATTGTGTTATTGAGTTCTATGGCTTCTTTGTTTAGTTTTTGTTTGGTAGATCTGTCCAGTGGTGACAGTGGTGTGTTAATTTCACCCAGAATTATTGTGTTGTGGTCTATTTGATTTCTGTAATTGAGAAGGATTTGTTTGATGTATATGGATGGGCCATTGTTTGGGGCATAAATATTTAAGATCATTATGTCTTCTTGATTTATGGTTCCCTTAAGCAGTATGAAATGTCCTTCTTTATCCCTTCTCACTAACTTTGGCTTGAAGTCTGCTTTATCTGATATAAGGATGGAAACCCCCGCTTTTTTTACTGAGTCCATGTGCATGGTAGGTTTTTTCCCATCCTTTCACCTTTAGTCTGTGGATGTCCTTTTCTATGAGATGAGTCTCTTGAAGGAAACATATTGTTGGGTCTTTCTTTTTAATCCAGTCTGCCAGTCTATGTCTTTTGATTGACGTGTTTAGGCCATTAACATTCAGGGTTATTATTGAGATATGATTTATATTTCCAGTCATTTTGGCTTAGATTTGGTTTTTAACTTGACTTGGTTTCTCCTTTAATTGGCTTTTCTTTTAGGATAGTTCCTCCCTTTGATGACTTACATTGTTGTTGCTCGTTTCTTCCTCATGGAATATCTTGCTGAGAATGTTCTGTAGTGCAGGCTTTCTATGTGTAAATTCCTTTGTCATGGAAGGATTTTATTTCATATTCAAATCTGAAGGTTAGCTTTGCTGGATATAGGATTCGTGGTTGGCAGCCATGTTTGTTCAGAGCTTGAAATATATTGTTCCAAGCCCTTCTAGCTTTTAGAGTCTGGGCTGCGAAATCTGCTGATATCCGTATTGGTTTCCCCCCAAATGTAATCTGTTTCTTTTCTATCACAGCCTTTAAAATCCTATCTTCATTTTGTACATTAGGCATTTTCATTATAATGTGTCTTGGTGTGAATCTGCTGTAATTTCATGCATTTGGTATTCTATAAGCCTCCTGTAGTTGAATTTCCATTTCATTCTTCAGGTTTGGGAAATTTTCTGGCATTATTTCATTGAATAAGTTTTTCATTCCTTTGGTTTGTATCTCTGTGCCTTCCTCAATCCCAATAATTCTTAAATTTGGTCTTTTCATGATATCCCACAGTTCTTACAGGTTCTGTTCATGATTTCTTACCCTCTTCTCTGTTTGGGCAACTTTATTTTCAAGATTCAATATTTTGTCTTCATTGTCTGAGGTTCTGTCTTCCAAGTGATCTAGTCTGATGGTTATGCTTTCCATTGAGTTTTTTATTTGGTTTATTGTTTCTTCATTTCAAGGATTTCTGTTTGGTTCTTTTTCAGAATTTCTGTCTCTTTGTTGAGGTGATATTTTGTTTCCTGTAGTTGCTCTTTCAGCTGCTTATTGGAATGGTCAACCATTGCCTGCATTTGCTCTCTTAACTGATCATTTGCTTCTCTGATCATTTTAATCATGTATATTCTGAACTTCTTTTCTGGCATTTCTTCTACCATGCTGTCATTGGATTCTATTAGTGTAGAATCTTGGTTTCCTCCCTTGTTTTTTTAATGTTGTTCATGTATCTTCCCCTCTAGCAATGCAGATCTAGGGTATTATAGTTTCTGCCCTATAGGCTTGAAGTGACCCTATAGTTTTCCAAAACTTCTTCTTTAAGGGGGGATCAATATTAGCAACACCCAGTACAGATAATATGCAGCTCTAAACCAAATAGCCCCTGTGAAGACTATTGTTACGGTAGTCTTTTTGTAACAATATTGTTACAATATTGTCATAATAGAGAGGATGAGTTCAATTATTACCTACATTATAACAAACAGATTTGCAATGAGGACTGCAGTTTCTAATGGAGGACAAAGAGGATGGGGAGGGGTGTAGGCTGTAACTGTTAACTGTGTAAAAAAAGTATATGAAAAAGTTCTAGATCATAGGAAGAGTGAAAGTGTAGTCAGAAGAAGGTGGTTGTTAGCATGAGAAAAGTGAGAAAAAGCCCTTGAGGAAACAGGTAAACAAAAGGAAAGTAGAGAGCAAGAAAAGTAAAGAAATAAAAGTTTAAAAGCTCTCACAAAGGAGAAAAAAAAATCTACACTATAACCGTCATATACTGTTCAAACCTCCCAGTCTTTAGTAGCCTGAGGCATGAAGGGTACCTGACAATGAGCTTCCAGTCTCCAGCAGGCGTCTCAGGATGGGATTTGCCCCACCTAATGACAGTTTCCCCTTCGCAGATAATCCAAGATGGCTGCACTGGCTTCCAAACGTGTTGGCAAATGGGAAGGTGCAGCGTAGGGCGTGGGCACTGAGTCTGTGTGGGGTGCAGTTGGTCAGGCTGGGCCTCTGGAGGTGGTGTGCTGTCAGTCAAGCTGAGGGTCCTGGAGGCGGGGTGCTGTCAGTCGGGCTGGCAGTCCTGCAGCTCCTGGCTTTTTTTTCCCAAAATGGTGGCAGCCATGTGTAACCAAACCTGCAGGTACTGTGATGGTGAACTTCCAGGCAACAACAGGCAGCTGGCAATCCACTGAAGGTCTGCAGGCTCTGCAGGCTACTGGCGGACGATGGACAGATGAACCTCGGTCGGTGGGTGATGGGTAGGTGAAAGGCAGGTGATGGTAGGCCAGAGGCAGGCAAATAGGCAAGTGATGGATGATAGGTGGCAGTCAGTGAGCAATCTGCACTCAACTGTAGTCGCTATGCTGGTAGACTGTGGGTGATCAAGGTAGACAGATGTGGTAAACAGCAGGGGATCAATGAGGAGTAAAGACTGCTTCACGGAGAAACAGATTTTCCTCTGTTTGAATCCTGAGTTATGGAGTGACAAGGAATGCAGCCTCCCTCTAGTCCACCATCTTGGATCCATGAACTGTTATTTATCCATAAAAAATATAATGAAATCCTATCATTTGCAGCAAGTTTCATGGAGTTAGAGAATGTCATGTTAAGTGAAATAATCCAGGCACAGAAAGACAAAGATTGCATGTTCTCAATCATATGTAAAAGCTAAAAAAGTTGATCCTCAAAAGGTAGAATAAAATATGGGTTACCATAGGCTGGGAAGGATAGGGGATAAGGATACAATTAGATAAGGGAAATATGTTCTGGTGTTCTATAGAACAGTAGTGTGTGATTAGAGTTAATAATAATTTATTGTACATGTCCATATAGAACAAAGGATTTTTAATGTTCCCAACACAAATGATAAATGTTTGAGATGAGGAATATGCTCTGATTTGATCATTACACATTATATACCTATATCAAGATACCACATTGTATCCCATAGACATGTATGACTATTGTGTGTCAATTAGAACAAATAATAAAGTGTCATCAAGGTGTCTGCCTTCTCTTCTAGCACTTCTTGAGGGAAATAGATAGTTCCTTTTTCCAGTTTCTAGAAGTCCCTGCATTCCTTGACTCCTGGTCCCCTTCTTCCATCTTCAAAGTGTTAGAAATAATGAGGTACCACAACAAATCAAACATGTGCTAGAAGGTGGGCAGGCAAGGCACGATTGTATTTCTGCAGAAGGGTGCACTCCCAAAGGGAATCCAGTGAGCAAGCACACAAGACGGGCAGTCTGCCAATATTTATTCCTAAGGAGGTACTGCCCCTCACTCCAGATAGGAAGAGCTCAGAGATACAAACTATGCAATTAGCTAATTTAAAATTGGGAGTGGACACAGAAAAGGACTACGGTTATGATTGGATACATGTTACGGTATTAAAAATAGCACCACTCTGGTCCTATGATTCCCTAAACTTAAGATGGCTCCATTCTGACTACAAAGTTCCCTAACTTAAGATGGTTCCAATATACATATAAAACTTAAGTTACAGTAATCATTACTTGTTGCATTACAGGTTTAACTTTAATAGAAAAGAAAACATAAATCAAACACAAGTCAGAAATGGTGGGTTGAGCCCTTCTCATGTAGTATCACTCTAACCACCTCTTCCTCTTCTGACTCACTCGTCCACATTTAAGGATACATTGCACCTACCTGGCTAAGCCAGGATAATCTCCTCTATTTTTTTCAATGATTTTTCTTATTTGTTCTAATTGGTTATACATGGCAGTAGATGCAGTTTGACACATTGTACACAAATGGAGCACAACTTCTCATTCCTCTGGCTGTACGTGGTGCTGAGTCACACCAGTAGTGCAACCATAAATGAATATAGAGTAATAATGTCTGTCACACAATCAACCATCCTTCTACTCCCCACCACCCCACCCTTCCCCTCACTCCCTTCTGCATAATTCAAAGTTCCTTCATTCTTCCCTACCACCACCACCACCACACTATTGATCAGCTTATCAGAGAAAACATTCAGCCTTTGGTTTTGAGGGATTGGCTTATTTCACTTAGCATGAGATTCTCTAGTCCATCCATTAACCTGCAAATGCCATAACTGCATTCTTCTTTAAGGCTAATATTCTATTGTGTATATGTACCACATTTCTTTTATCCACTCATCTATTGACAGGCCTCTAGGTTGGTTCCATAGTTTTGCTATTCTGAATTGAGCTGCTATAAACATTGATGTGGCTGTGTCACTGTAGTATGCTGATTTTAAGTCCTTTGGGTATAAACCGAGGAGTGGGATAGCTGGGTCAAATGGTGGTTCCATTCCAAGTATTCTGAGGAATCTCCATACTGCTTTCCACCAATCTGCTGTCCCACCAACAATGTATGAACATTCCTTTTTCCCCACATCCTTGTCAACACTTATTATTACTTGTATTCCTGATAATTGCCATTCTGACTGGAGTGAGATGAAATCTTAGAGCAGTTTTGATTTGCATTTTTTAATTGCAAGAGATGATGAACATTTTTTCTTATGCTTGTTGATTGATTGTATTTCTTCTTCCTTAGCCCATTTATTGATTGATTGTTTTTTTGGAGTTAAGTTTTTTGAGTTCTTTATATATCTTGGAGATTAGTGCTCTATCTGAGGTGTGTGTGGTAAAGATTTTTTCCTATTTTGTAGACTCTCTCTTCACGTTATCGGTTATTTCCTTTGCCAATAAAAAACTTTTTAGTTTGAATCCATCACATTTATTGATTCTTCATTTTACTTCTTGTGCATTGGGACTCTTGTTAAGGAAGTCAGGTCCTAAGCTGACATGATGAAGATTTGGGCCTACTTTTTCTTCTATTAGGCACAGGGTCTCTGTTCTAGTGCCTAAGTCTTTGATCCACTTTGAGTTGATTTTTGTGCAGGGTGAGAGATAGAGGTTTGATTTCATTTTGTTACATATGGATTTCTAGGTTTCCCAGCACCATCTTTCGAAGAGGCTATCTTTTCTCCAATGAAAGTTTTTGGCACCTTTGTCTAGTAGGAGATAACTGTATTTATGTGGGTTTGTCTCTGTGTATTCTATTTTGTACCCTTGGTCTACGTATCTATTTTGGTGCCAATACCGTGCTGTGGTTGTTACTACAGCTCCGTAGTATAGGTTAAGGTCTGGTATTGCAATGCTCCCTGCTTCACTCTTCTTCCTAAGGATTGCCTTGGCTATTCTGGGTCTCTAATTTTTCCAAATGAATTTCATGATTGCTTTTTCTATGAAGAATGTCATTGGAATTTTAATAGGAATTGCATTAAATCTGTTTATCACTTCTGGTAGTATGGCAATTTTGACAATATTAATTCTGCCTATCCAAGAGCATGGGAGATCTTTCCATCTTTTAAGGTCCTTTATAATTTTTTTCTATAGTGTTCTGTAGTTTTCATTGTAGAGGTCTTTCACCTCTTTTGTTAGATTGATTCCCAAGTATTTTATTTTGGTTGAGGCTATTGAGAATGGGGTAGTTTTCCTAATTTCTCTTGCAGTGGATTCATTGCTTATGTATAGAAATGCATTTGATTTATGGGTATTGATTTTATATCCTGCTACCTTGTTTTGTGGACTTCAACCCTTCTGCAGAATATTTTTGGTTTTTAACTTGACTTAGTTTCTCCTTCGATTGACCTTTCCTTTAGTGTAATTCCTCCCTTCGCTGGCTTTCATTGTTGTTTGTTTGTTTGTTTGTTTGTTTTTCATTTCCTCCTCATGGAATATTTTAAGGAGAATGTTCTATAGTGAAGACTTTAGTTGTGAATACTTTAACTTTTATTTGTCATGGAAGGTTTTTATTTCATCTTCAAATATGAAGCTTAATTTTGCTGGATATGAAATTCTTGTTTAGCATCCATTTTCTTTCAGAGCTTGATATATGTTATTCCAGGACCTTCTAGGATCGAGGCTCTGGGTTGAGAAATCAGCTGAAGTCTGAACTTGTTTCCCCCTATATGTAAATTGATTTTTTTTCTCTCACAGCCTTTAAAATTCTATCCTTATTCTGTATGTTAGTCATTTTCCTTATAACGCGCCTTTGTGTGGGTCTGCTATAATTTTGTACATTTGGGGTCCTGAAAGCCTCTTGTAGTTGATTTTCCATTTCATTCTTTAGATTTGGGAAGTTTTCTGATATTATGTCATTGAAAAGATTGTGCAATCCTTTGGTTTGTATCTCCATACCTTCATCTATTCCAATAAATCTTAAATTTGGTCTTTTCATGTTATCCATATTTCTTGGAAGTCCTGTTCATGGTTTTTTATCATCTTCTCTGTGCAGTCAACTTTATTTCCAAGAGTATATATTTTGTCTTCATTGCCTGAAGTTCTATCTTCTAAGTGGTCTAGTCTGTTGGTGATATGTTCCATTGAATTTTTATTTGGTTTATTGTTTCCTTCATTTTGAGGATTTCTGCTTGATTCCTTTTTATAATCTCTGCCTCTTTATTGATGTGATCTTTCATTTCCTGTATTTTCTCTCCAATACCATCCTTTATTTCAAAGATCAGTCTAACTGTATATTTTCTAAACTCCCTCACTGACACTTCTTCTACTGTGTTGTCTATGGATTCTATTGTTAGAAAATCTTGGTTTGTTTGAGGCACTTTGTTCCCTTGATTTTTCATGTTGTTTTTGTCTTCTCATTTAGCAGTATGGTCTGAGACCATATAGATTCTACCCTGTAGTTTTATAGTGTCCCTGACGGCTTCCAGTACCTCACCTTTAGGGGGAGACCAATATTAATGGCACCCAATACAAACAATATACAACTTTAAACCAAATGGTTCCTATTAAGGTGTCTACAGTTTTCTCTCAATAAACAAAAACAAATTGTTCAATTATTGTCTACAATATAAACACTAAATTTGCTAAAAGGGTTTACAATTTCAAATGATGGACAGTGAGGGAAGAGAAGTAGTGCAAGATGTGGTGTTTATGAGAGAGAGGGAGAGAAGGTAGAGGTAAAAATTTATAGTAAGAGCAGGGGAGGAATTAAAAGAGGTTGGCTGTTAGTATGAGAGAAGTGAGAAAGAGAATCCAGGGAGACAGATAGATGAGCAAAAAAATAGAGAGATTTTTTTAAAAAAAAAAAAATATAAGAATACACAACAAAACTGTAATTTGCTATTTAGTCATCCCATTCCCCAATAAATTGATGCATAAATGTTTGGATTCAAAGATGGTAGAGGTGTGAGGGTAAAAAAAGAAGGAAAGTCACAATGGAAAATTGAATGATTGTTTCTGTTGCCTTTCAAATTTTTTCTCAGTTTCCCTTCTCCACCAATGGGCAGGGTTGTCTGAAGTTTGATATTAGCTCCAAGTACAGTGGGTGCCAGACCATTTGGGTGGGCAAGCTGATAGCAAGATGCCCTCACACCCTCTTCTTCCACCCATTGCAGGTGTCCCCTTCCCTCCCTGCACACTTCAGGACTCCATGAGCTGGAGAGAGCCTGGTTCTCTCCAGTTTCTCCCACCTGTGTTCCCCTCAAGGTTTGCCCCTAGTCTTCAGCTTTCCCCAGGTCTGCCAGACCCAGACTGGCCCAAACAAAACCCAGAGGCAATCTGATGGACCTGGGCTTTAGCTTCCCCAGTCCTGCCTTGCTGCAGTTCCAAGATCTCAATGCCCTTTCAACTTGCAGAGACCACCAGCCATGTGCTCACACAAAGGAATGACCCTGCAAAGAGGCAGCCAGATGGCGGCCACTACCACACCGAGTAGAAAGACCTCGGGTGCAACCAGACCTGCAGGTACCCCAATATATCTCCAGACCCTGGCTGGTGTCCCCAGACTGAGGTGGCCATGCCCCAAGATGGTGGCAGTGGTGGTAGAAAACGTGCAGACCCTGGCCGGTGTCCCAAGATGGCTGCGGTCCCATGAAATGAACCTGCGGGTACTGGGTGATCCACTGGCTGTCTGCAGGCAATCTGTAGGCTAATGTGGGTGAATATCTGGCAGCAGGTGATGGGCAGGTGAAAGGTGGGCAGGCAAGAGGTGGGCAAATGGCAGAGGACAGGTGGTGGCCAGAGGGAAATCCGTATTCAAAAGACAGGTGATATACTGGCAGATGGGTGATCATGGCGAACTAATGATGGATAAACAGCAAGGGATTGGTGGACAGCAATGGCTGCCTCGCAGAGAAACAGTACTTCCTCTGCTTGAATCCTGAGTCATGGAGGAACAAGGAATGCAGCCTTCCTCTAGTCCTCCACCTTAGATCTTTCCTAATCTCCTCTATTTAAAGTCAACTGGTTAGCAGTCTTAATTGCATCCGGAACCCTAGTTTCCCTTTGCTATGTAACCTAACATAATCACAAGTTTCAAAGATCAGGACACAGACATCTTTGGAGGATCATTATTCTATTTACAACACATAAAACATATAAAAGAGGGGTTTTTTTAACTTATTTTTCCTATTAACTGACTTAAAAACAACGGCATAAAACAATAGTGATACGACTACGTGGATGTACAGATGTAAAGATGTAATTAATACGATAATAATGGCCTAAGGTGGTGGAGGAAGGAGCTATCCTGAAGCAAAATACATACTGTATGCAATTGGATTTAAGTTAGTATTATTCTACACTAGATGGTTTTATGTTAAAATGCATATTGTAATCCCCAGAGCAACCACTAAGAAAATAACTTGAAAAATACAGCAAGAAGATTCAATAAAGGTACTAAAATGGCACACTAGAATATATCTGTTTAACACAAAAGAGGGTGATAAAGCCAGAAGAAAAGGAAACAGATCAACAGTCCCTCGCTGTAACAGCAGAGGAAGGCATCCTCACTCCCACTCCCATCCTCACTCCCATCTCACTCCCCTAGCCACCTGCCGGCAGCTGGTTCAGGAACACACCATGCCCTCAAATATGAATTACAAAATGAAAGGAGACAGTGGCCACAAAAGTTAAATACAAAGCAGCAATGCAGGAACCGAGCGAAGAACTGAGGGGAACTGACAGCACGATGGACAGAAGAGAAGGAGGACTTGCCAGGACTCAGAAAAGAAAGCAAAAAAGGTCACACCTAAAGAATGAGTTGTTAGAAAGCACCTGGGAAACTAGGTACTATGGAATCACAGGAAGAAATAAACAGGAAATGGGCAGAGCAAGCCACATGAACCAAAATGAAGAGAGAGGTCTAAAGAATCAGGGACAAAATCATTAGAGCCCACAGGCAAAGGACATCCTGCATATGCCCAGAGTCCAGAAGAAGAAAATAAAAACAAAATAGAGCACATATTTGCAAATATCATTATAGAAAATACTCTAACTACAAGAAGATTTAAGACTACCAGTAGAAAGGCACATTGTATCAGGGAAAGTTGGCCCCACACCAATGACACTTGGGCACAACTGAGTAAAATCATGACTTTTTTGTTTGTTTGCTTGTTTGTACTGGCAATTGGACCCAGGAGCACTCTACCTCTAAACTAAGTCCCCAGACCTTTTTATTTTTTTATTTTGAGACAGGGTCTCACTAATGTGCTTAAGTTGCTGAAGCTGACCTGGAACGTGCAATCCTCCTGCCTCAGCCTCACAAACCGCTGGAGTTACAGGTGTGCCTCACCAAGTCCACCATGACTGTTAAAGATGAAGAAAATCATTTGGAAATTCAGTCAAAGAATTACATCATTTGTGAAAAAAAAGAAAGAAAACTAGAATGCTACAAAATAACTCAATAGCAACAGTCAAGAAAAATGTAAACATTTTGCAGCATGCTCAAAGTAAGTATAAACCAACCAAGTTTTACTTCCAATATAAAGCCTACCAACAATAGATTTATTTAGTTTTGACCTCAGATATATAATAATAGATTAATCAGAGTTTTGGGTTCATGACACTATTTTCATCCTCAGTCCTTATGTATGTAGGCACATGTGTATTAATTTATGTTATTGATGTTCAGTTAAACTATTATTAAAAGATGTCATTGTATTTGATAATGTAAAGATGCATGAAACCAGTATGAGGACTAGAGCTGTAACTTCCATCTACCTCTGTGCCCTTTTCCTTCTCCATCAGCATCCTGGCATTTTTAGCATTCCTTTGCACACATATGGCATTATCATATATATATGTATTCAGAAATAAAAGTTGCTTAGTTTTAGTTGTTTTCAACTTCATACAAAAGGCATCACATCATATATGATCTCCTGAGTCTTCATTTTGTCGTACAATAATACCACATTTCATTGACTTTATACCCCATCAAATATATGCAACAACATAATTTTTTGTAATACTAAGGAACAAAATACTTGTAATTAAACAATGACCTGCCATCAATACCGCACAACTTCATAGATGTTAAAATGAGAAAAACAAAAATTAATTTTAAAAAAGAGTGCATAGCTCAGATTCATCTAAAATGTTGGTTGTAACTCTTTCCTCTCTCTTCCTCTTGGCCACCACGAACTGAGCAGCTTTCCTCTACCACACCCTTCTGTCACAATGACCTGCCTCACTCAGGCCCAAAGCAATGGAACCAGCTGACCAAGGAAGAAATCTCTGAAGACCTGAACCAAAGTAGCTCTTTTCTCCTTTCAAGTGGTTTGTGTCACATATTTTGGTCACAGCAACAAAAAGGTAACTAACATACCTTGAAAACAAAAGTACTCAGAAACATTATAAATAAAAAGATGAACAAAGACATACGAGGAAATTGCAAACCAAAAAGAAAATAGTGATTACAGTATGAGAGGGCAGAGTTCAAGGCAAAAAGCAATAATGAAGGTACTTAATAATGCTGATGCATATGAACCAAAACAAAGAAAATGGCTTTAAATTGTAGGAAATATCCCACAGGCACAGGTGGCAACTGTCACTGAGTCAATGGTGTGAGCAGCAGCCCACCACTCAGGCTGGACTGGAACACCATCCAGTGGACTCCTGATACTTGCCTGTTGCCCTGGGAACATTCCTGGTCCGAGATAAGTGGAGTTAATGACCTTACACTGATTGGTGCAGAAGGAGCCCCCTTCACGTAAACAGCAGCATAACCCTCATAACTAAAAGCTGTGTACACAACAAACAGATTTTGCTTTAACACCATCCTGAGAGAGTCCCCGGTGTCTGGTGCTGGTGACACCGTCGCCCTCACCCCTCCAAGGAAACCCCCATTCTACATTAAATATCTCTATAGTAAGCAATGTAGCAGCAATGTTGATAAGAACAGAAATAACAGGAGGCACAAGGAGAATCAGAAGGAACCAGTTGAAGACTTCGATTTCTCTTAGTCCTTGTCAGATCAAATGGACAGAAATAACAATGCATATAAAAAGACAAACATCTGCTTCTGGATATCATAGAATTCATAGCCAGAAAATGCTTCCACCAAGAACAACTACAAAATCCAGATACATTTTTTAAAGTCACATTTCCCAACACAACAGAAAGGTGCAAAAGCAAACAATACTAGAGGGACTAAAACTCTAGAGAATGAGATCTGGGAATCTGCAGCTGCCTTTGAGAGGAAATATTTGCCAGTTCTGGGCTTACGTCAGGGTCAGATGATCTGGGCTTGCTCCTGAAGGTCTCTGCTGGAAACACAGAGAACACTCCTTCAGATGATTTTTCAGAGCTAGCATGCCAAAATGGGAAACCTGAGCTTGTCCTCTCTTCTCAAGGCATTCAACTAATTCCAAAGATCTGCACAGTGACAGATTAAAAAACTAAGCTGAAAACCTCTGAAAAGCAGGACAGAAATTCTCAGTCTGTTGGTGAGAGGGAAACAGAGACATTCTCATATCTTAGCTGAGAACTCTGAAGGGCCAGCCCTGGGCACAGGGCCACACAAGAAGTAGACCAAATGTTTCCCAAACTGCAATTTAACTTTAACCCACCCCCCAACCTCTGTCTCTGATTAGTTTAAAATGATTTCCCTCTTTCTCTCAGTTTGATTTTCTAGTACAGAAAAACTTGGTCTTTCTCTGTTGAAAGGAGTCTCAATTTAATTTTTACAGAATTTCCAGCATTGAGTCAAAAATTACTAAGTGTATGAAGATAAGAACCATAAGATTAAAACCCAGAGGAACACGCATAAAGGTCTTGTTAAGGAGATCTGCACAAAGTTTTCCCTACATGCATCTCAGAAGAGGGGCAGAGGAGGCAGCCCAGCATTTGGAAGTTTGACAAAGCTCCCCTTCCAACTCCAGCACCCACCACAGGGAACCACCAGGAGAGCTGGCCACACTGGGCTTCCACCTCTCAGGGACACAGCCTGCTTTGCTCTTCTAAATTCCCTTCTCTCCTCAGCTTAGCAGAAGGGGGAAATTATATTCACAGTAGAAGGCGATAGTTGGGACCAAAAATGCCTAATCATAACTCCCATTAATGGCCCTGCCAACCCCATCAGCAATTTTCTAGGCAACTACTTTCCAATTTTTAATTGTTCTTTGCTTTCTTGAGGAGGCATCTTCTCAGTGCCCTGCTTCTCAGTGCCCTGTTTCTCAGCTCCTTTATTACTGTGGTTTTCTGGAATTTTTGTAATATACCCTGGAGCACAACTGTACTAATTTTCAAGAACCATGCTCCCTTTGAAGAAGACAGCATTTTTAAATATAAAGCTACATGACATGCTTTTGAAAACTAAGTATTAAAATAACTTTGTCAAAATCGCCCTCTTTTTTCCTCCCTATTTTTTATTCTAAATTACAACGTTAGAAAGAGCAGAGAGCAAGACAGAGAGAGATAGAGAGAGAGGAAGGAAGGGAAGAAGAAGGAAGGAAGGAAGGAAGGAAGGAAGGAAGGAAGGAAGGAAGCAAGCGAGGGAGGGAGGGAAGGAAGGAGGGAGGGAGATAAAGGATTAAAGGGAAAAAAGAAAGGAAGGAGAATAAAGATAATCCTCTTTTTACAAAATGCCACTCTCATGATGATGTAATTCACCATGGCAGTCAGGTTTCCATCTACAAATCCCCATTCCACAGAAAAAGAAACCACCCAAGCCAATGTCAAGACCCGGAACTAAAATGCGGACACCAGATTTCCTGAATTTGTATTTGAAAAAAAACCTTTCTCCTACCTGGACAGCTCTGGCTAATAGTCAATTAGTAATATCTAAAAATAATATTTAAAATAATGAACATTCTTTAGAACAGAATCATGGAGTTTTTGGCTAATGTTCTAAATAAACAATATGAAAGTATTTCATGATGTTACTATAATATGATGGCTTAATTTCTAAAACCAAAATTATGGTCATTTACCTTTCTCTCTTTGATTTTGATTTCATAAAGATCAAAAAACATTTACTGGCAGTTTTCCAAGAGTCTCAGTCCTCTAAGTCCATCAGCAATTTTACTTATCTAAACAAAAGCAAAGATATGCAAATGATTACTATACTCAAGTTGTTTTCTTGAAGTGCTGACAAGTAGATAACAGCCTGTAGCTCCCAAAGGAACAAACCCTCCTAATAGTTTTTATGTCTAAAATATTGAAATTAAACATTCGATTCATCCTGGAGCAGTTCTTTGGGCTTGATCACCATGGGCAAACATCTTTCACTTTTTCTCTCCACTTCATTTAAGTTCACACAGTGAGGTGCGTTTGTGAATGGATGATTCAATCAGCCTCATTTGGGACCCTTCAGAGCTATAGGAAGGATCTCTAATTGGCCATGTTCTATAGTTACTAAGAAAACTGGCAGGGAATCAACAAATCAGAAAATAACAAGTTCTGACTACAAGTGCTGACATCACACCTATTGTGTGCTTAGCCCAAAGCAGGCACTGGCACAGGGATGAGTGAGATAGAAGAAAAGTACACACACCTCCTGAGTGCCCCAGCAGGGAATTCCTAGCACCAGTTCCATCACCATCGTCCCTGCCACCCTGTGCACACAGACACAACCTATGGCACACTTGAGCCCAAAGCCTTTGGAACTGCATGGACTAGGCAAATTTTCATTGTTAGGACTTGACTTTGTTCCTAACTCTGCTGATGATCGCAACACAATTGATACCATTATCCACTCTTGGGTGTGTGTGCCTGTGAGTTTAAATTCCATATTTTGCTTTAAAAGGGTCGTAAGTTAAAAATACACTGAGGACCATATTTGCAATCTACTGAAAAGCATGCAGTGGAAAAATAGATTCACTATAGAGAAATGTATTATATAGCATTTTAAAACTGTATCTCTCTAATTATTAAGATATACTACTAATCATGCTTAGTTCAACTGGTCCAGGTTGATTTCATTTCATTGCAAAATCTCTTACAGGTTGGAAGTTTGGTCAAACCTGATTGACAGCATACTCCATTGCTCTAGTTTAGTGGTTCCCTGAATGACAGAATAGAATTAACAGTGTTATCAAATAATCATCATTAAGTGACAGTTCAACAAAAGTCTGGGGAGCCAAAAGCCTGTGCTATTTGACATAACACTGACAATTCTATTCTTATATTTTAACCCTGGACATCTTTGAAAAATCAGGTTTCTAAGTTGAATATAAACATGAGATGATAAAAATAGAACCCAAGTTTTTTTGTTTTGTTTTGTTTTTTTGTACTGGGAATTGGGGTATTGAGCCCAGGGCCTCATGCACACTAGACAAGTGCTCTTCCACTTAGCTATAACCTTGACCCTTTTTATTTTATTTTATTTTGAGATACGGTATCACTACATTGCCCAGACTGGCCTTGAACTTGCCATCCACCTACCTCAGCCTCCTGAGTAGCTGAGTTACAGGTGTGCACCACCAGCAGTGTAAATGCATTATGTACAGCAGAAGAATCTACTGAAGAACTGTCTCAATTTATGAGTTAGTAGAACTGCCCCACAGACACATCCATTACTACAAATGACTACATTAAGGAGTACATCTTGTGGTAAGGTCTAACATATGAAAAATTAGCCATGGTCGCAAATAAGATTTTATGAACATATAAATGGAAACTCTAAATTAATTCATGCCTTGTCATTTGTAGAAAGTTTTGCATATTAGAAAATAAAGTTGGCTAAACATAAAAACAGATGATAGTCCTTAAGAACTAATGCCTAAGATCTGTAAACAGGTGCACACTAAATCTAAGCTGTTTTCAGATATAGCTGTTTCAAGTAGACAACAGAGACCATTTTAGGTTCATCCTATTCACTCCAAATAACTAGAAAAATAATGTTTCTGAGCTCCATACACTATTCTACAAAAATCACAGCTCTTTAAAATGGAATACCTTTAATCAGTCACTTCCACAGGTAAATAAGTAGCAATAAAATAGAAGTGATGTTAGAAAGCATATAGGCTTTTAGACTTTAGGAAATGGAGGGAAAGATAAAAGAGGCTTCCCTGAAGTTAGTTGTTTTTCATGGGCTGATGGAGACATCAAATTCCAAGAGGATTTCTACACCACAGGATGTATGAGTTCAACAGATTATGAAATCTGTCTTCCCAGGTTTCTAGGCCAGGTGACACACCTCATCAAGAAGTGGTCTGTCTCCCCATCCTTCTAATCAAGGCCTGATGATGACTCTCCTTGGCCAAAAGGAAGCAGAAGTGGCACTATGGAACTTCTGAGGCTGGACAGCAATAAGCTTCCTCCTTCCTAGAACATTGCCATATGAAGGAACCCAGTCTTGCTTCCTTAAGGCTGCAAGTTTAAATGAAGAGGCCCAGCTATCCCAGGGGAGCCCAGTCCTCAGCTGACTTGCCATATGGTGAGCACAGGCAAGCCCAGCAGGGCAGCTACCAATAGCCTACAAAACACTGAGAAATAATGAATCATTGTTTTAAGCTGTGAATTTGGGAGTGGCTATGTAACAAAAACTAATTGAAGTAGAGATGGAGCGTTGTCATAACAAAAAACTAAAACACACAGCACTGGCTTTTGGAACAGGTAACACATTGAAAATAGAAAGAAAGTAGGGTAACCACTGTAAGATTCTGGAGAAAGCATGATCCATTGTTTTAGTCAGTTTCACTTCTGTGACCAAAAGATCTGACAAGTGTTAGCACAAAAGGACCAAGTCATACGTAAACTTCACAGATCATCTCAGCCTTTTATTCAGGAATGAAGTTTCATGCAGGAACAGGGTGACATGCCTCTGATGGACCCACTTTCCTGGTGAAAAATGAGCCACTGGCCAAAGGAGGAGTTTGGGCTTATATGGGTTATACTGAGAGATGAGTTAGTGGGTGTATCAGTTTGGGCACTCAGGACTTTGGGTTTGGGGTTGGAGGTCAGTGGCCAGCACCTGGAGAGGATTTTTCTTGAAAGAGATCAAAGTTTCCCAGAGACTGTCATTCTAGGTTTGATGAGACACTTTCTGCCCACCTGTGGCCCACTTCTGAAAAGGATTCATCTTGAAAGAGATGAAAGCTATCAATGTATGGATTTCTTTATCACTCCCTTTTCCCAGGCCACACTATCTTGGGGCTTTTCATTTTCCATATCTAACATTCCAGACTCTGAAAGGAATAAATGAATTGGGACATCGAGGTCTCTAACTATTTCCTGCTGGAAGTGGGTAACACAGGGAGGGGGGCTTCCTTTCAGAATCCTGGAAGTAAATACGGGGATCACACAAAGGGGGGATTGTGGGGGAACTTCTGAAGCTATTGTGAGCAATGTCAGTTCTCTTTATGCTGCTCCAGAAGATCAGGCAGTGAGAAGCAGGAGGAGAGATGCTCTGAGATATTTCCTGGCAGTTGTGGTTGAGCTGATTACTTTATGGAGAAACTGTAAAACTAAAAATAGGGAGAAGAAAAAATATTACAATAACATGTGAAGACTAACTGGTTTGTTAGGTTAGGAGAGACAATTGTGGCTAGAGAATAAAGACTTATTAGCTTACTAGTGTTAGGAGAAAAATCCCAGCATGAAAGATGGAGACTAACTAAATTGTTAGTGCTAGGCTAGGAGAATGATTTTGGCATGTAATATAACTAAGGACTCTATTAATTCTTAAATAATGCCCAATCATATTTGAAGTGTTCTTCCTATGATTTCAGGGGTCTGGTTCCTTTGGAGCATAGCAAGCATGATTAATCTTGGAACCACACATCCCTGATGGTTTAGTTGTTTCCATCCTGCTTGACAAATTACACAAAGCAAGAACAGGGATACAATTAACCATATAGTTAAGACTAGTAATCCAGCTCTATGTGCAGCAAAGTATTTAAAAGGGTTAAGTGAAGAAATTTCTTCAGCTAAATTCTTCATTATCAAAAGTAGGTGTTTTGGCATTAACAATGGCCAGGACCTGAGATTGTAATTTTAACACATCCAAAGAAGATTATGAAAAGGATCAAGTCCCATTAGATGATTGTGTACACTTTGTCATTGGATCTCAGTGTCATTGTATGGAACTCTAGGAACACAAAAGTGAGTAATATTATAATGTCATTGAAGTCTCTGAGGCCACTGTAAATCTTGTTCTCATTCCCTAGCCATATAACAGAATCTTTTATTTGCTGGACCTCACTCAGAATTCCCTGATCAATATGTACTTGGACTTTGCCAGGTTTCAGTATAATTCTTATGGAATTGCTGAAGGTAATGCATTGCCTGGCCCTCTTGGTGTAAGGCCACTGCTGCCATGGGGGCCGAGACAATGATGCCAGCCAAACCAACAATACCAGCTATTAACAACCCAGTAAATCCTTTAGCCTGGTGCTTTAAATGTCTTAGCAACTCTTTCACAAATGTTACTGAGGGTGTTTCCTGCTACAGTTCTTTCAATTTTACAGGGAGTCAGGTAGCTATTGGCCTTTTGAGAATAATAACAGTTTGTTCTGGGCTCTGCCATGTGGTTCCATTGATAGAATGAATGCTGCAACATACAGTTTTCATATTTAACATAATATATATTTTGTAAGGCATTATATTTGAATGGGCCCAGATAATAAAACATAGAGATTTAATACACATACCATGAAGCAGAATTCTTTATGAAGGGAAGAGTTAAGATGGATAACAATTTTTTATTTCCCATATTGAGTCTCACCATTCCAGACTTGAAAATTCTCCTGAATTAAACCTACATTCCAAATGGAGTCCTGCATTGGCCTAAAATCCATTCTTGGGATGGGAGGCGATAATTTCCCTTTGTACCAGTACTTGATGATATTGGAACCTTTCTACTTCTATGAACATAAGTTAAATCGCCTCCATGAAAGAATGTCTATCCTGTGTCTCTAGATTGAGTGTCCATCAGTCCCCCATGAGATCCCCAATCTATAATCTGTTTTCCTGCAACAGAAAGATTTCATGGATAAGGTGTAACACATTCAGTCCTTCTAAATAATTTATGTGGAGGGTCCTTGTGATTATGGTGAAAGCATAGGGGTCTGTTTAATGAATAGTTAACATTAACTTCCTGCCAGGCAGGATAGCCTCTGCCCATGAGAAAAGAAAGCCTGATCTCTTGATTCTCTTCTTCAGAGACATGATGAACCCAGGTTTGAGGCTTGGTGTGGTAACAATATGAGTTACTGAGAGAAATGCAAAGTGGGGTCAGGAGGACAATCCAGAGTAATTAAACAAAAATTGTTGGGTAGACCCAATAGTCAACACAGGTAAAAAGTGATAGAATTAAGATAGATTGAAGGGGAAATATCAAACTATTTTACTAGGCAAACAATAGCAGGCTGTAGAATACGGGCCCAATAAATCTCTGTGCCATTAGCCACACTCATAGTTGTGCATATTATGAGAATCAGCATGATAACCCTGTTAACAGGAATAGTAAATTGATATATTTTCCCTGTTCTGGGTGGTCCTGCAGCCAGTTAAACTTGTCTCTTCCCACTCCTGATTGGTTTACATAGAAATAGCATTCTTCCCCGACTGGTTTGCAGGACAACAAATGCCAGGGAGTCCAATTGATTTTGTAAAGTCAGTACCAAATCAGTGACTTCTTAAATATCTACAATAACCTGTGCTAATTTTATAGTGAATAGAGGTTCTTAACCCACTGCTCCTGTGTTAATCCCAGTGGATGTTTCTAGCCCTATGAGTAAGGGAATAATTGGGGGGCTCTCCTATGTCTGGTATGTGCTGTTATTGGAATGAGTAGGTTTTGGTTGTGGGTTAAATGTCAGTTTGAGGAGACAGGAAAATTAAGGTACAGGGGCCAGTTTAATTTTGGTAGGCAGGGGCAAATATGGGCCTCTAAAAGGATAAAGTTCAGAAGTTTGGGGGCATTAGGGCTGTGGGACTGACACAATTGTACATCTTAATTTTATTTAAAAGAACTATTGTTTTTCCTCTAAAATGCCCAGGTATGGCTGTATTTTGGTTGTAACTGTTTTTGGCTAGGTGTCAAGACCAAGTTGGTCAAATCAACCTTGTTCCTGTCTGCTGTTAAGAGTCATCTGAGTTCCCACAAGGGTCACTTATGGGGAACCTGAGAGCAGCTTCTTAGCTCCTTTAGCGCCATCTGCTAGGTAGGGTCTCCTTGATGAGGTGGCTTCCCTTGGAAGCATTAGGGATGTCTCCCTTCTCCAATGACCCTCATCCTTGCAGCAGGTGCACTGACTGGCTTTCCATTCTCTAGTGGTCTCATTAATGTCCCTGATTGGGAGGTCATGTGGCCCAGAGTTGCAAAGCTCCTTAGAGAAGTTCTCTCATTCCCTCGGTTCAGGCTGATTCAGAGGGCAAGAGCCAAATATTAGTTTTCTTGGTCCTTTTGTTTCAGCCTTAATCTTTAAGCCTAGATCTTAAACATCCAGCAAGCCAGTCTTACCAGTCTCAAAGTAACAGTGCTGGGCTTTAACTTCAATGTCCATAACCTTACAGTCATTTACCCCTTATATTTAATTAGGGTCTGTACTAGTACTAGAAGTTAGCCTAATATCCTATCTTTCCTGTAGGTGATGGCTTATTATATTAAATTAACCCAGGTCGTGTGTTCTTGAAGCAGTACCTCTGCAAAACAGTTATAGAGTTTACAAGGCAAATATAAAATGAAATTCACAAAAGTAAAACTTGTTCAGTTTTTGTAACCACTATCTTGAATTTTGGCTGAGTTATACATTACATCCCCATTTGAGATCACAGTAGTCTTTACAACAAACTTCAGTCTTCTGAACACAACTTTAAATGAGCTGAAGTCCAGCCTATTTTGGAGCTGTTCCTACATTCAGAATGCTATGTTAGGAAGGTAGAGCCTTATCTCAGGTAAAGCGGGGTTCTTGACAAATTTCAGATGAAGTATTCTAGTTCTGAAGCTGATCTTTGCCTCTATCTTAAATGTCATTTCACAAAGCTTGCACATATTGTTTCCTGAGTCTATATGAACATTAGTTAACACAATATGATGTTATACTTAAAACATGAATCAAAGAAAGGCTAAGAAAGCTTTTAGCTTTTGTGTGGAAAAGTGGCAAAATGCTTTCATGTTTCACAATATTGATCTTTAAACAGATCAGGCTCTCCTTACCTTTTAGAAACACATTTACATTTTCACCCCAGTGTAAAAAGTAACATAAGATTTAGGTTCAGTTACAGAACATTAAATGATGTAAATAAATCCCCAATTAAATTTGCTATTCTTATAAGTTTAAAATTACCATTACAGACAACTTTAGTTTGGATAACATGTTCTTTTAAACCTCCTACTTTAATGACTGGTATACTGGAAAACATGAACATATTTAGTAGGTTATACTGATGGTTTCATATTAATCAAGTTTAGCTTTTAAAGGAAAATTTAGACTCCGTAATATAGTGTAATACTCTAAAGTAACAATTGCTGCTGTGTAACCAGTGAGAAAGCAGGAGAGAGGGAGAGAGCCCTGAAATCATTTTTTCTGTGTCGCAGTCAGGGAGAAGTTAAATGGATACTTTTTTTTCCTTCGGTCTCAGGTCTCCTATTGAGCATTCTAATGAAGCTTCAGCTCAGCCAGGCCAGGGAAATTGCTGCTTAGGGCTTTTTAACCCTTTCCTCTCCATTGAGACAGGGCTTGGTATATTTGATAATTGACTGAAGGAAAAAGAAAGCTTGGAGGTAGGGAACCTCAGACAACCTTGCCATTCTGTCATTTTAGAAAATTTTGCCAATCTATAATAGGTCATTTCTAAATTTTGGAGAATTTCTTGATCAACGGTTTCTTACTTGTGCCATTGTGCAGATTTTCTAATTTGTATTGTAGACAAATTTGAGTGCTGAGCCTAATGAGGTATTCAGTTTCAAGGTGGTTTGGGAGTAGAAGGTCTTAAAATTGGTAGAGACAGCACAAGGGGGTGTCTCTGGGAACTGACTGGGTAGTTCCCATATTTGGAGAGGCTCAACAGAGGTGACATCTGAGGGCAAAGCATCCTCTGCATTCTTGTGCCACCGGTGTGCCAGTCCTGGACTGGACTTTTCCCACTGGGATTGGGGAAACGTCTTTACCTCAATCTCAGTGGTGGGGGACCCCTGGGGTCCCAGTTAGCCAAAATATCTACCTGGGATGATTGGATGAAAGGGGTCTTACCTCTCCGGAGAGATGAGGAGGCTGGAGGTGGATGGAGAAACAAAACGGCAAGGAGGTCTCTGATCCTTGAGGTTGGCTGGGTGTGCAAGGACAGGGAAGACTGGGAAGGGGAGGAATGGTGTGGGAAGAGGGTCAGAAAGGAAGAAGATGCCTCCGGCACCAATAAAGGATTCAATGCAAACCTTTGCTCCATTCACGGAGCATAAGGTGGCGAAAACCTAGCCCAGGTTTGGGGCCAGTTACAGGCTGCATAACTGCACATATTCAGCCAAAGTGGACTCAGAGGGTGTGGAGGGTCTCTTTCTGTAGGGTGGGGAGGGAGGTGAGGGAAGCAGTCAGTCTGGGGATTCAGCCATAGCTACACCAGTCATGGCTGGGGGTTCCCCCAACCTCAGAGATCCTTGGGGGTGCTGGACACTTCAGTGGCCACTTCCCAGCTCCCATGGGTCATTCAACTTAACTATAGGGGAAGGGGAAGGGTTTGGGTGGACAGGAAAGCGTTAATTTCACCTTACTCCCATTCCTGGTCAGGGAATGTTAGCCCAAAAGACCAGGCCAGATGTAAACTTCACAGATCATCTCAGCCTTTTATTCAGGAATGAAGTTTCATGCAGGAACAGGGTGACATGCCTCTAATGGACCCACTTTCCTGGTGAAAAATGAGCCACTGGCCAAAGGAGGAGTTTGGGCTTTTATAGGTTATACTGAGAGATGAGTTAGTGGGCGTATCAATTTGGGCACTCAGGACTTTGGGTTTTTGGGTTGGAGGGTAGTGACCAGCACCTGGAGAGGATTTATCTTGAAAGAGGTTAAAGTTTCCTAAAGCCCGTCATTCTAAGTTTGATGAAACACTTTCTGCCCACCAGTGACCAGCACCTGAAAAGGATTTATCTTGAAAGAGATGAAAGCTATCAATGTATGGCTTTCTTTTTCACTCTCTTTTCCCAGTCACACTATCTTGGGGTTTTTCGTTTTCCATTTCTAACAACAAGAACAATTTTAGAGGAGGAAAGTTTATTTGAGGATCACTGTTTCAGAGGTCTCAATCCAGAGATAGCTGACTCAATTGCTTTGGGCCTAACATGAGGCAGAACATCATGGTGGAAGGGTGTGGTGTCATGAGCAATAAATAAAATCATTGCTTTGAACTATGTAAAACCGGGACAGTGAGATGCTGCTTCCAGGAACCCTGCAGTGCGAGAGTGCCTAGGGGAACACCCATGTGCAAGATGACTCCTATTGATGGGAGAATTCTGTGTTTTTCCTGGAATTCTCTAGTTCAAAAGCCTTGAATTCAAATCCCAGCTGCCAGGAGGTAGAAGAGATGGGCATAAACTGCTGAGCCCCAACCAAGTTATTTTGCTCAAATTCATCCTCCTTATCTCAAGCAGGTTTTTCACCTTGAAACCTTTTGATGCTCATACCTATATAATAAACACATGGGCTCTCATTCTGTGTCACACCCAGACTCCACCAGAGCTGGATTAACCACCGACTCTTGCTTCCACTTATGAGTCTTTGTCTTTATTTTCTATAATTTCTAATTTTCCCAATCTGTCTCACAGCCTGTGTTTGAAGAATTGATTTGTGCTACATGGGTTGCAGCATTGTGGAGAAGAAAAGCAGCTCCAAACATGGAACCAGGAAGGAGGGGTGGGGGAGGGAGAGAGGGAGAGAGGGAAAGAGAGAGGGAGGGAGAGAGAAAGAGACAAAGAAAGAGAGGGAGAGAGAGAGTGTGTTCTTTCACCAAGGATAAAATGTATAACCCAAAGTCACACCCCAATGACCCAACTCCTCCAACCACACCCTACCAGCCTTTAGTTACCACCATTCAATCCCTGTCAGAGAATTAATGCACTGGTTAGGTTAAGGCTCTCATAAGCCAATCATTTCACCTCCAAACTTTCTTGTATTGTCTCACACATGAGGGTTTGGGGGACCATCTCTAAACCATAACATGCATGCTCTATACTGATGGAAAAACTGGTAAAACTGTTCCCCATGGTAACTCAGAGAGTTATTTTTTAAATGTACCTAATAAAACTGTGTATCTGATTAAGGAGATTTAGAGGCAAATTTTGTAAAAATCAGTGGGCTCTTTTCATTTTTAGCTCTGTATGATACATGAAAAGAAAAACTAAAAGGAATTGTGCAGGGACTGAAATTGTGGCTCAGTGATGGAGCACTTGCCTAGCATGTGTGAGGCACTGGGTTTGATCCTTAGCACCACATGTAAAACTGAATAAAGTTATTATTAAGAAAAGCCACTTTAAAAGAAATTGTTCAGTTTTCAAGTCAAATTCGGAGGCTGTATCGAAGAGCCAGGATGTTTTAGATCAGGAAATAAAACTGTTCTGGATTTCTAATATTTCCAACAAGCAAAAAATTATCAAAGTAAGAGATGACCTTGGTGTAGAAACAAATATGTGGCTGTAAAAACTTTTACTGAGACATCAGAAAGATGTAAGGCAGCACCCAGCGGACATTGCTCAGCAGAATAAAAGGCCTCTTAGGAATCTTAAAAACATCGCCTTAGATGAGGGACAATTTAGGTCTGTCTCAAAAAGAAAAATGGATGTGATTTTTGGGTTATAAAGGGAATAAGACATGTAACAAATCCACAAAATTTCTGAGAGAATTATATTGGTAGGGATGCCACTAGTTCAGAACAGAAGAGACAGAGACAATTCAAAATGGAGAGCCTGGGCTTAAATTTTCTACAATTGGCAAACAGGATAAGAAAGTTACTCCTCTACAAAAATGGGACGTTTTTAACCAAAAAGAAAAAACATCTCAGAAGGCAGAACTGAGATACTAAAGGGTACCAAGATCCCACAGCAAAGCCAAGAGCCAGGGATAAAGTAGGACTGGACAATCGCTTTAAGGGAGCAGAACTAGGTGCTTATCAATCATTCCCTGCTACCAAAGAAGTAGATCCTGGCAAGATGAATCCAGTCACATTTCAAAATTCCTATTGACTAGTCACTGTCAAGTGTCTTCCATTCCCATATTTTTCCATGAAAGTGCTCTGTGGACCTCCTCTTCTTGTCTCACCTTTATATTTGCATGGCGTGGGGATAGAAGAAAACCTCTCAGGTCTCAGTTCTTTGCATCAGGAGGAATTACACCCATGAAGCCTAAACCACTTTTGGACCTAATGCAGATTATAAAATAATGGGCTTTGAGACCAATGCCATAACTGGATAGACTTCAGGAATCTCGGGAAGAAATGAGTGTGTTTTGCTTGTAGAAGGGATTTGAATTACTAGGAAAGAACACAGAAGTGGCATATTTTTATTAGAATGCCTTCCAATGAATTACAGCATCCTATGGCCACACCCTTTTGTAACGTGATTTTGCTACTCCACCTATCAAGAACTAATCTGTTTCTCTATCACTTTAATCTGATAAGAACTAGTTTTATACAATAAAATGCAGCCTAAGTGATGCTGTGACTTCAAAGTCTCTTAGACCACGCAGCTTCATTTATACTCTATCACGTGAAAAAGTTTGGCCTTCCAGCTCCAGGATGAAAGAGGTCTCATTTGCTCAGTCGAGCACTCCGGAGACAATCAGGCAGCTAAAGGCAGTTGCATGAGTGAGTCCTGACAATGTAACCAAAATAATTGCACGGAAGAGTGAGAGAGAAGCTTATTTTTTAAGTCAACAAATTTTGGGGGTGGTTTGTTACACAGCAAAACTGACTGAAACAGTACATAAGAAAATACATATTTTGTAATAGGTAGTTAACTCATTTTAAATATAATTCATAATTTAGACTTAACAGACATATGTAGAATACTTCATCTGTCAATGACTGAATATGCTTTCTTCTCAGTAGCACAGAAATCCTTCTCTAAAGTAAACCATATTTTAGGCCACAAAGCACTCTGCAAATTCAAAAAAAAAATAAAATACAGATAATACTTTGCATTCTATGAGATCAAAATGGAATGAAATTAGAAATCAATGAAAAAATTAAAAATAGAAGCTACCCTAAAACCTGGAGACTAAATAATATGCTACTGAATGATCAATGGATAGCAGAAGAAATAAGGGATGAAATAAAAAAATACTTAGAGATAAATGAGAATAACAATACAACATATCAAAATCTCTGGGATGCTATGAAGGCAGTGCTAAGAGAAAAGTTCATTGCATTGAGCTCATTCATTAAGAGAATAGAAAGTCAACAAATGACCTAACATTAAGTCTCAAAGTCCTAAAAAAGAAGAACAAATCAACACCAAAATGCTGCAAGTTACATGGCCATTAATTCAGAAACCCAGCAAAGGGTGATGGTGGATTAGAAAAGACAGACACACAAAGAGAGAAAAAGCTGAAACCAGGTGGATCATTACACCATGAGGAGATACAATGACCCAGAGCTAGCTTGGTATGTTTATTATATAGGGTTTAAAATCAAAAGGATTTTTTGTGGGAAAGTTTCTTCAAAGCATGCAAGATGAAGGATGAACTTCTGAGCAGACTAATTACAATTATCAACTTGCCATCATAATTCTTTACCCCTGGCAGCTGATGTCTGAACTCAGTGTCAAAACTGATAGTCCCACGGCAAGAATAGAACCTTCTTTGAACAGGGCATCACCATAGCAACTGGGCAGTCCCAACCTGTGCCTTTGCACAGGAAGTTCACAGCAGAGGTGCACTCCTGTCACAAAGTATCAGAGACCATGATTCAAACCACCATTCCCAACACCAAAAGCAGAAGACAGGAAATAATTAAAATCAGAGCTGAAATCGACGAAATTGAAACAAAAGAAACAATTTTAAAAATTTACAAAAGGTTGTCTTTGCAAAAATAAATATTGATAAACCCCTAGCCACACTGATGAAGAGAAAGAGAGAAAAAACACAAATTTCTAAAATTCACAATGAAAAGGAAATATCACAACACACTGCTGGATACAGACAATAATCAGAAACTATTTTGAAAATTTATACTACAATAAAATAGAAAAACTTGAGATCAACAAATTTCTAGAGACCTATGACCTACCCAAATTGCATCAGGAAGGCATGGAAAATTTAAACAGATCATTTTCAAGCAATGAAATTGAAGACGCCATCAAAAGCTTACCAATAAAGCCCAAGAACATAAAGATTCTCAGCCGAGTTCTACAAGACCTTCAAAGAACACCAATCCTCCTCAAATTATTCCCAGAAAATAGAAAAGGAAAAAATCCTTCCAAACTCATTCTGTGAAGCCAGTATCACCCTGACACCAAAACCAGACAAAGACACATCAAGGGAAGGAATATTCAGACCAATATCCCTGATGAACACAGATGCAAAAATTTTTAATAAAACACTGGCAAATAACATACAAAAAATACTGAAAGATAATGCACCAAGATCAAGTGAGGTTCATACCAGGGATGCAAGAATGATTCAACATTCGGAAATCAATAAATGTAAATTCATCACATCAATAAACTTAAGGACAAAAATCACAAAATTATCTCAATTGATGCAGAAAAAAGCATTTGAAAAAATACAGCACCCCTTCATGTTCAAAACACTAGAAAAACTAGGGATAGTAGGAACATACCTCAAAATTGCAAAAGCTGTATATGCTAAGCCCAAAGGCTAACATCATATTAAATGGAGAGTAATCAAAAGCATTCCCTCTGGGCTGGGGATGTAGCTCAGTTGGTAGAGTGCTTGCCTGGCAAGCACAAGACCCTGGGTTCAATCCCCAGCACTGAAAAAAAAAAAAAAAAAGCATTCCAGTCTAAAAACTGGAACAAGACAGGTATGCCCTCTTTCAGCATTTCTATTCAACATAGTTCTGGAAACTCTAGCCAGAGCAATTAGACACAAGAAAGAAATCAAAGGATACAAATAGGAAAAGAAGAACTCAAACTATCACCATTTGCAGATGACATGGTTCTATATTTAGAAGACCCAAAAAACTCCACCAGAAAACTTTTAGAACTCAAATGAATTCAGAAAAGTAGCAGGATATAAAATTAACACCCATAAATCAATTGCATTCCTATATAATAGTGATGAATCCACTGAAAGAGAAATTAGGAAAACTATTCCATTCACATTAGCTTCAAAGAAAATAAAATATTTGGGAATCAATCTAACAAAAGAGGTGAAAGACCTTTAAATGAAAACTACAGAACTCTAAAGATAGAAATTGAAGAAAACCTTAGAAGATGGAAAGATCTCCCATGCTCTTAAACAGGCAGAATTAATATTGTCAAAATGGCCACACTACCAAAAGTGCTATAGAGATTTAATGCAATCTCTATTAATTCCTATTAAGGTTCTGATGACATTATTTAGAAATAAAAAAAAGCAGTCATCAAATCATTTGGAAAAATAAGAGGCGCAGAATAGCCAAAGCAATCCTTAGCAAGAAGAGTGAAGCAGGAAGCATCACAATACCAGACTTTAAACTATACTAAAGAGCTCTAGTAACAAAACCAGCAAGGTATTGGCACCAAAACAGACATGCAGACCAATGGTACAGAATAGAAGACACAGAGATAAGTCCACATAAATACAGTTATACCAAAGGCACCAAAAACACAGGAGAAAAGATAGCCTTTTTAATAAAATGGTGCTTGGAAAACTAGAAATCCATGTGTAACAAAATGAAATTAAATTCCTAGCTCTCACCCTGCACAAAACTCAGCTCCAAGTGGATCAAGGACCTAGGCAACAGACCAGAGACTATGTGCCTACTAGAAGAAAGAGTAAGCCCAAATTTCCATCATGAAGGCTTAGGAACCAAATTCCTCAACAAGACTCCTAAAGTGCAAGAAGTAAAATCAAAAATCAATAAATGGTGTACGACCATAGAAGTGAAAAGTTGTACATCATTTGTGTACAAAAAAAAATTAAAAATAAAAAAAATTTAAAAATCAATAAATGTAATGGTATCAAACTAAATCTTCTTTACAGCAAAGGAAACAAGAAGATGAAGAGAGAGCCTACAGAAAATCTTTGCCACCTGCACCTCAGATAGAGCATTAATCTCCAAGATGTATAAAGAACTCCAAAAACTTAACACTAAAAACAAACAACCCAATCAATAAATGGGCTAAAGAACTGAACAGACACTTCACAGAGGAAGTACGATCAGTCAATAAATACATGAAAAATGTTCAGCATCTCTAGCAACTGGAGAAATGGAAATTAAAACTAGACTGAGATTTCACTCCAGTCAGAATGGCAATTATCAAGAATAGAAGTAACAATAAATGTTGGCAAGGCTGTGGGAGAAAAGGTTCACTCATACATTCCTGGTGGGACTGCAAATTGGTGCAATCACTATGGAAAGCAGTATAAAGATTCCTCAGAAAACCTGGAATGGAACCACCATTTGACCCAGTTATCCCACACCTTGGTATATACCCAAAGGACTTAAAATCAGCATACTATAATGACATAACCACATCAATATTTATAGCAAGTCAATTCATAATAGCCAAGCTATGGAACCGACCTAGATGCCCTTCAATAGATGAATGGATAAAGAAACTGTGGTATATATACACAATGGAATATTACTCAGCCATAAAGAAGAATAAAATTATGGCATTTGTAGGTAAATGGATGATGTTGGAGACTGTTATGCTAAGTGAGATCAGCCAATCCCAAAAATCCAAAAGCCGAGAATGGTCTCTCTGATAAGTGAATGATGATGCATAATGCAGTGTGGAAGGGTGGCAAGAATGGAGGAAGGACAGATAGCATAGAGGGAAGGGAGGGGTGGGGTCAAGGTGGGGGGTAAGAATAATAACAGTGTGACAGACATCATTGCCCTGTGTACATGTATGAATGCACAGATGGGGTGACTCTACTTTGTGGACAACCAGAAAAACAATAGCTGTACTCCATTTGTGTTCAATGAATCAAAAAATTAAATATAAATAAATAAATAAGAGAAACTGTGGTACATATACAATGGAATATTGCTCAGCCATAAAGAAGAATAAAATTATGGCATTTGCCATTAAATGAATGGAACTGGAGACTATCGTGCTAAGTAAAATAAGCTAATCCTCCCAAACCAAAGGCCGAACATTCAGATATGTGGATGCTGACTCACAATAAGTGGGGAGGCGGGATTCACTGGATTGAACTGGAGGGAGTATAAGGAAAAAACAGGGGATGGGAATGGGAAAGACAGAATGAATTGGACATAGCTTTCCTATGTTCATATATGAACACATGACCAGTATAACTCCACAACCCCAAAAGTGGAAAGTTATATTCCATGTCTGCCAAAATATGTTATACTCTCATGTATAACTAAAAAGAACAAATACATGGGTTTATTTCTGGTTCTCTGTGTTTCATGCTGTTGTGGTTATTCTATACCGGTATTGTGTTTTAAATTGGGTATTGTGATACTTCCAGCATTGTTCTTTTTGCTCAGGATTGCTTTGGTTCTTTGAAATCTTTTGCAGTTTCAAACAAATTTTAAGATTGTTTTTTTCTATTTCTATCAAGAATGTTATTGACATTTTGATAGGGAGTGCAATGAATCTGTGTTTCTCTTCAAGCACTATACACATTTTAACAATATTAATTCTTCCAACCCACAAATATGGGATGCTTTTCCATTTTGTGTATGTGTATACCCTCTTCTGCTTCCTTCATCAGCATTTTATAGTTTTCATTGTGGGGGTTTTTAATCTCCTTAAATTTATTCCTAGGTTTTGTTTTTGTAGCTATTGTTAATGGAATTATATTCTTGATTTCTTTTTCAGCTAATTCATCATTGATGTATTGAAATGTTAATTTTTGTATGTTAATCCTATGTCCACAAATCACTGAATTCATCAGTACTAAGTACTTTGACAAAGTCTTTAAGTTTTTCTGTAAATAATGCCATTTGCAAACAAGGATAATATGACTTCCTTTTTCTAATTTGGATGCCCTTTTTCTTGCCTAATTGCTCTGGCTTTGACTTCCAAATTATGTTGAATAAGAGTGGCAAAAGTGAGAGTCCTTGTATTGTTCCAGATTTTACGGGATGTTTTCAATGTTTCCCCATTTTGTATGATGATAGCTATAAATTCATCATAAATTCCTTTGTGTGGAAGCATGTTCTGTCCATATCTGATTCGATAGTTTTATCATGAAGGAATATTGAATTTTGTCAAATATTCCTCTTGTCTATTGAGGTGATCATATGGTTTTTGTCCTTTTGATGAATGTATGATTTGCATGTTGAACCACGCTTGCATTTCTGAGATAAACCCACTTAATCATGGTATATAATCTTTCTTGATGTGCTGTTGGATTCAGTTTGCTAGCATTTTATTAGGAATTTTTGCAACAATATTCACCAGGGATATTAGTCAATTTTATTATTGTTATATTCTTATCTGGTTTTGATAGCAGAGTAATGATGAATTCATAGAAAAAGTTTGAAAGGCATCTAGGTTGATTCCATAATCTAGCTATTGTGAATTGAGCAGCTATGAACATTGATGTGGCTGCATCACTGTAGTAATCTGATTTTAAGTCCTTTGAGTATAGGCCAAGGAGTGGGATAGCAGGGTCAAATGGTGGATCCATTCCAAGTTTTCTAAGGAATCTCCACACTGCTTTCCAGAGTGGCTGCACCAACTTGCACTCCCACCAGCAATGTATGAGTGTACCCTTTTCCCCACATCCTCGCCAACACCTGTTGTTGCCTGTGTGCTTGATAAAAGACATTCTAATTGGGGTAAGATGCCCTTCAGTAGATGAATGGATAAAGAAACTGTGGTATATATACACAATGGAATATTACTCAGCCATAAAGAATAAAATTATGGCATTTGTAGGTAAATGGATGATGTTGGAGACTGTTATGCTAAGTGAGATCAGCCAATCCCAAAAATCCAAAGGCCGAATGGTCTCTCTGATAAATGAATGATGATGCATAATGCGGGGGGGAAGGGTGGCAAGAATGGAGGTAGGATAGATAGCATAGAGGGAAGGGAGGGGTGGGGGCAGGGTGAGGGGTAAAAATAATAACAGAAAGTGTGACAGATACCATTGCCCTGTGTACATGCATGAACGCACAGATGGTGTGACTCTACTTTGTGTACAACCAGTGAAACAATAGCTGTACTCCATTTGTGTTCAATGAATCAATAAGCAAATAAAAAAAAAATAAAAAAAATTTTAAAAAAAAAAAAGTTTGAAAGTATCCCCTTGTCCTTTAATTTTTTTGGAAGATTTTGAGAATTGGTGTTAGTTATGCTTTAAAGGTTTGGTAAAATTTAGCAGTGAAGTCAGTCATCAGGTCCTGACTGTTTTGATGAGAGATTTTCTTCACAGAAGATGGCACAACATAATTAATGCCAAAGAAATTCTTTTAAAAAGATCATAAGGGACTATTCTGAACAATTACAGGCCAACAAATTTCACAACCCAGAAGAAATGGATAAATTCCTAGAAACATATAACCTACCAAGATTAAATCAAGAAGAAACAGAAAGCCCAAGCAGAGCCAAAACAAATGAGATGGAATTAGGAATTTTAAAACTTCCAACAAAGAAAAGGCCAGGAACCAACTAGAAGAAACCTGTGAATCGGAGGCAGTGAAAACAGGCAGCTAGAGGCTGCTAAGGATAAGGAACAGCCAGATTACTCTGGGCATTATGGACCATGTTAAGGATTCACTCTTTACGCAAAGCCATTGGTATGTCTAAAGCTGGTAAGACCACTAAGAACGGCATTTTGAAAACCATTCCATTGACTGTGAACAACGGGTAAGGACAGTGAGGAGGAGGCACAGGAGCAGAGAGATCTTGGGTTTGAGGACATTAGGATGCCCTGGCAAAGAAATTGTGGTGGCTTTCAATAAGGTGATATAGGAAGAAGTAAACAGATTCAAAATATATTTTGAAGAAAGAATTGGTGAGATATTGTGTTTGGGGGGTGAGAGTGAGACAGTGGGAGTTACCAACACAAACAGGCTTAGAAGTTAGGCAGAGGACACTGAGGCCATAAAGGGAAAAGAGAGAATATGGTGGAGTTCGGAGAAAGGGGTGCTTTGTCATAGAAACTAAAAAGTCTGAGAAAGAAAAAATGGGGGGAGGAACCTACTTTAAACACTGCTGCACATGAAAACTTCACTGGGCGTAGAAACAACCGGAAGTTCGGCCGCAGTGATCCACAAACATCTTGCGTTCGGTGGCACAAGTCGAATTTTCCTTACCAAGGAGCTGCTGCCGATGCTGCATTTTTGTTTTCTCCTTCAAAAAGCCAGATGCCTCCACAGGAACGTACCGTCTCTAAGCCCTTGTTTGTGGCCTCTGAAATGTCCCTAAGTTCCAAGTTCATTGGAGAACCTCAAACATTCATTCTTTTAGCCATGCTTAGCCACCAGATGTAGGTCATTATAAACATGACAAAATGTCCAGTAGACATCATATATAGTATTCTACTATTACATAAAGCAGTCTCCTCCCTCAAGCCTACAATCAACGGTGTAATGTGAAGCACAAAACATAATTGGCAGGAACCCAGGTCCAGTTCACTGGCACGCTGTTCTCAGCAAGCACATGCTTTTGTTGCCTACACGCTTCTGTCTTAGCTACAGAACCAACTGCTGGTCCTGTGCTTCTTCCTCAAGCATAGTCCATGCATAAAAGAGAAGCCATCTCTCTTGATTGGCAGACTTACTTACCCGCAGAGTAACCAACAAGTTCCCAACCCAGAGTTGGCACTGTGCACTCATCTCAATGGAGACAGTGGCATAAGGACAGGAACGATTGTCATCTAAAGTTCCTCTGGAATGATTTTTATCATGCATACACATGCAGGTGGTCCTTAATACATGGCCAAGTTCCCCTGGATTTCCTTCATGGATTCATTAACATTTTCAGTCTCCTTTACTGAAAATTGTAAATGACAATTTAAAAGAATTGTTTTCTATCTTAGAAATGTTCACCAATTTACAATGTATTGGTTCAGTGTAGTCAAAATAATTTAGAGGCAGGGTAAAATTTTTATTGTCAAGAAAGGGAAGCACTAAGAATATAAAGGCCAGCATTTACCCAACCAGTTTTGACCACTCCGGATTTGATGGTAACCCATAAGAAAATGGCTCCGTTTTAGTCACCTTTCCTCTTTCTTCCCTTTCACCTTCCCTTTCTGACGTGAGTAAATGACCTTGCTTTTCCAGAGCTCTGTTACTCTCAGCTGGACACCATGGCCTATGAGATGGCGTCTGGCTCCTTACCACTCCTGATACTTTGGTTGTTCCTGATGAGGCTTTGTGTCGGCCCAGAAGAGCCCCTGGCACCTCCCAGACCAACAGTCAACCTTGCTCCAGGTGTCAGAAAAATGTACTGATAGGTTGTTCTCCTCTCCCTAAAGCACCTACACATTTCGGAAAACATTTCACACAGAAGGTTCAGGATCCTGGGAATCAGTCCGCATTTTATTTTACAGTACATTCATGTAAGTTCCTGCATTTCCAAGGTAACCAGATCACATTCAGGTTAGCACTGCTGGTAACAAAATCATACAACTTCCCTGGCTTCAAAAACAAGATAGGGTGATGCACATTAATACTTCTTTCCCTTTAATACTGCAGAAGATAATACATCATACACACAAAATCTCTAAAATCACATGCCTTTTACAATCCAGTGTGAAGGCATTTTATGTTAAAATCAACTCATGTGGAACACGGGGAGAATAAGAGTTTCAAAGTTCCCTAGCATTTCTGCCAATGCCATCTTTCTCTTAACTGAGAGGGAGAAGATTCAGCTTCAGTGCCTTGGGAAGTGAGGGATAGGAAAGCAGAGGGTTATTTCATTCTGAAACTCATGGCTTTTCAGGCTACCTCTGTAAAAATTATTTAAATAACCTAAAATTTTAAAAAGAGTTAATAGAAATAAAGGATAGTAACATAGGAAGCACCTGGAAAAAAATCCTGCCAGTCACCGATGGGAAATTTAAATCGCACACATTTCACAAAAATGGAAAATCTGTCTCACATCCAGTAATATGTAAATTCTCAAGACACATTTCCATTTTACTGGATGAAAACGCTATGATCCATGTTCTGGTCTTGAACAGTTCAGAAAAATCCTCCATCTGCAATATTTACTACAGGCCATCTTATCTCACTACCCATCTAAGAACTGAGCTGACCAATATACCCAACCCTTACAAACTGAGCTATAATAAAGACTAAAACAAGAGAGGTAGGAGAAAAATCAGAAGTGTGGGAAAGCAAGAAGTTAGACTTGTCTGGGTCATGTTACTAAATTTTAAAATTTCATTATAAAATGGTTTAGACTCTGGTCCGACACAGCTGGAACGATGAGTTAGTAAAGATGCAAGTCCCCACCCAGAAAGACACCATGCGTATGCAGTAGCTTTCTCCTAGAAGTTCAATGTGCTTTAGGTAAAATCATTACTTCATTGCATAATTAAGTACATGATTCAGAATATCCTCAGACTTGCTGTTAACTCCAGGGACTAATGAGCCTCTGCCACTTGCTTCCAAGAATCTGTTGAGTCCTGAACTTACCAGGTTCTGAATAAAATCGATATGCATATTTGTTGATCCTGAAAGAAATCCCACCCCTTTCAAGGCAGAAAAATAGGATGGAAGAGGGAATAAGACACTTCTTAAGAAAGTCACAAAACATCTTATGAAAAACCAGAGCCAGTGCATATTTTACAACCCCTGAAGAAAGCCCCCTGTAGCAGTGTGGGCAAAGGGAGCATGATGTTTTTGAAACCAGAGTGACTTGCAGCTAACTGCCTAACAGTAAATTCACAGAGTAAAATGCAGAATAAGTCGACATATAACCAAGGTTTACATTATATCTAGAAATATGTTTTATGCTTTAAAAAAATTGCAATGCACTCCAAAAAAATTTTTCTGATAATTCATGTACAACAGAAGGCACTGTTATCCGCATAAATCCATGGATTCTGCATGGCAAAAACCTGAGACCTGCAAGTCAATCCAATCCTCTAAAAACCACCTTGGGCTTTCAGCCTTTGGAGCATGTGGTTTGTCCTTTTCAATGCAATGATTCTGTTTTTCTTTAATTTCATACATTACAGTAGCTTGTGAAAATATATATTTCAGGGCAAGAAAGGTCAAAGGGGAAAGGGAGAGTGGATAAAAGTACTGCCTAATGCCCGATGGTATCTAGTTCAGTAGGAGGGCCCTGAAGAGCAGCCCCTAAGTTCTCCCCTTGACTCTCACACTCCCATTGTGAAATTGTGAAATAAAACAGCGATGACATCTGGTCAGTTGATGTCCTTCCTTCAGTTGTTGCCTGGCACAGTCCCAAAGTTAAATGCAGAGAGAACTCCTTTGTTTTCAAAGGTGAAGCCTCCCTGTTGTTCAATCTTCTTCTTTGCCTCTAGCATTTTCAAAAAAAAAAAAAAAGAGGAAGAAAACAGAAGAGGCCTTAAGGTACAAAGTTGGAAAGAATCTCAAAGAGCCAGATTCTTTATATACTTAGAACTGAAGAAATGTGACTTATGGTATTAGTTACCTGAACAAACTGAATGCCAGCCCTCAGCAGACCCACATCAACAAGTAGTTATGTTTAATATCACAGAAAAACTGTTTGCTACAATGAGTGAAATGAAAACAAGTCTCAAGCTGGATTTCAATAGCTTCATGGTCTCTACTGCTGAAAAGGTGCCCAACTTCTCAGCAGGAGGGCTGATACCAAATCTGAAGATCTAAGTCTATGCAGAAGAACCAGAATTCTAAACCCTAGAGGCCAGTCCACAGTGGTTCCTACCAAAATAATGTTGTGATCATAAAATCTTTTCCACTGCTAATCTAGAAGCAACCATAACAATCTCAACATAAAATAATTTCTTTAGCTTAAAAACTGAAAATCAACAAGAGTCATCAATACAGAAAGCCCAACAAATATAAATGGAGAACATTTGTTATGGTTTGGATTGTAAATGTCCCCCAAAGGCCCACATGCTTAAGGCTTGGTCACCAGCCTTGGCACTATTCGGAGGGGGTGAAACCTTCAAGGGATGGAGCCTAGTTGGAAAAACTTAAGTCAATAAGGGCATGCCCTTGAAGGGACTATTGAGGCCTTGGCTCCTTCCTTTCTCTTTCTTCCCAGCCACCTTGGTGAGCAGGTTTCCTCCACCACACACTCCTGCATGATGTTCAGCCTCACCATAAGCCTAAATGCAACAGGGCAAAGTGACCACAGACCGAAGCCTCTAAGACTATAAGCCAAAATAAACTTTCCCTCCTTTTAAGTTAATTTTCTCAGGCATTTTGTCACAGCAATAGAAAGATGACTGATGTAGCATTTCATTTCCAGGAATATAAGTTCCTTGAAAGAATTCATAAAGTGCCTTTTTTGGTCCACCTGTGGTTAATATGTTTAGGTAGGTGTCCATCTGATTAAGTTTCCCTCAGCAAGACTCATGCCAACCCTTACTTGTTACCTATAACTCCAAAATAATATATAGATGTGAATGGGAACACCACTAATAAACATATTTAATGGACGGGTTTTTGCAGATCTAAGATATTAGGAATGATTAAAAAGAACAACCATACAATAATGAAAATTCCTCATTATCATAAAGGGTTGGTCTCTAAAAATTCAAAAAGCATATTTAGGTGCCCTTTAGCTCACTGAAAAAGACTGCTGGCACTTGGACACATGACGTCAATGTGAAAATGACTGGCTGACCTGCCACCGTCCTTCGGTGCTCTGCCAATGTGTA
Organism: Glaucomys volans; assembly: GCA_020662805.1. Lineage (NCBI taxonomy): Eukaryota > Metazoa > Chordata > Mammalia > Rodentia > Sciuridae > Glaucomys > Glaucomys volans. The sequence goes on along the minus strand of JAJEJO010050022.1, from coordinate 274,784 downwards.
CACCTCCTGCAGTGTTCTCTTCTGGTCCTCACTAAGAGGTGCTAACAGCAGTTGGTACCAGGCAGCATCCCGATTCTGCACAGCTGTTGCATTTCAGGGGTGTGTAGGAGAAGGAGAAAAAGATAAGAGTCCCATAACAACTAGTACCTCAGAGAAAAATGCATGATCAAATTATGATAAAATTATTTCAGATAATAAGAGACAGAATGATGAAACTTAACAAAGGAATAAGTTGCTCTTCATTCTAAAATTTTACCATCTACAAAAATTACCTAAAATCCAGATCTTAGGACACACACACCTGTATTCACTTGTTACTAGTTTCCTCTAGAATTTTCAACTACCTGAAGCTTAAGCATTGTTCCTACATCTAGGATTCAAATCTGTACATTTAGGCAAAATCATCCCCTTAATCTACTGGACTTTTCCACTTAGTTCATCTCAAATTCTACATACCTAAAACCAAATTCAGCACTTTCCTTCCAAACCCTATTTCTATCACTATTCTATTAGTCTCCCAGGCAACCATCCCAAGCCCTTACCACCTCTGACCATGCTCTCTTCATGTCCAATTCTCTTTCTCAATGCCTCCTACCTATATATTTCTTTCCATTCAATCCCATAGTCTACTCAAGAGCCCATTACTCCTAATTTAATGAAGTAATCTCATAGTGTTTGGTTCCCTCAGCTCTTTTTATACATTATCCCCTGAAAACTCCCCTAATGTAAACTATCACATCCCAAGGTCAACCCCTTACAGAAAACACTCAACAATACTCCATTGGGGAATGGCGTCCAGAATTCAAGGCTACTATAATCTGGTCTTTTTTCCCTCCTTCACAGAGACTTTCAGCAGTGGTCATTACAAACTGGTCCAAAGCTGGATGCCTAACTATTACTTGAGGAGTGTTTTAATAATACCATACATACTGGGCACAGAGGCACACACCTATAATCCCAGCTACTCAGAAGACTGAGGTAGGAGGATCACAAGTTTTAGGCCAGCCTCAGCAATTTACTGAGACTCTGTCTCAAAATAAAAAACCAAAAGGACTGGAGATGTGGCTCAGTGGTTAAACACCCCTGGGTTCATTCTCCAGTGCCAAAAAAATAAAATTTAAAAAGGGGTGGGGGTATAGCTCAGTAGTAAAGCACCTCTGGATTCAATTCCCATTACTGAAAAATTAAAGACATATTCTGAGACTCCACCCAAGACCTAAAAGCTTCCTTGGTGACTAGGGTGCACACCCATGTCTGGAAAAACTATCTTGGTACACATCTTCATAGTTCCATTTCCACATTTATGCTTTTATTTTCCTAATGCTTTGGAATGACATTCCCTGTACTCTTCCCCTCTAATTCCTGTGAAATTTCAATAAAAACATGTACGTAGTTTTATCTTCATCAATGGTATTTGTAGCAACACTAAGTGATGCCAATATATTATGCTAGTATTGTCCCTGTTAGTAAAAATATTTTATACACAAGCATATCCATTTTAATAGCACTTATAGTAACAAAAAACTAGAAATAATCCTGTCAAACAGTAAAAGTAAGTTATAATAAAATACAATCACAAAAATACCACCTAACCATAAAAGAAATAATATACATTAATGGGATTTTTTTTTCATTATAATTTCTTTAACTTTCTAAATATTATCATTGGTTTATCATTTATTTTTATTCTGTAAAATTTCCAATTCCCATTTTTATACTAATTTATTGGTCTTACTCATTTGTAGAAGGTTTTTGATATTGTGCATAAGCTTATAATACATTTAGTAAATATTTTCTCCTGATCTTCAATGAATCCTTTAACTATATTTATGTGTCTTGTTGTACAAAATTGGCAAACTGGTTAGGTAGTAAAGAGCTACTCTCGGTTCCTTCCCACAGGGACTGTGAATTACTAATAGGCTTATGCCATCAGTTTTAAGCAATATCACCCAAAATACTTCATTCTTTCCTGTAAATGCTTGCTTCCTTTTCACCTGGAGGATCAACACACTTTTGCCTGGAATCGCTTTTGTGAGAATAACCTACAGGCTCCCCTTGTTGCTTTACAATGATGAAAGATGCTAGGATTGAATGATGAGTTTCTTTAGGCTAATCCCTTTCATTTTGCAAATGTATGGATATTTCTAAAACAAAAAATTAAAATTTTAAGAGTCTATACCAGTTTTGGATCAGATCCCAAAACAAGTAACAGGAAGGACTGAAAAAAACTTTCTAAGAAATAACTCAAGATTCAGGGAATAAAGACATACTTAACAGAGCTTGTGTAAAGAACTGATATTCATCCACACTATTGTCGAGATCAAGTGGAGTGCTGAACCCCTCCAGGGCGGTTTCTTCTAGCACTTCTTCATCCCAGTCGTCCTCCTCTTCCTCCTCATCTCCATCTCTTCCATTATTTGCCTGCATGGCTTGAGCAGCTACATTCGTATCCTCCTCATCACTGGAAATCTCCTCTGTGGACCCATTAATTATTTAAAAGGAATCAAAATATGCAAGTGTAATACATAAAATTCCATGCAAAAAACAAAGACTATTAAAAAATGTAGAAATAGAAAAACAATAATTTTATATAAATACATAAAAATAAACCTTATCCTTACTCTAGTTTGATAAATTGAGAATGGCTTTATCCTTATCACTGAAAACAATTTCCCCAGATGTGTGGTCCAATTGAATATTGCTAATATTATACTATAGCTGACTCATTAATTTAAGAATACTATTTAACTAAGGATTTCCCATATTTCTTTTTTGTCAAAAAGAAAGAAGGAAAAAAGACACCAAATGATTTTGCAATCAGTACACATGTTTTAAATAACAATGACCTCCCATTGAGAATTCAGGCCTTACATCAACTAAACAAATTAGGAAGTGTTCAGAAGTACCAAAATGAGGAAGTCATTTCCTCTAATAGTAAAAATGTAAAGAATAATAAAGTAGTCAGCTACATGTGACTTGAAAAGTTAAAAGCCAAATTACATATGACCTATTTTCAGTGCTGATCTGTACCAAGTGGTTAGATGAGTATTTTAACTGAAATACTGTAACCAGAAGGCAGTAAATGCAGAATAAAAATCAACTTAAAAAGGAAAAACCTAGAATAAACCCAAACCAGGAAACATACTAAAACAGCTGAATTAAACTACAGGATAGGGATAAGACAGGAAACCATAGGTTTGGACCAGACATGTAGTGGGGAGAAATGGCAAAGGTATAATTAAAAAGAAAGCAAGAAATAACCTTTGCTAGTTAATAATTCTACACTTCAGTAGGAAATTCAACAAGTTTGGGAATATTACTAAAAAAATTTCCTTTAAGCCATATTAGTTATAAGCCAATAAATAGCAAAGCAAGAAATTAGCAATCATAACATTATGAAAAAAATTTACAATCATTGGCATATGCTTAGCCCCCCAACCAAAAAATAATAATAAAGAGATAAAAAGAACTTCTAGAAAGATGCTTACTTCAAAAGATCTACTCAGAATCAGAAAAATCAGAAACTTTGGTGATGGGAGTGATAGTTTAAAATCCCTTGTATATAAACAAACTGGGATACCAGTTAAAACAAAAAGTAAGTCTACACCTGCTGAAATCAGAAAGTTTAGCATTGAAAATAGTTTTTTATGTTTTCTGGGAAGAATTCTGATTTTTCTTAGCTAAAGATAAATGTCTGCCGGGCGTGGTGGTGCATGCCTATAATCCCAGTGGCTCAGGAGTCTGAGGCAGGAGGATCAGGGGTTCAAAGCCAGCCTCAGTAAGTGCAAGGCACTAAGCAACTCAGTGAGAACCTGTCTCTAAATAAAATACAAAATAGGACTGGGGATGTGACTCAGTGGCCGAGAGTCCCTGAGTTCAATCCCCGGTTCCAAAAAAAAAAAAAAAAAAGATAAATGTCTGCTTTTAACCAGAAGAGGAAAAACTCCACTCAGAAGAGAATAGTACTACTTTCTGGGCCCTAGCAAGTAGTTTTACAATCTCATTATTAAATGTCTAATATTCTTGACATTAACAATCTTATTCTGATTTTAGACTGAGCAAATTACTTTCATTTCTGTACTTTATTCTAAATATATATTTAAACCACAAATATATCACTCATTAATAATTTTGGAAGATGAATCACCTAACAATCTTTTTTGCAAAATCAATCCCCACTGTTCTTAATCTAGCGTTTCACTCAATTCATGGCTGTTTAATTCATTGAGGCTATTAGCACTAACAAAAAAATAAAATAAATTGTTAACTTGTATCACGACCATATGATTCTGTTACAAATACATTTACCAATGTATCACAACATCCATTAAGTTCAAGTTTAAAAATCATTCAGTTTACAGTTTTAAGAGGTACACAAATCTATTATCCCACATGACATAATTAACAAGTAAATCAAGTCCAAAACATACATTAAATGTTCAAGCCAAAGATTGTAAATCTGTTTAATGATGCCAAACGGACTAAAAGTCAAAGAAAACAATGCTCCAATCAAAATCGATTCTAGCACTGCAATTAGAAGACTTTACCATTTTCTTCCATGTCAACTTTCTCTGCTTTTGAGCAATCTTCCCGGTTTACCAGTTGCCTAGTAGCACAGACCTGCTTTAGGCCAAGGAAAAGGAAAAGTATTGAAGGGACAATCTGTCCCACCACAGCATCTACTGCAGGAGGTCGATTTTGCAATTCAAAAAGGATACTCAGTCCTATTATACACATCTTCCGATCATGATGCCTGCAAAATTTGAAGGAAAAAAATGTAGACATGAGAAATGCAATAAAGGACAAAATCTACAGAAATTACAAAAAGAAATGTCCAAGATGTACTCTAAGGTTTATTCACTGGGATTGTACAGAAGTATCTCCTGTTTTGTACTACATGAAATCCTACACTAAAGAAAGTTTTGTAAATCATTATCATTAAAGACCCATGAGAGCCTGCAATTAGCACAGTGCATCTTGCTATAATACTAACATGATTAATGTAAATGCTATATCTGAGTGTTGGCATAATGGGCTTTGTTAAAGCAGAAAATTCTTATACAATGGAAAACATGGAGAGTTCCCCACTCTTCTCCCATTAGACTGACTGGTCCCCAAGGTTTCTTGGCACAGGTACTCTACACTAACTCCAGGTGCCAAAAGCTGTTTCAAAAACTCAACATCCAGCAAGCTGAACTCAATGACTCTAACTAAATCTACTAGCATCCCCTGTTATAAACATGGGACAAGGAAAATTTAATTCTGAAGGAAAAATGTTTGACCAATTTATATTAGATACATTTTTCTATATTTTCCTTTAAGTTGTTTAAAACTAAAAATACTAAGAATTAAAAGACTATTATATTAGTATAACCACTTAAAATTGCAAGCATGAACAAAAAAATTACTTGTGATAGTTCAATTCATTTAAAATGAGATTATAACAAGCTCATGAATACTTCACAAGCTTCTGTTATTCCTCATTATTTACACTGCTTGCTTTATTTGAGTTACAAATAGTCAAGTCCTATGACATAACAGGAACTGTACTTGACCTCAGGACTTTCTCATTCTGTAGTACCAAACTAGTAGTCCATATCAGGCGTCAAGTGGATCACAGCAGAAAAGATGATTATCAAGTAGGCCTCTACTTGGAAGACTCTCCAAGGATGCCCAATCTATGTGACAGCTGAGAAAGCCTTTATCTTTGAAAAACTGCTTATCCATGCTGACAAAGATATAAGAATACCAACTGCATAACTTTGCATGAACAAATCTCCTCTCTAAATCTTTGTCAGAGATAACTTTTAGCACAACTTTTTTTTAATTGTTTATTTTTACAGACTGCATTTTGATTTCGTTTCTATGGTTGTACACTATGTAGTTTCATACCAACATCTCTAGTAATTAGAGAAATACAAATGAAAAGTTTCTTTTTGAAGAATGTTTTGACCTTTGTTTTAAAAACAAACCTCAATGAGGGTCAAATTCCAGGCTTCTACAAGTAGAAAACAAGCATAGCATCTTGTAAATATGTTCACTCAATCTTATTCTAACATCCTAATGTAGACCTCCATCATCTACCCACATCGTAGTGCACTGATCACTTCTACTGAAGTGTCTACTCCCCTCAGCAAATTTTTCTAAATAATATCGTACAGGACTGGGGATAGAGCTCCGTTGGTATAGTGTTTGCCTCGCAAGCACAAGGCCCTGGGTTCAATCCCCAGCACCCCCCCCAAAAAAAAAAAAAAAAAAAACTTACAAAACTGAAAAAGAGCTTTAGTTGTTCCCAGTATTTTTAAAAACAAATTAAGACAACAATCAAGCTCAAATTTTAACATGATATGACCATAAACATGTGTTTGGTGACTTAAGATGGGCATTTAACAACTTGGGACCTCACTTTTCCTGTGTTTGAACTGTGCCCCCCTCCCTTTTTTTTTTCTCACAATGCTGGGGATCGAACTAGGGCTTCATGCATGCTAGGCAAGCTTTCTACCTGAGCTATACCCCCAGACATAATTTGTGTTTTTTTTCTTTGTGGCATTGAGGAGTGAACCCAAGCCCTTACACTTGTTAGGCAACTGCTTTACCACTGAGCTACATTTCCAGCTCCTATGTTTGAAAACTGGGAGAGAGTTTCATATATTGTCACCTACTGGAACAACATCTCAGCTAAAATTAATAATCTTTTTGACCATATTTGAGAACAGGCTCCTTTGAGAGATGCAAAGAGCTAAATATCCCAGGACAGTATGTTATATTTTTGGCAGGACTGGCACCCTCCCTGGAAACCTGAGTCTGCTTAGAGTGTTTGCCCACAGACACTTAATAGTCACAGCACTTAGACACTTAATTCTTGCTGCCTAAAGATATAATGACACACAAAAGTCAAAAACAAATGGGAAGGGTTTGGGGCTGTAGCTCAGTGGCAGAGACTTGCCTATCATGTGTGAGGCACTGTGTTCAAAACTCAGCATTGCATAAAAATAAACCAAAAAAAAAAAAAAAAAGGCCTTCTGTCCATCTACAAATATAAAAAAGTTTTTTTTTTTAACCAGGAAGAGGCTCCATCTAATTTATTGAGTCTGAATTCTTTCCACTAGCTTGTACTGTTGAAACACATTCTTAATATTCTACAACTAAACATCACGTTCCTAATATACCAAAAACAGCTCCTATGATATGAAAATTTATTTTGCACATGGTATACTATGCATTAAAAAGTAAACTTCCCAGAAACCGAAAATCAGTATAAGTCCAAAAGGCAGACATACCCAAGAAAATAATCTGTGTCGTTCATCCACTGATTTATAAACTGTACAGTGATAGGCCCAGGGTTGTGAGGCAATTGAATTCGCTCTAAAGTATGTAGCAGCAAATCAGGATTATAGTACAAGGCAGCAATTGCGACTTGAAGACACATCGTACGGAGCTCACTAGTTTTGACCCCTCGAGTTAATCTCTCCAAAACAAGTTGAACAAAAAGGGGAATGCACTAGAGAACAAAAAGAAAAGAAGAGTCAACCATGCACTGAGCAACCAAATAACTTACAGAAAGCTAATGCTGGCAAAAAGTACTATCAATAAGTCTTAATGACAATAAAATGTGTGCTTATTTAAATTGCTTATAGATATTCACAAGATGGATATGCTCATAAAACCCACAGAAATTAAAGAGATAAAAAATAGTCCTTCAGCAGCACCAAGAAATCTTCTTTCTTAAGTGCACTCTGAAGTTCATGAAAGACTGTCCAGTAATAGTGCACACTCAACTGGTGGCAGTAACCCACACGTGGACTCAGCTAGATTAAAATGATATAGGTAGGATTTTTCTTTGATGAATCAAATTGCAAATAAATGATTGGGACTAAAAAGTATGATACTCCCAGTAGGTCGCTTGAAAAAAAGTTTTGCATGAAAGATGAAAAGAGAAGTGATGAACAAGCTGGGTACCGTGGCACCTGCCTATAATCCCAGTGCCTCAGGAGGTTGAGGCAGGAGGATCAAAAGTTCAAAGCTAGCCTCAGCAACTTAGTGAGGCCCTAAGCAACTCAATGAGACCCTGTCTCTAAATAAAATACAAGTAGGGCTGGGGATGTGTCCCAGTTGTTTAGTGCCCCTGGGTTCAATCCCCAGGACCAAAAAAAAAAAGTGGTGAATCCCACAGATTAAAATAAAAATCATCTGATTCTAATTCTAACTCTATTTATTTCTTACTTAGACATAGAATATTCCTGGTTCTAATGTAACAGCACAACACATATGATTAAAAATACATTAAAAATTAGTACCATGGTCAAATAATTAGTTGAGGATCAATGAAGCCACAATGGAAACTAAGTTTGAAAAGGTCTTTTCGGGAAGTTTAAAAAGTTGCATTTTAAATAATATTTATTCATACATACAAAGCCACTAGGAATACAAAGGAATCTAACACTAAAATACCTTTACATAAGGACAAAACTGAATATGAAGACAGGCTGGACAAGTTACATGAATCCACAAATAAAGCACTATGCAAATGCAAGAGGAGCGCAGAAGAGCTGCATGAACCACTGTGGAGGGAGAAGCAGGGCATGCCACCAAGTAAAGAAAGATGGGAAAAAAATAAAGACAGTATACTGCTATGTATCTAAGAGGCAAGGAAAGAATGAATTTAAAGTTGGGGGGAAATGGGGAATTGGAATAAAGATAAAAGGATCAGGGATGGAAGCTAGACTTCTCTGAATATACCTTGTTTTATAAATTAAACTTAGAACTGTGTATATGTTCTTTATTAATTTGATTTAAAAACAATCCCTAAAAATTAAGATAAATTGAAGTAAATGAAAAAACCGAACAGGGATTATCTTAATGACTTTAAAATTTAATGATCTGACTATATTTTGAGTATATATATTTATATTTATATATTCCTAGAGTATGGACATACCTTGGGTGAAAAGAGCTACCAAAAATCTTGAACTATAATAGTAGTCACATGTTGATGATAATATTGATATAATTTTTCTGAAACTATTGTATGCATTAATGGTATAAAGCACATGAGTAATTATGATGACAACCACAGTTTTTGGTGTGGGCAATAGGATCAATTAGGTTAAGTAAAAACAGTGAAGCCCTGAATTTGAATTAGAAACACCTATGTGTGTCTATGTGCACTAATGATGCACAGACTAAATAAAGAAAAAGGTATTTTAGCTCTGAATAACTCAATATTGGTGACTATATATAAACAGCAGTAAGATATATATTAATTATATATGACTGTTAATATATAATTGATGTATATCATCAATATACTAACATTAATGACATAATATGTCTACATACAGAGAGAGCATGCACAATGAATATCACTATGCCTAGCTTATAATCTTGAAATACCATTTCCCAGGGTAGGGCAGTCTAAGATAGGAAATCCATAAGATAAGCCTAGAACACCTAGTCCTACCAGATAATAAGAAAACTACCAAAAACTACCAGAGTCAAGTCAAAAGGACTCATATGACAAATTCAAGAGGTTCCCACTGGCCAAGGATGACACATCTTTGTATACTTGGAATATATTCAAACACCTCAAGCAAATTTGAATCCATAAATTCATAATGATACAAATCAACATAATGAAATAAAAATAACATAATAAAACACTTCACTGGTCATCTCTAGAAGATGTGAGGAAATAAAAGTATTATGTTGAATCATAGCAAATGAGGGGAAATTCTCAAACTTTCTCAGGATAATCTGATAATTTATGAGAAAATATTTCTCTTTATAGAAATAGCTCCTATAATAAATGAAGAAGGAATGGTAATTAGAATATCACTTTCAACATCACCAACCTCACAAGATGAAAGACCACTGGATACACTGTGCCTCCTGGTAGAAATACACACCATCATCCATGATATGTTCTTACCAAAAAGTCAAACCTGACTCTGACCCAATTTCTAAATTTAACTACCATGTGACAAGAAATTCAGAGGAACGGAATGCCAAGGTGATGTGTTCCTTAACTACGGTTGTACACTGTCTGCTCACAACCATTAGAAACCTCTGGAGTCCTCAGCTTTCTGATATAAAATTCTCAAATACTAACTTCCCAGATCCTTCTACAGCCCAGTTTTAAGAGTAGAAACCTACTATATAACATTACAGATTCTTGCTTGCTGACTTTAAATGAATCTATATAGATAAAAATGATCCTCTTATTCATCTCTTCATTACCTACCACATTGCTCCAAACTGAAATTTCTATTTTTTCCATTTTTTACAATTCTTCCTAATTTACTGATAGACAAAGCCAAGATAGGCCAGGAGTTCACCAGAGAAAGCCAAGGAAAGAGACGGCCAAGAACAACCCTCCTGGGGACAAGACAAACCTCAAAAGAACCTGAAAACTAAAAATCAATCATTACAAATGCTTAAAGAATAAAAGAGGACTGGGATATAGATGAGTCTAGAGTGCTTGTCTAGCAATGTGAAGGCCCTGGGTTCCATTTCCAGCACTGTGAAGGAAGAGGAAGAGGAAACCATTCTTAAAGAAAGCTTTGATTACAATATCTCAAATATAAAATATCAATAAAAACAGATGTTATAAAAATAAAGAACCAATTGAAAATTCTGAACTTATATACTATCAGCAAAATGAAAAATTCACTAAAGAAGCTCAACACTAGGTTTGAAATGGCAGAAGAGAGAATTAACACACTTAAAGCCAGAGTGATAAAGATCATGAAATCCAAAGATCAGAGGAAAAAAGAGAAGAAAAATGTCCACAGCCTCAAGGAAATGTGGAACATAAGTAAGCAAAATAGCATACACATAACAGGAGTACCAGAAAGAAGAGCAGAGAAAGGGAAGAAAAAATACAGATACAACAGTTGAAAACTTCCCCCAAGTTTGACAAAAATAATCTGCACATGTAAGAAGTTCACAAATTTCAATTAGGATAAATGCAAAGAGAGCTACACACATCCACATCACAGTAAAAATGCTGAAAGACATAATCTCCACAAAAGCAGTAAGAGAAAAACATACATCATAATGAACAAGGGAAATTAACATCTGTTAATCATTGTTTCTTCCCAGAAAGAAACAATGTTTCTACCCAGAAAAAAATGGAGGCCAGAGGCAGTGTGATAGCATATGTAAGATGCTGAAAAATGTTAACCAAAAATCTACCAAAACTATCTTTCAAATATGAAGGCAAATCTTTTCAAGTTACTCTCTTGACAGAGGATTAATATGCAGAATATATAAAGAACTCAAAAAATTTAACACCAAAAAAAAAACCCCACCAAAAATCAAATAACCCAAATGATAAATGGGCAAACAAGTTAGACACTTCTCAAAATAAGAAATACAAATAGCCAACAAATATATTAAAAAAATGTTCAACATCTTTAGCAACTACATTAAAGCAAATCAAAACTATCCTGAAGCCGGGCGCGGTGGCGCACACCTGTAATCCAAGCAACTTGGGAGGCTGAGTCAGGAGAATCTCGAGTTCAAAGCCAGCCTCAGCAACTTAGCGAGGCCCTAAGCAACTCAGTGAGACCCTGTCTCTAAATAAAATACAAAATGGGACTGGGGATTTGACTCAGTGGCAGAGTGTCCTTGAGTTCAATCCCTGGTTCCAAAAAAAAAAAAAAAAAAAAAAAAAACTATCCTGAGATTTCATCTTATTTCAGTATGAATGGCAACCATCAAGAATACAAACAATAGCCAGCATGGTGGTATACGCCTATAAATCCCAGGGGCTGGAGAGGCTGAAGCAGGAGGATTGCAAATTCAAAGCCAGCCTCAGCAATTTAGCAAGGTTCTAAAAATCTTAGTGAGACCATGTCTCAAAATAAACTCTAAAAAGGGTTGAGAACATGGCTCCATATTTAAGCACCCCTGGGTTCAATCCCTGGTACCAAAAGAGCATAAGTGATAATAAATGCTGAAGAGGATGTGGGAAAAGAGTTAAACTTTTACACTGTTGATGGGATTGTAAATCAGTACAACCACCATGGAAATAGTATGGAGGATCTTCAAAAGACTAGGAATGGAACCATCCTTTGACCCAGCTACACCACTCCTATTCATCCTCAAGAATCAAAGTCATCATACTAGAGTGATAAATGCATAGCCAGCATACAGCAGCACAACTCACAATAGCCAAACGATGGAACCAGCCTAAGCGTCCCTCAGTGAATGAATGGACAAAGAAAATGCAGTATATACACACAATGGAGTTTCATTCAGCCATAAAGAAGAATGAAATTATGTCATTTGCAGAAAAATGGATGGAACTTGAGACCATTATGTTTAGCAAAATAAGACAAACTCAGAAAGTCAAGGGTCATGTATTTTCTCTAATATTCAGAAGTTAGAGAGATAAAAAGAAAAGAAAGCTGGGGGTGGATTTCATGAAAACTGAAGGGACATCAGTAGGGTAGAGGAAAGGGAATAAGGGAGGGAGGAGAGGAGGTATAGAGGAAATGGGAAATGGTATTGGTCAAATTATATAACAGACTATTTTTGTATCTTACTGAAATTGTGTGCATGTACAAATATGTAACAACAAATCCCTCCATTATGCACAACTATAATACACCAATAAAAATATGGAAAAAACAAACATCCTTTACAAAACAAATATGAAGGCAAGACAAAGGTACACTCAGATAAAGAAAAACAGAATTCATTGCTAACACAGCTGCATTACAATAAGTAATAAAAGAAGTTCTTCAGGCTGTGAAAGCAAATAATTCAGATGGTAATTCAAAGTTACACACGCACACACACAGGCACCAATAAAGAGAGCATAAACAATATTTCTTTGACTTTTTTTCCTTTACTGTTCTAAAAAAACAACTGATAAACAAAGTATATCACAATTGTATTGCTGGGCCTATGACATAAAGAAATGTAATATATTTGACATTAATAATACTGAAAAGGTATGAGGAGCAAGGTTATATTGAAGCAAGGAAATAACACCAGATGGTAACTTGAATCCACAGGAACAAGTAAAGATAATCAGAGATGGTAAATAAGAAGGCTAATGTAAACAAACCCAATTCCACACACCAACAACAACTTTATACATACATACTTGGTTACCTCTCTCTTCTCAGCTTCTTTAACAGATGTAAAGTTACAAAAAATAATAATTATAAACAATGCATTATTGGGTTTGTAGCATATAAATGTAATAAGTATAATAACAATGCAAAGAGAGAAGAGTTATATCAGACTATTTCTGTATCTCACTGAAATTGTTAATATTAATTTGAAGTAGATGCTGTAAGTCACCAGAAAAAAAAATTTATTAAAATGAAAAGTTTATAAGCCTATGTCAGATTTTTAAAAAATCTTCAGCTACACCAACAACTGAGTTCCTTAAACTACTGGATCCTGGTCATGATTATTTGCTGTAAACCACACGGTAAAGTGGGAGGAAGAGAAAATATTTAACAGAGATGGTCTTAAGTTTCTCTGTCCAATTTCCTGGCCTATGCTTATTTCATTTCAGATGGAATCCTTCACTGGGCTTCTCTGTGGATCAAACGAACCATCACTATTTATATCACACACTATTTTAGTCATATCTTTAAAATTTTTAACATCCAAAAAAAATTTAAATAGTGAAAAAGTATAGAGTAACCACTAAAAGAACAAAAAAGTATATTGAAAAAAAGCAATTAAAAAAAATTAAGATGTAGGGCTGGGGATATAGCTCAGCTGGTAGAGTGCTTGCCTCACAAGCACAAGACCCTGAAACCAGCACTGCAAAAAAGAAAGAAAGACATTAAGATGTGACATTGGAAAATACTTACTTAATTCAAAATAAAAAAGTAAAGGATTAAATAATGGGAACAGAAACACATGAGATACAAAAAACATAGACTAAATCCACATGTAACAGTAACAACATTGAATGTGAATGAATTATAAATATCACAAAATAGAGGATGTCAGATTGAATTAAAAAACAAGATCCAACTATAACAGTATACAGAAAACACTTTAGATTCAAAAGATACAATAGGCTGAAAGCAAAACCATAGAGAAAAAATGTATCAGGAACACAACCATGAAAACAAGATAATATCAGATAAAATACACATTAAAACAAAGTACTAGAAATGAGATTTTGACTGATAAAATTTGATCCATTGGAAAGATAAAACCATTATAAATATACACTATCCTAACAACAGAGCCAAAAAAATACAAAGCAAAAATGAACAGAAATTAAAAGAGAAGAAGACAATTCAACAACAGCTACTGGAACTTAAATACTTCACTTTCCATAATGGATAGAACAAGCAGGCAGATCATCAAGCATATATAGGACTTAACATTATAAATCAGCTAGACCTAGCAAACATCTATGGAACACAACAGAATATATATTATTCTCAAGTGCACATAGACCATTCTCTAAGACAGACTATAAGGGAAGCATAAAACTACCCCAACATCTTAAAAAGGAGTGAAATGACAGAATGTGTCCTTCACTCACGATGGAGTCAAACTTAGAAATTTCTGAAAATACACAAACACATGAAAATTAAACAACACACTCCTAAATGATTGGTGGGTTCAGAATAAATCACGAAGGAAACTAAAAAACACTTTGAGAAGAATAAAAATGAACACATATCAAAATTTACGGATTTTAAGTAAATCAGTGCTGAGAGGAAAATCTATAGCTGTAGATTATATAAAAAAGATCTCAAATCAACAACCTAACCTTCTATCTTAAACCACTAGAAAACAAACTAACCCAAAAGCAAGCAGAAGGGGGGGAAAATAAAGATTAGAGGGGAAACCGATAAAACAGAAAACAGAAAAACAATAAAGAATGAAACCAAAAGTTAGTTCTTTAAAAGATCAACAAAATTGACCAGACTACTAACTCAATTAACCAAGAAAAAGAGACAAGACTGCTAAAATCAGGAATAAAATAAAGTCATTCCTGCCACTCCTATAGAAAAAAAAAGAATTTTACAGAATCAGTATAAACAACCACATGTCAACAACCTATACAACTGATAAAATGGCCACATTCTAGAAAGATGCAAGCTAATGAAAGTGATCAAAAAAAAGAAACTGGAAATATGAATAGACTAAAAAATGAAGAGATTGTGTTAGTAAATTTAAAACTATCCACTGAAGTCTACCAAACAAAGAATACCAATCCTTCACAAACTCTTGAACAGAGAACTTCCAAAATCATTGAGGTTAACATTACTCTGATACCAAAGCCAAACAAAGACATCACAAGAAAATTCGATACCAATCTCTCTTATGAATATAGATAGGCTGGACATAATGGTGCACACCTGCAATCCCAGTGGAAGAAAAAAAGAAAAAAGAAAAAAGAAAAAAAAAAGAAGGAAGGAAAAGAGGGAAGGAAAAGAGGGAGGAAATCAGCAAACTTTGTCTAGGAATACATAAAATGAATTATACTCTATGTAAGGTTGATTTAACATCTGAAAACCAAAAAAAAATAAAGGGCTCAGGAAAACCACATTATCATCTCAAAAGATGCAGAAAAAACAATCTGACAAAAATTCAAACTCCCTTCATGATAAAAATACTCAATAACTAGCAATAATCAAGAGCTCCCTCAACCTGATAAAGGGCATCTATGAAAAACCCACAATTAACACTAGACCTAATGGTAAAAGACAGGATGTTTTCCCTTCCTAAGACCAGGAACAAGATAAGATGTCACCTCCCGCCAAAGACATTCGACATGGGATACAAGGTTCTAGTCAACAGAAAGAAATAAAAGGCATCCAAATTGGAAAGGTTTTTACCTTTCTATTTGTAGATGACATGATCTTTTATATTAAAAATCCTAAGGAATTGCTAAAACACTACTAATACAATTTGAATTTAGCAAAGCAGTAGGATACAAGACAAACATACAAAACACATTTGTTTTTCTATATATAGGCAATAAATCTGAAAATAAAATTATGAAAACAATTCTATTTATAAGAGTATCAAAAAGAATACATAGGAAAATTTTAAGAATAGAATTGTAAAGCTTATACTCTGATAACTATCAAATGTTGAAAGAACATAAAGGTGAACTAATAAAGGTAAAAAGACATCATGTTTAGGGATGGAAATACTGAATGTTCTTAAAATGGCAATACCTCCTACACAGACCTACAAATTCAAAACAGGGCCTATCCCAACCCCTGCTGTTTTTTTACTGAATCTGACCAGCCAATCCTAAAATTTATATGTGGAAATTTAAGAGACCCTGAATTGCCAATGATCTTGTAAAACAATAAAGTTGGAAGATTCAAATTTTTTTATTTCAAAACTTATGACAAAGCTATAGGAATAAAGACAATGCAGTTACTGATATAAGAACAGATAATTAAGTAAGTCACAGTGACAGCCCAGAAAAATACCCTCACATTTATGGTCAATTGATGTGACAAGGGTGCCAAGAAAATTCAACGGGGAAAAAAATAGTCATTTCAGTAAACTGTGCTGAAACAACTTAATATCCACATACAAAGAGTAACTTGGATCTCACTGCATATACAAGAAATTAACTCAAAATGGAGCAAAAATAAGAAAAAAAGAAAAATAAGAAAAAAATGAGCTAAAACTATAAAACTCTTAGAAGGAAACGAGTAAATCTTTGTGATCTTAGATTTATCGATGTTTCTTAAATACAACACCAACCACAGGCAATAAAAAAAATAATAACCTGGACAACATCAAAATTAAAAACTTATGTGTTTCAAAGGATACGATCAAGAAAGTGAAAAGACAACTTAAAAATTGGAAGAAAATTTGTGCATTTCATGTATCTGGTAGGGACTTGAATCTAGAAAATATAATGAACTCCAACAATTCCACAATAAAGAAACAATGCAATTAAAAATAAGCCTAGAATCTGATTAGACATTTCTTAAAAAAGAAAAGGTATACAAAATCAATCAGCCTTGAAAAGATATCCAACATCCTTAACAGAGAAATGCAAAACAAAACTACCATGAGGGGCTGGGGTTGTAGCTCAGTGGTAGAGCGCTTGCCTAGCATGAGTGAGGCACTGGGTTCAATCCTCAGCACCCTAAAAATAAATTTAAAAAAGGTATTGTGTCCATCTACAACTAAAAAAAAAAGAAAAGCCACAATGAAACACCACTTAATACCTACTAGAATGGCTACAACAAAAAGACAAAACAAGTGTTGCCAAGGACCTGGAGAAATGAGAAACCTCATTTACTCCTGATAGGAATCAAAACAGTTTGACAATTCCTCAAATGAGTAACACTGAATTCCATGTGATCCAGCAATTCTACCCCTAGGAAATGAAAATATGACCACACAAAAACTTATAAACAATCATTCATATCAGCATACTCATAATAACCAAAACATGGAAATAACTCAAAAAATTGATGGATGGATAAAAAATGTGATATATCTACACAGTGGAATATTATTTGACAATAAAAAAAAATAAAGAACTGATACACTACCACATGGACTAACCTTAAGAACCTTATATTAAGTGAAAGAAGCCAATAACAAAGTACCATACATAAAATGCGATTTCATTTGTATGAAGTGTTCAGAATAGGCCAATCTATAAAGATGGGAAATACATTAGTGATTGGTGGGCTGGGGGGAGTGGGAGGACTATTGGAATAAAGGAGTGATTGCCAATGAATATTGAGGGGTTCCTCTTTTGGGGATGGGGCAATGATGAAACATTCTAAAATCATGAAAACAGTTACACAGTTCTGTGAATATAATGAAAACATCATTGAGGTGTACACTTTAAATAGGTGAAATGTATAGTATGTGAATTATATCTTGATGCTACTATTATAATAAAAAAGTGAAACAAAAATTACAGAACTAAAGAGAAATTCACAATTTTTACTCAAATGCCTCCATATGTATACTTGATCATTGAACATCCATAGTACAATTGTACTAAAAATTAATCATTGAAAATTTATAAATTTATGCCTTATAAAAAGAAAACAATATAAATTCAAAATTTTTAAATTGGTCAAGGGAAACTTCCCCTTTTCATTTTTTCATAATATCTTAATTTCTGCTTAGAATATCTGTGAGCATTTAAACAGTATACATAAAAACAAAGGGAGGAACTAGAGAGCATACAGTTGAGTGTTTGTGTGTGGGATGCCCTGAGTTTAACACTCAGCACTGCTAAAAAAATAAAAAAGGATCATGCAAACACTAGGGCTCCAAATAAGCAGAATTTGTTTATATATTTATTTCTTTCCTTATTTCATTGAGAGCTCCCTAAATTATTATGTATATTTTTGTGCACCCTTTCTCAGCTAGAATGCAAGGTATAATTTCCAAACTGCATGGTTGTTTTGTCATTTAAGATTTGCACCAGCAAGCACAAACTATAGACTATCTTTTAAATCAAAAGAAAATGTCAATTAGGCATGTAAATTTTAAATTTGAATATCTAGACACTTTCTAGAATTTTATTACCTGATCAATTCCCCTTCCTTTGCACTGAAGAATGATGACTTCAAGAAGTTTGGCTGCATGACATTCTGCATCTTCTCCTGCATCTCCACATAGTACCTATAGCAATTACAATTTTCCTCAGTTGTGAGCAGTATTACATGGTATTTAATCAAGGTCTCTTGAAGTAAATATTTCATATAAACTCAGGCATGGGAATCAAAGCTTTCCAAGTTTACTTATCAACCCAAAGAAGAAAGGTCAAAATAAAGTCCATCTATCTTCTCTAGTATCTACTCTTAATTCCTTATAAGGCATAATAATTCATTTATTTGACTCTGAACAAAATAAGCTATATGCATTAATTATCCAGATAAATGAAGATTCCCTTAGAGCAGCAAAGTAATGAAAACAAAGTAACTTTTCAAGCAAACTATTTTTCTATCTCCTTTACCCATTTTTTTCATAATTATAATTCGATATTATACACTTTTCAATTTTCCCACCTGTACTTGATAATTAGAAATATTTTCCATGGATGTTATAAACATTCATGTTATAGTAGGACACAGTACAACAGTAGATGAATAGAACAAAGTGACTAAACTGTTCCCCTATTGTCAGTTCTGTTATTGTTATTATAAATGATTTTATAATACATGTTCATACATGAAATTTGGAATATAATTTTCTTATAATCCCCAGAAAAGAGGTTCCTAGAGTAGAACATGCTTATATTAGAAATTAAGAAAAACAAAAAACAATGAGTCTAAACAAAACATAAATGAACTGACTTAACCCAAAAAATAGAGAAAAATAAGAGTAGAAATTTAAAATATAGTCAAAGAGATAACAAAGAGAAACCAAAAGCAGAGTCACTGAAAAAAAGACAAGTAGACAACTTTTGCCAAATTTTTAAAACCTAAATATATGAGAAATGTAAGGCAAATACAAAAGAGAAATGAGAAATAAGAATATGGAGAACACGGGGCTAGGGTTGTGGCTCAGTGGTCTGGTGCTCGCCTAGCAGGTATGAAGCACTGTACCACATAAAAATAAATAAATAAGGGCTGGGGATATAGCTCAGTTGGTAGAGGGCTTGCCTGACATGCTCAAGACCCTGAGATAAACCCCCAGCACCAAAAAAAAATTAATAAAATAAAGGTATTGTGTCCATCTACAACTAAAAAAAAATTTTTTTTAAATACAGAGAACACTATAAATTTCCATATTTGAAAACTTTGACAAACTGAATAATTTCCTAGAAAAATACAATTAAAAAAACTGATTGAGCAAGATGACAGATGGAATATTCCTATTTGATTTCATTCCTTCCCAAGAGGTCACTAAAACAACAGTTAAAGAGTTTTTAAAATTATATATTCAACAAAGAGAAAGGGAAAAAGATACAACAATAAAAATTTTGGAAGCTGGAAAATAGTGAGCTGAATCATGAACAAATGGACAGCAGAGCCAAGAGTCAGGCCTATTCAGATAAGTTTCAACCTCTCCCTCCATCCAGGTCAGTATACAAAATCCAGCTTCTTAAGAAACTCTGGAACAGGCACAGCTTTGTCGCTCATTAGTTGTGCTTTTAAAAGCCACTTATCTTCTGTGTCTTACTCTTTCCATCTACATAATGAGGATAATAATAGTACCTACACCTCAGAGATTTATATGATATGCAATGAAAAAAAATCATTCCTGTTTCCCAAAATTGCATTTACGTGGGAACTTGTTTACTTGATTGATTTGTTTTCTTAAAGGGAAAGAAACAAGATACATCTTGTAATTTAAAAAATGGAGGCAAGGCATGGTGGCACACACCTGTAATCCTAGCAACTCAGGAGGCTGAGGCAGAAGGATGACAAGTTTGAGGCCAGCCTCAGCAACTTAGTGAAGCCCTGTCTCAAAAAAAATCTTAAAAGGGTATAGGTTGGTGGTAGAGTGCCACTGGGGTCAATCCCCAGTACCACTAAAAAGGTAAGGGGGCTCTGGAGCTAGACTACCTGGGTTAAAATCTGCCTCCAACACATAGTAGTCATGTGACTTAAAACAATTTACTAAACTTCAGTCACAGCAAAAGAAATTAAATTATGCTCTAGTTTTTCCATTGATAAAAATGTTGACACCTTCCTCCTAATGTTATAGATTAAATAAGTCAACATGTATAAAATACTCAGAAAATGCCAAGTATATTAAAAGAATTAAGTAAATATAAGTTGGTATTAAAACCAATAATATGAAATATATTTTAACTACTTGGTAAGCATAAGGACATCATTATGAGTATTAGTTTTAGTGAATCTGCTTTAATACAGAGCAACTGAGTTACTATCAGAACATACAGGACTGTTGTTTACTACGTGTTGTTCTCTTTCTCACTTTCTATCTCCATAAATGGAAAATAGAAGACTGCCAGTGATTTTGAATTAACAAGATGGGCTATCACAGTGCTAAATTGAGGTTTTTAAATATCACAATTTGATCCCTTCAGCTTAGATGTGAAGTTTATTGACTTCCCAAAATTTCCCTGGCTTTTTATAAATGAACTGGGACCTAAAACAGATAGACAGATTATCAGTTCAGAGGTCTTCCCAGATTCTGGTACACATCTTCTTCTAGTGAGAACAATGGGCTATACACATTTGCTATTTTATTCCCCACTCCAGAGCCAAACTTTTTGGTTTCAGGCTATTTAATAGCTTTCTAAAATCTATTCACTGGCTTTATGAAGTACAGTTTTAAATTTATGTATATACCAATATTTACCTAAATGAGAAGGAAAATATTATTTAGCCATCTAAGATTCCAGAACATAACCAACAGAGTTGAAATCTAACTTGTGCTAAAGGTAACACAATGGACAATCATGTTTGTGCATAAAGGTAAGAATAGCCATTATAGGCATTATAAATTATCTTGTACTGAACTAAATTTTTTTTTCTAACTACTATAATTGTTTTGGGCTGGGTTTTTAGCTCAGTGGTAAAGCTCTTGTCCAGCATACATGAGTCCCAGATTCAATTCCAAATACTGCTAAAAAAAAAAAAACAAAAAAAAAAACAAAACTTGTCTTATACTATTTATGTTCAAATTACCTATACCTAGTGCTTTCCAATATATATATTCAATAAAAAGAGAAAAGATCAGTGCCATTCTGTCAGTGATAGACAAACTGTGTTTCCAGTTTTTCTAGAACATTTCTTTAATCAAGTATTAAGTGTATATTTTTGGAAAAAAAAAAAAAAAGTAGAAAAGTACAGTTGGCCTTCCACATCCATGAGTTCCCTATTCACAGATTCAACCAATAACAGATCAAGAATACTTGTAAAAAAAACTGCATCTGCATGATTGATGTGATCCTACAGTATGCACAATCAGAAAAATGAGAAATTATATTCCATTTACGTATGATTTATCAAAATGTATAAATGCATTCTACTATCATGTACAAGCACTCAGAATAAAAAAAATTTAAACTGCATCTGTATTGAACACATACAAATTCATCATATAATAATTATTTATATAGTATTTACACTGTATTAGATATTATAAGTAGAGATGACTTAAAGTAGTATAGGAAGTATGTGCACAGATCATATGCAAATACGATGCCCTATCATTTAATAGACTTGAGCATCCCTGGATTTTGGCATCCATGGGGGTCATAAAATCAATTCCCCATTAACACTGAGGAACAACTATAATATCTACTTGATAATTTTTAAAATAAATAAAGTGGTAAACATTTTAAGCATATCATGAAACTTTCAAATTATAACAATCCCAAATTCATTTTGAAAAAGCAAATTGACAAAAACATGTTGATAAAGGATATAAAAAATAATGTATAAGAAACAAACTGAAATACTCAAGTATTAGTAAGAAACACTAACAATTGACATGCTTACCTTTCTACACATTGTAAAAAGTACTTCTAAATGCTTTGGATTTGATAGTAAAGTATTTGTATCTATTGTCACATAATTATGCAGGAGCGGCATCATGTCTGGGAAAAAATTCAAAATCCCAATGAGATTTGAGCAACAGGAGTAGAAATAAATTATTCCCAGTGAAACCACACTTCTGTAGTGCCCAACATTACTCTCTTCCTTAGCAACCACAAAATGCCCTATTTATAGATGAGGAAAATGTGTATCTAAAAGACTAAGAAGCTCACCATTTATTGTAGTGATTGTCCTGAATTTTCCTCTTTCTCCATTTCACTAATCACCATTTGACATACTATAAATTTTCTTGCTTGTTTCCCCAAGTACTTCCCAGTCCTCTCCCATTCCCCACCAGAATGCAGGCTTCCCAAAGGGCTTCTGAAGTTCACTGCTGTATTAACTGAGCTTAGAAGAGTTATGGAATATAGCTGATATTTGGAAAATATTTATTGAATAAACATAAGGACATGTGCTCTGGTTGCAAAATAACTTAAGACACAACAAGAACCACAGCCTACCTCTTTTGGTCATCTATCTATGATTAAAAACACTGCTACAACAGCTCCACCCTTTACTTGACAGAAGAATAAGAACATTTTCTAATTAGTGCTAAAATCGTTTGTGTTCTTTGAAGTGTCAAAGGAAGAAATATCTAGACCCAGAAAGCAAAAGTGCTATATGGTCAAAGCCCTACCTGTAAAGTATTCAAAGCAATCCTGCTGGAAAACTTCATATAAAATACCCAGAAGCTGCCACATTTGAGGGGAAATTGCATGGCAAGTTAAACTGTATGCCAGTGAAAGAATCTCTTCATAGAATTCTAGAAGGAAGAAAATCTCTAGTTAGAACACCTAGAAATAGCAAAAAATAAACACAAAGACCACACAGGGGAAGAACACACATTCCTCCTGTATCTAATGTGCTTACCAGCATCCCTTTCCCACCCTCAGCACCTTCAGTCATCAAGACCTGTCCTCAACTTGAGGCAAGGCAAAAATTGGTTTTTACTAAACTTTCTTACAACACTGGAAAAAATATAAATGTTTCTATTTTATAACATAAAATGTAATTTATATTTATAAAATTACATTAGAATGCATATGAGAAGGAATAGATTATCATGCCTCTCTCATGTAGAGGATTTTAAATTTATAAATTATGAATAATATTCTTTGAAGAGCTTAATTACGTAGGAACTAAAATATCTGCCTACCTCACATATATATTTTTAAAAGCAATTATTTGCTACCAGTATTTTTCAATCCATAAAACTTAAATATTTGCAGTTATCTTTAATTTACTTCCAAACAATTATGCCCACTATAAAGTAGAAGAGTCCAAAAGAATGTTCTTATATTCACACATATTTAATACCATCACCCTGAGTCAAAAGTATATTATATCTAAATATACAATCAGAAAAGACAAGCCTCAATTTAAAAGTTTCAAATAACTCCTACCATGTCACTGAGCAAAGAAGTCTAACTTGAAAAATTTTATTTTTATGTCAGAAAGGGAACTAATACTTACCCTAGAAGTTGATTTTTTTTGTCTAACATTACTTAAAAGAATATATTCAGGGCTGGGGATATAGTTCAGTTGGTAGAGTGCCTGCCTTGCAAGCATAAGGCCCTGGGTTCAATCCCCAGCACCACAAAAAAGAAAAAAAAAGAAAAAAAGAATATATTCAGAAGCTAGTAATACAGATATTTACCTTACTGAAAGTAAAATAAGATAGATATTATAGATATTGGAAAATAATATGATATGTAAGACAATCACTTAAAAAACAACAAAATTATCTGAATAAAGAATTTCTGAAAGTTTTAACATGGCATAAAATCAGACATAGACCATAATGGAAAACCTAGAAACAAATGCATGCATTTATATTCAATTCATTTTCTGTAAAAAGTATAAGAACAAACATAGGGAAAGGACAGTCTCTCAATAAATGGTGCTGATAAAACTGTATATCCACATACTAAAAAATGAAATTAGATCCTCATCTCAAACCATACACAGAAATCAACTCAAAATGGATTAAACATTGGGCTGGAGTTGTAGCTCAGTGGCAGAGTGCTTGCCTAGCATGTGTCACACACTGGGTTTGATTCTCAGCACCACAAATAAATAAAATAAAGGTTCACTGACAACATAAAAAAATATTTTTAAAAAATGGATTGAACACTTGAACATTAAGACCTGAAATTACAAAACTACTAGAAGAAAACAGAGGGGAAAGTTCCATGTCATTGCTCTGGGGAGCAATTTTTATTATGGTCCCAAAAGTACAGAAAACAAAAACTAAAAATAGACAAACAGAATTACATCAAAGTAAAAGTCTTCTGCATAGTAAAGGAAATAATGGAGCAAGGAGACAATCTACAGAATGCAAGAAAATATTTGCACACCCTACATCTGAAAAAAATCATTTATCTAATAGTTACCATCCAAACTTAATTCAATAGCAAGAAAATAAACTATGCAATTTTAACATTAGAATCAGGCAATGTATCATGTTCCCATAGTTCAAGCTACTCAGGAGGATGAAGCAAGAGGATTGCTTCAGTCCAAGCCATAGTTAGATCCCATCTCAAAAAATAAAAATAAAAATACAAGAGGAAATAGATATTTTCAAAAGAAAACATGTGAAAGGCCAATGGTATATGAAAAAATGCTCAACATAATACTCAGAGAAATGCAAATTAAAACCACAATGAGACATCAACTCACATCTGTTAGCATGGTGATTATCAAAAAAGATGTAGAGAGGATGTAGAGAAAAGAGAACCCTCAAACACTGTTGGTAGCAATGTAAACTCATGCAGCAACTGTAGAAAACAATGTAGAAGTTCCTCAAAAAAGGAAAACCAGTGGGGAGGCTGAGGCAGGAGGATCGCGAGTTCAAAGCCAGCCTCAGCAAGGGCAAGGCACTAAGCAACTCAGTGAGACCCTGTCTCTAAAAAATAAAAATACAAAAATAGGGCTGGGGATGTGGCTAGCGGCTGAGTGCCCCTGAGTTCAATCCGGGGTTCAAAAAAAAGAAAAGGAAAACCAGAACTACCACCTGATTCAGCAATTCCACTAATGGATGCATATCCAAAGGAACTGAAATCAGGATCTTGAAGAGATATCTGCACTATGTTAACTATAGCACTATTTGCAATAGATAAGAAATGGAAAAGCTAAGTGTCCATTGACAGATGAATGGATAACGAAAAAGTGGTACATATTCAGGATGGAATACTATTCAGTCTAAAAAAAGAAGGAACGCCTATCATCTCTGACAACTTGGATGGACCTAGAGGGCATTATGCTGAGAGAAATAAGCCTGAATAGAACTTCTGGAAATTCTTTCCTATCATCATCATCAGCAGCAGCAGCAGCAGCATCTAAACTCTTTAGTTTAGAGTTAATTCTTTACATTGCACAATCTATGCATTCCGACAAATGTATATAATGACATGAATCCATCAATACTGTATCATACAGAAGAGTTTCAACATCCTAAACATCCCAGGTTCCCACATATTCTTCCTTCCTTCTCTCCCATTCCCAACCCCTGGCAAGCAGTGATCTTTTCACTGAAACACATACTTTTTAAAAATTATTTTTTATTTATTTTTTAATTGGTCAAATAAAAATTGTGCATATTTATAGTGTACAACAAAAGTTTTGAAATATGCAGATTTTGTGGAATGGCTAAAACATATAATTAAGATATCCATTGTCACATACTTATTTTTTGTTGTGAAAACAAAAAATCTACTCTCTTAGCAACTTCTAAGTACATAACACATTATTATTAACTACAGTCACCATTTTGACCAACATCTCCACATCTCAATGCACTACCACCCCTGGTAACACCATTCTCATGTCTCTTCCATGGGTTTAACTCTTTTAGATTTCACATGAGATCCCATGATACTTGCCTGTTTCTAACTCATTTCACTTCATATAGTGTCCTTTAGGTTCATCCACATTGTTGCAAATGACCGAAGTTCTTTCTTTTTAAAGGCTGAGTAAACATTGTATGTGTGTCTGTATATATTTTATATTTTATTCAATAATACTCAAATGCTTTTCATATATATTAGACATGCATGCTCCATTTTTTACTAATATACAAACAATAAAAAGTTTGGAGACAACTACTCTTAAGCAGTAACATGCTTTTCTTACTCATCTTTCTATATGAGTACTAAATAACTTGTATCTCTCTCATGTCCATGTCTTGGGACTGGTATCTTCAAAATGCTTAGATACTACAGAAAGTAGCCTCCTCTACAAAATACCCATCAGCTTGTAATACCTAGCTAGCATCAGTTATTAATTCTACTCACAATTCAGGCACTTTTAATAGACAACAGAACAACAATTCACACTTCTGGTAAGAAATATGTCTATTTTTAAACATTTTTCAATCACAGATTAAAGTAATCTCACCTAAACCTCATCCCTGTTCATTTCTAAAATTGTAAACTACTATATTCTATGTCCTTTACAGTTTCCAAAGCCAAAAATTCTCACTGGATATATTATACAAATTACTCCTTTTCTAAATTGTTCATCTGTACAAGTTGAAGGGCTAAAAATGCACGTTACGTTCATCAAATTTAAAAAATAAAGTCTCAATTTGTCTTTTTTTTTTTTTTTTGGGGGGGGGGGGGGGGGGGGGCAGTCCTGGGGATTGAACCCAGGGCCTTGCAATCCTAGGTAAGCACTTTGCTCTTAAATTATATCCTCAGTCTTCAATTTACCTTTTTTTTTTTGATACTGGGAACTGAAAGCAGGGGCACTTCACCACTGACCCACAACCCCAGACCTTTTTTGTATTTTATTTAGAGACAGAGTCTTGCTACATTGCTTAGGGTCTCACTAAGTTGCTGAGGCTGGCTATGAACTCGAAATCCTCCTACCTCAGCCTCCTGAGCCACTGGGATTACAGGCATGCACCACCATGCCTGGCCTTCAATTTACCTTTTAATTCAACCCCTGGACTTACCAATTACATGCTTCTGTAAAACCAGATCAATGATCCGTAGGCAGATATTCTCTAACTGCTGTGTGATCTGAAAACAAATTTTAAATATTTAAAATTTATCATGATAACCCTTAAATTAATGTATAAATTAATATTATCCCAATAAAAATACCTACAGGACATTTCTGAGAGGGGAACTTGATAAATTAATTCTAATCTTTGTGTGAAAAATTAAACATGCAAAAATGCAAGGAAATTCCAAAAAGTTTATCAATGATGGGAATGAGAATAAATCCATAATAAAATTATGAATTAGATTAGCTCTTTACCTCATACTTTATACCAAAATAAATCCCTAATGAATAAAGATTTCATATGTGAAGAATTGAAACATAAAAAAATACTAGAATAAAAAGAATTCTTGTGTAATCCTGAAATGGGAAAGTGAATCAAAGCCCAGAAATATGAAAAAACTAAACCATGTGATTATAAAAATTAAAAATTTATGCATGAAGCCAAAAACGAAAAATAAAAAATTGAATGAAATACTATCAAATGGTATCACAAAGATCAAATTTCCCTTATATGAAACCAACAAATCAACAGAAAACAAGCAAAGATTATGAAAAACAAATATAAACAAGTCTTAAGCTTATAAAAAATGATGTCCGTTCTAATACATAAGATTACAAATTCAAAGTACAACATTAATACTTTTGATATTGGGAAGAAAGACATTTGGTACATTGATTTGGGAACTATAAATGGATGCACACTATTTAGGACAAGTTAGCAACATCCTTCGAAGTTACTCATACACATACCATTTAACCCAGCAATTCCATCAAGGAATTCACCCTCCAGACATTTTTTTTTTTTTTTTTTTTTTTTTTTTTT
>JAJEJO010050022.1:137808-237959 GCA_020662805.1 Glaucomys volans | reverse complement strand
GAATCAATAAATGGGATGGATTCAAACTAAAAAGCTTCTTCTCAGTGGGGCGCCATGCGCATGCCTGCAATCCCAGCACTTCGGAGGCTGAGGCAGGAGGATCGCGAGTTTAAAGCCAGCCTCAGCAACTTAGTGAGGTCCTAAGCAATTCAGTGAGACCCTGTCTCTAAATAAAATACAAAATAGGGCTGGGGATGTGGCTCAGTGGTGGAGTGCCCCTGGGTTCAATCTCCAGTACCAAAAAAAAAAAGCTTCTTCTCAGCAGAGGAAACAATGACATGTCGAGAGAGCCTACAGAATGGGAGAAAATCTTTACCACATGCACCTCAGATACAGCACTAATCTCCAGGATATATAAAGAACTCAAAAAACTTAACAACAAAAAAACAAATAACCCAATCAATAAATGGGCTAAGGAACTGAGCAGACACCTCACAGAGAAAGAAACACAATCAATCAACAAGCATATGAAAAAATGTTCATCATCTCTGGCAATTACAGAAATGCAAATCAAAACTAAGATTTCATCTCATTACAGTCAGAATGGCAATTATTAAGAATAGAACCAATAAGTGTTGGCAAGGATATGGGGGAAAAGTACACTGATACGTTGCTGGTGGGACTGCATATTGGGGCAACCACTATGGAAAGCAGTATGCGGATTCCTCAGAAAACTTGAAAGGGAACCACCATTGAACCAGCTATCCCACTCCTCAGTTTATACCCAAAGGACTTAAAATCAGCATTGTACACAGCATTGTACACAGCCACATTAATGTTTATAGCAGCAAAATTCACAAGAGCTAAACTATGGAACCAACCGAGAGGCCCTTCAACAGATGAATGGACAAAGAATGTGGTATACACACACAATGGAATACTACACAGCCTTAAAGAAGAATGAAACTATGGCATTTGCAAGTTAATGAATGGAACTAGAGAATATCATGCTAAGTGAAATAAGCTAATCCCAAAAAAAACAAAGGCTGAATGTTTTCTCTGATAAGTGGATGATGATCTATAGTGGGGAGTGGGTAGAGAAGAATGAAGGAACTTTGGATTATGCAGAGGGGTGTGAGTGGAGGGGTGGGGCGGTGGGGATGGGCAGGACAGTAAAATAAGACAGACATTATTACCCTATATACATGTATGAAAAAGATTTATAAATTAAAAAATAAAGAAGTCCACAAAAAGAATAAAAGAAATCCTATCCCTTATGGAATACTTAGTCCATGGGATAAGGAGGCAGGTTAAATAGAGTGCTTCTAAAATATGCGGAAATCCAAAGGCTCTCTCAGGGTTGAGAACAATCCAATCTGTATGTGGGCATCCCAGAGAACACAAAGGATGGTCCCTACAAATCCATGTGACACAGCCTAACAGATGGCTCCATGAGTGCTTCAGCACTCCTAAGAGAGACAAATACAGAGGCTTTTCATCTCCCACACCCAAAGCCTCAAAAGGACACCAAACTCTCATGAGCTTCAGTTAACCATGCAAAGCAGAACTTTGGGAATTTAACAAAGTGATAAAATCTGCTTAAAAATGTAAATGTAGTTATGTTACTTTACATATCCAGGAACTAATAAGGAAAAAAAACCTCAAGTACCAAATTTCATCCTTATATACTCATATGGATCTTCCTGCCACAGCTCTTCATCCTCATCTTTATAGCACATCACAGAAAAAATCACATCTTCAGAGATATTCTAAAATGAGAAACAAACAAAACAACAAATGGGTATGGCTATTCAAATTTGGGGAATACCAATAGTGTATTTATTGACAGTCTCTATGATGGTACTTTTCTAGTTCAAATAATTCTTCTTTTAAGCCTGACTTCACTATGGTGAAGGCAGGCAAGCAAAAGTCCTCAAGTAGGCATCCGGGTTTTTAAAGCTTTTGAGCCGCAAGTAAAAGCACAGAGCACCAACAGGGATAATAAAATTTTATTAACAAATTGACATTAAACAAACTTTGATTTCTTTAAGGAAAAATATGTCAAGTCAGGGATATATTTATCATATTTCTAATGCTGAAAATTCTCAACATTTCCACATTGGTCCTAAATATCAACTGATAAACAATATTACAATTTTCTTTTTTTCTTCCACTTTCAAAAGCCTGTTTAGGGGGTCCTAACCTAGTGGCCTCTCTTACACTGCTAATACTCTAGTAGGCCCCTTTGTACTCTAACAACTACTTATTCAAAACTGAATGCTTCTAAGAAAAAATTCAACCTAAGAATTAGAGTTTTCTTATTCCTACATTACAGCCATGGAAAAATAAAGTCAAAATGGAAAAGAAATGCTATCCACAAAAAAACATTTACAAGATACTATATTTTTAAGACTCATAATAACATAACGCTAACCAAATCCTATCCTGGGCACAAAGGCAAAGTGAAACAATTTATTTTCTTGCTACACACAAACTTAGAGAATTTAAGAATCCACAATTGGGAGATGGTGATTCAGTTCCTAATTTTTTTAATTATCCAGTGTTATCCATATGCAGATTGTTTATTAATGGCCCATAACTTTTTATTCTCATTTGTAGTTTAATAATGCAGAATTCTGCCTTTAAATAAATAATTGGTATGAAAACAGAAAACGTTAACTTCTGCTGAAGACCTTGATCCAAAGAAACTAAAAACTTTTCTGCTCAGACCTATAAAAGAAAATGGTCCACATATCAGATTTCATTTTCTATAAAATAATACTTAGTAGAGTCCAGCTGACAGTTTTCAAAATACTTTCACACAAAACACCTCATTTGATCCTAGCAACCTCTAGATAAGAAAATAGAGAAATGTTATCTGCCTTAACAGAAGAGAAACTGAGGCTAAATGAGATTTCAAAGTCAACTGAATACAAGTCTTCCAACTCTCAAAATGGAAGGCCTCATTCTTTTCAAATGACTAAATTTTCCAAGTCCTTTATAACAGATGTAAGATTGTGCTTTTAGAAGTTATTAATGGAAATAAAGAGATGCTAACTATAAAATACAGGATTAATAACACTCACTTTACCTGGGAAACCTAAGTTAACCAGAAAACAATTCTGGAGAGGCGCTCTCTGATACTCACCTGTATGTGTGGCTTCATCTGCTTCCAGGTTACAGAATGAATAACCCCTTGGTTGAGATAGTTGAATGCTTGCTGAAGAACACGGGGGGCTATGTATTCTTTCTGCCTATATTGTTCTAAAATTTTTAATAGTACCTATATGAAAGTAGGAAGAGAAAATATAGGAAAACAACTTTAAGTTAAAAGAGAAGGGGCATAACACAACATCCAAAATACATGGAGATAAAAATAATAGATTTGGGGGGAAATCAATATTTTGTGAGAAAGCTCACATATGCATTTATAATTATTAGATAAATCCATGTTATATTGAATTAAAGGCTGTCCTGCTGTGACTCCCAGGCATTTGTCCTAGAACTACAAGGAATAAGCCTCATTTCTATTCTACTGGTGGCTCTTCAAAATAAATTAAGAATCCTATTTTAAGAAAAATAACAGATTTGTGCCAAGTATGGTGGCATATGCCTGTAATCCCAGCTACTCAGAAGGCTGGGACAGGAGAATCGTGAGTTAGAGGGCAACAAAGTCACACTCCATCATAAAAACAAAAAAACAAAAAAATACAAATTTGACTAAATAAACATTTTGAAATTTCCATACAGCAAGGGATAGCACAAATAAAATGTATTACTTGATAAAGACTTTCAAATTGGAAGATAAATATTATTCAAAAAATTATACTGACAGAACTCATTAGCCCTTTGAAATAAGTTAAAGGAGATCCTAAGTAAGCTCCATACCAAAACAAACTGCAGATGGGGAAATATTTTGACAAAAAAATGAAAGCATACAATTCCTAGAAGAAAATCTGTGAGGATTTTATTTTACAATCTCAAATCACAGATCTCTGTAAACATAACGCAAAACCAAGAAGCTATTTTTTAAAGATTAATTATAACAATTATTTATAAGGGAAGAACCATGCAAAGCAACTGTGACTGGCTCAAGGGCCTTTGGCAAAGGTCACTCTACCACAAAGCCCAATTACTAGTCTCTAGCACTTTACTATATCAAGCTTATTTGAGTTGCTGAATCTTTCAAAATACATACAAAACCTATAAATTCTAAGTATGAATTTTTTTCAAGTTACCTAAAATGCAGGCTTATAAAATTTATCAGAAGTCTCACCATTGCCTAGAAACCCCCTCTTGCAACGGAGGCTAAAAGAATGGTACCAAACATTCTTCCTAATACAGTTGTGGTGCATACAGAGTGGGGGTGGTACAAGATGAGACACAATGGTAGAGAACAGTTCTTGATAAGAAAACTATTTTTAAATATCAGGATATTTTAAACAACCAAGGTACAAACAATTTATGACAAGGAGGCAATTGCATGAGATTTATTTTTAATTTTATGTGTAAACACATGTATATGCCTGCATGACCCTGGAAATACTATACTGAACACACCAAGTGCACATCAACTTGAAGATGCTTAATAGAGTTTAACAATAGTAAGAGGAGGAAACAGCTGGTCGGCTTCCTGATTATCCTGGTATCCATAGTGAATTGCTGAACAGATAATTTTACTCATTATTTACTCATTTTCACCACAGGTTGTCTCATAAGCAAACAAAATAACTGTGAGAAATTATAGTTATAGCTTTCTTGAATTGTGGTATCGTACTTTTTAGAAGTAGCCAAAAGAATAATCCATAAAAGAAAGAATGCCATCTTAAAACAATAAGTTCAAAGTACTTAGCTTTTTATCATTCACAATAAAGGTATAGAAAACTCCAAAAAAATCTTCTGCATCATTAAAGTCTTTGCTTATGTCTAATTAATTAATCTTTGCTTCCAAAACAGGGTCCTGACATAGCAAGTAATTGATAAATCGTTAAATTTTATTTATAAAAAATTCCCATCGTTATGTATAATTGTAATGGACCAATAAAAAATTCCAATTAAAAATTTTATTTGTTGAAAAATTACAAAAACATGATTCAAATTTCAATACTGATGAATTAATCTTCATAGTCCAATTATCCTTTGTAGTTAAAGTTTTTAAATATTAATATCAATTTGGATTGTTTCTCAAGAATGCCTATGTTCACTGGATCAAATGGTTCCTGAATTTCCACAGAAATGTTTAAGTTCTCAGCTGAGTCTTTTTTTAAATATCTTTTTAAGTTGTAGATGGATACAATACCTTTTTTTTATTTATTTTATCTTATTTTATTTTATTTTTTTAGGGTGCTGAGGATCAAACCCAGTGCCTCACACATGCTAGGCAAGTGCTCTACCACTGAGCTACAACCCTAACCCCGTCAGCTAAGAGTCTTAACATCAAAGCTCAACAACTCTTAAAACAGATTCATATTGCATAATCTTCTAAGAAAAAAGTTTAGAACAAAGAAGCGAAGCTCAAAGGACTGAAAGTTAAGAAATTCACAAGAGGTCAAATAGAGTTAACCCAAGAACACAATCTAATGCTGTCAATTGCTATCCCAGTTTCAATAAACTATAAAGGTTTGGGTCCAGAATCTAAGAGTCTAGTAGTTGCCCTAGGACATATGATTCCAAAACCAATTTCACTGTATTAGATTGCCAGAGCAGCCATTTCATCTTCTTTAAATAAATAATGAAACTGGGCATAGTAGCACATGTCTGTGATCCCAGCTACTCAGGAGGTTAGGCAGAAGGATCCCAAGTTCAAGGCCAGTGTCAATAGCAATCAAGGCTCTGGGGATGCAGCTCAGTGGTAGAGTGCCCTGGTTTCAATCCCCAATACCATAAAAATAATGTAATGAATTAATATGTCTGTAACCTACTTTTAAACAGACAGAAATAACTTCCAGCAATAACCATCCTTCTGTTTTAAAAGTGTAAGCTTATTACCTGTTGAATTCCCACTGCATAGGTTTTCAAGAAGAATTCAGAAAATTCAAAATATTCTTTTGTGACATTTCCTGGGCTTCCATACCTTAAATTCAAAGAAAATTTTCAAATACCATGAAGTTTAAAAACAAATAGCTTAAATATAGGTCATTGAAAGATGCATTCTACTGTAACAGAAAACTAACACATTCCTCTTTTTCAGAAGGCACAAAATGAAATCATAAAGAGCCACATGGCTCAAACTCTGAGCCATATTTAAAATTTCAGATACAAGCTTTTGCCTTCTAGACCAAGAGTTCCTATAGAGCCAATGTTAGGAATACAAAATGTTTATCTGACATGTAATAAATTTCTCTCAATAAAATGCTTATCTCACATGTAATAAATTTCTTTCAGTAAATGCTCTTAAAATAAAATTTTACTTTCTAATGGAACTTGAAGGCCATGCACCTTCTCACATAATTCTTGGATATTTCCAATGAACTGAAATTCCATGTTATTTTTCCATGTTTTTCACAGAAGAATAGGAAAAAAGAGCCAGAGAAGGCTCCCTATCTCATTATGATCTCAAAACAATGATCACAATTAAGCCACTTTAAACAGAGAGTGACTTTTTGCCCTCTGTGGTTTTGAAGACATATAATCATACATGGCAGAGCAACAAGGGAAGTACTCAGTTTTATTATACTAACAGTACAATCAAAAATGTAATAAACAGAATTACCGTTCAAAGAGACGAGCTACAATATGCAAAGCCCACTTCTTACACTTCCACCATACTAGTTCTGGTCTATCATCTTCATCAATTTGCAGAGTCTCCTAAGAGAACAAAAATTACCCAGATTAGGGGTTAGGGATACAGATCAGTTGGTAGAGTGCTTCCCTCACATTGCACAAGGACCTGAGTTCAAGCCCCAGCACCACCACCAAAAAAAAAAATTACCCAGATTAAATGTCTGCATAATAAAAGGATTTTTGTGAATAACAAACGCAGAATAAGTCTTGGTATAGATTAAGTCATATATGAAATGTAGTTAGAAAGCTCTATGACTGCATTCTTTATAGATTACTAGGTAGGAATTAAATAAGCAAAGCAAATTTCAACTAGCCGATTACTAGGTAGGAATTAAATAAGCAAAGCAAATTTCAACTAGCCAATGACATTGTTCACATTTATCTACTATCTTCAGAAGGGCCAAATAAGTAGAAAACAAAATACAAACTTCATGATCGCTTGATAAAATTCTGAGATAACAAAAAGGCTCTACATTTTAATCTGAGTGATGGGCAAAAAATTTTATATACTAAATTTTGAGCATCTATATATGTACATTAAACCTCTAAATACTATGTTTCAACATAAAGAGAATGGAACTAGGGGTGTAGCTCAGTGGTCAAAAGCTTACTTAGCATGCATAAGACGTGGGTTCAATTCCCAGTGCACACAAAAAGATAAGGACAATGGAAAGAATATTGCACATTTTAAGACCATCTTAAATGTAAAAATATATAAGAGTTAAGCCAGATGCAGTGGCGCACACTTGTAATTCCAGCAACTCAGGAAGCTGAGGCAGGAGGATCACAAGTTTGAGGCCAGCCTGGGCAACTTAGTGAGACCCTGTCTCAAAATAAAATTTTTAAAGGACTGGGAATGTGGCTCACTGTAAAGCACCCCTGGGTTCAATCCCCAGAACAACAAAAGAAAAAATATATTAAGGAATGGCAGGTTAATTTGATAGATGAAGAAATACTCTCATTGCAGATCAAAAGGAGAGACCTATGAAACAAGCAAACTTAGAATTCAGTGTATACTCATAATAGGTATCCTCAGTCACTGTTTATTAAAGTATAAACCAGGGTGCCCTTTCTGGAAATCATTTGGCAAGATGTGTCAAAAGCCTAAACACTTTTATAAAATTTTTCTAGAGAAAAATAATCATGCATGTGCACAAAAATTTAACTGCATAATTATAGTTAAAACACTAAAAGAATGAAACAACCTAAACATCCAGCAAATGAAGCATCTGACAAAAATTAAATATAAAAACACTCATGATCATAAAAAATACAAAATATATTTATATTAAATTTTAGGCAAAAATGAATTTCAAAATAGTATCTACAAGTACTATTTTTATAAATGAAATATTATATATAGATGCAGAGAAAAAACGTTAGAGGAATACAAGTTTTAAAAATGGTCTTTACCATTTTTAGTAGGATTCGTTATTTCATTATTTTTCCTTGTATGAGCTTTCTAAAAGTGATTATGAATTATTTTATTAATTAATATTACAGTAGCAATTATTTTTTTCCAAATAGTAGGATAGGATAATGAATTAGCCCAGCACAAGTACTCCAAACCTAATATTACCCAGTTTTTCTTAGAAACACCCCTATCTTACAGGAGGGACTGTCCTGTCAATAATAGTTCGGAAGATCTCCATCCATGTTGTCATGTTTTGGTTATTCACCAGCTGAAGAGGCAATGCATACTGGAAAAACAGAACAACAACATAAAGAAGAATTCCAATTTACCATAAAAATCAGCAATTTTATCTATACTGGAAAGTTAGTTAAAGTTAAAATATATAAAATAGCTGATTTTTGAGCATGAAAATAGCAATTTCATGTGATTCAACCTAAAATTTAAATTGAAATAGATCTATAAGCATATGTCTAAATTTCTAAATTATGTATATTTTTAAAAAGATTTTAATTAAGCTTATTTATTCAGCAACATTGTATCATTTCAAATGGACAAACCTAGCCCACAGACAGTAAAAGTAAAATAGGATCTACATAACTGCAAGCTTACATATGAACCCACTTTACCTCCCTGAGCACTTATGAAACTATTTTTTAGTTACTTTCCTCTACACTGTGACATAATAACCACTTCACTTTGATGCAGGCGTTAGTCTCCCCTGCTACACTGTGAGCTGTAGGAGAGGAGGGACAATGCATCCACATCCCTTTATTCCAAAATGTACCAATGCCTAGGACATAATAAGTAAGATTGATAGTCATTGCCTTCACAAGCCTACAGTCTAACTGGAAAACACACACACACACACACACACACACACACACGTAGAAATGGTAAAAGCTGAAGATGGAGGGATGAAAAGATTTATAGGGTAAGTTAAGTTTCACACTTTATTCAAAAATGCCCTGAGGATGCCTATGGGCTTGAGTTAAGGTACAGATGAGGACCGGGATAAGAGTTAGGCAGAGAATGGTGATTCCTCTGGTATATATGAAATATCCAAGTACCCTGTGCAAATAAATGCTGCTTAGACAAAATCAGTCTCATTGTACAGACTTTAAAAAAATATTCCTCTGCCTCTTTCCATACTGTCAGTCACTTTTTAGTTACATTATTATTGCAACTGTGTCTCTCAATGCTTTGAAATTTTTGCTTCCAAAGGAGCACATTATGTAGTACATTAACAGATTATCAAAATAGTTAAAAGTATTGAGGGCATATATCTGTTTTTTAGGTTTTTAGCATGTATAGGTTGAAAAAAAATTTAGACTCTGCCCCATTGGCAAAACAAGAAGAGAACAGACTTTAGAAAAATGATTTGGTCAATCTTTATCTTACTGCCCAATTCCTAGTTATGTTTCTCCCAAAAGGAAAGACAAGTTTGGCCCTAAACAAAAGGGTTATTACCAAATCACATCTCACTGAATAAAAAGTTTGCCTCAAAGTAAAGTCATCCTCCTAAGGAAGATTTCTAAATACTGCTTTGACAAGTAGGGGCAGCATACCTCTTCCTTTCCTTTAAAAAAAAAAAAGTGGAGGAATATACTTTTCTAATATTCTAGTTCTCTCTTCTCAGATTTGCTTCCTTTCCTTTTCTCTTTCCTTCCTTCAAAAAGGCTGACCTGAAAAACAAAATTCTGGCTCAGACTGTCTTTAGTAAAAGTTGAAAAGATGTAGGGCTGGGGGTGTAGCAAAGTGGCAGAGTGCTTGCCTAGATGTGTAAGGCACTGGGTTCAATTCCCAGTAACACCCTCCCACACGCACACAGTTTTAAAGATGAGACTTTAATATAACTATAAATCTATATTGAAATGAACTATTCTGAAACAGTGCCAAAAACAAATCTAGACTATCCTGCCATTCAAGTTCAACAAAACTATCCTGAGGAATTTAACTAAAAACATGTACTAGAGCTTCAGTTCATCAATCATTAAACTATTTAGGTTGACAACAATAATTCTTCCCCAGCCAGAACTAATTTAGCCAAGTCTTTCAAGGATTTGTTGTGAAATATTTTTAACATTTTAAACACATTACATCTCTATCTTCTAATTTTTTTTAATTCCCATATTAGTGGTCCTTATAGCTTTCAGATATGAAAAATGAGAAATGTGCATGGAGAGAAATGAACCACCAAATCTTGGTTAGCTTTAGGTTGGGTGGAAGACAAAGAAATTACCATAAAAATGATTTCCCAATAAAAGAATAACTCTCTTCTTATTGTCCTTACTCTTTTCCTACAATCATAACTATGCTTTGGACAGAAATGTCTACTAGAAGTTTTAGGGCAAGTAATGCCTTGGTTCTTGCTTCCCCAGGGCTTCATAAACTAGAATGAAAGTACAGACACTAAATCTCACTTTTGTTAACTTCTGTGACCCTGTTTCTCATAAGGATTTTTTAAAAGAAATATATGTGAGAATATATAATAATTTTTAATAATAACTGGTCCTGAGCACTTTCTACATGTGAAATAGAAATACAAGACCCCATATTTGGCTTCTACAGTAGAAACTTACCTGGACAAGTGCATAAAAGATTTTGAGAATCTGTTTCTGCAGTAATACAGAATAATGGGAGGAATCAGGAAGGAGCTGCATGATTTGCTGCTGAATACGTGGCAGAAATATCTGCATTGCGGCTATAAGAGGTTCTCTTTCTTCTGCTTTCTTATATCTACATGAGCAAAAAGAATGAAAAGTAATTTTTCCCTCTTCCCCAAGAAACTATAAACAATGAATGAAAAATATTTGTTAACGTCATAAAACAAACCCCCCCGCAAAAAAAATTTTGGGGGGGCGCACTTTCTGTTTGGGTTGTTGGAATAAACTTTGGGAACATGTGCCTGTTCTAAGTAAAGTACCTAAAATCTTTCTAGAAAGATTTAGGCTACTTTAAAAGAATCCAGGACTAATTTGCAGCTTTCTTACACAAATTTTTCTAGTATCTAAAGTACTTTTCATTAAACCATAATTCTTCCTATAAAATACAAGTTGAAAAGTTAGTTTACATAGACATTCATATAATGTAGGGAAAATGTTTTTTATGTTATCCTAAATTGAGAAGCTAAAATAGCTTACAAATTTAGCTACTCTTAGATTACTTTCAATTGCTAAAAATCTGAAATATTCTGTAAAAATTCTATAAATAAGAATCTGAACTAATCAGTTTAAAAGAAGGAAAATAAGATTTTGTAAGCAAAAGCAGCAATCCTTTTTTGTGGTGCTGGGGATTGAACCCAGAGCCTTGTGCTTGCGGGGCAAGCACTCTACCAGCTGAGCTATAACCCCAGCCTCAGCAATCCTCTTATAAACAGAAAATACTATTAAATGTAACACTAGTCCTCTACCTTCCAAACAACTTTCATGGAGAAGAATGTCACCAGAAAAGACACTTTAACATCTACATCCAGAAAGGTATCCAATTTGGCCTACTTCATAATATGCTCATGAGAAGACAAATGTTAAGGGAAAAAATTTAGAGTCTCCAAGTAAAACTATGAATAAGTGTTCGAGAAGCACTGCATATTATATCTGCATTAAAAATTACCAATGTACATTAGAAGATTAAAGTTGCTTTGAATAACTCCAGTAAATAAGCATGCTTAACTGAGTTTAACCCAACATTTTCCAAATTAACCTGGTTTTGCAAACCACCCACAGCAGATCCCCTATGCAACTTAAATCCCAAAGTGACAAGACTATTCTCTTTAACCAAATCAACTTACTCATAAGTCTTCACCAGTTGGTACAGACATAACAAACTGCCAAGCCAGCTTCCACTGTTCTGCGATTGCAAGTAATAGTCTATCTTGTCCACCACTGCTGGCCAGTGACCAGGAAAATCATGCTTAATGATGACACGGAGACACATTGTTAACTGGACTCTAAAAGGTAACAAGGGAAAAAGGTAAAAAATACAAGTAGTTAGAAGTACAATGTATCAAAGACCTCTAATATTTTACATAGAAGCTCTCCAGCTCCTATTTGCCCATTATGTAGTCACAGTCTCACATTTCTTACCAACGTGGATAATGTTACAAAAAATGCATCAGTAAGCAAGTTCAAAGTTGTGTGAATAACACAGAATAGACTTTTATAAACTAAGATGGCTGTATCACTAGGTGATGTAATTTTATGGGACCTATCATCATATATGTGGTTGACCAAAATGCTGTTATGTGGCACATGACTGCATATCTGGAGAGTAGGAGGAAAAACAGAAGTCCTAAAAAAAATTTTAAAAAAAAATTCCTCAGTAGCTTAATTTACTGAAAATAAACAGAATGGGGAATATCCTAAAATGAATGAAAACTTTCAAAGTATCTTTTTTTAAAGACAGTTTTTTAAAATATGAACTGAAAAATAAATTTGTAAGGCCAGGCACAATAATGCATGCCTATAATCTGAGCAACTCAGGAGGCTAAGGTAGGAGGATCACAAATTTGAAATCAGCCTCAGCAATTTAGTGAGACCCTGCCTCAAAATAAAAAATCAAAAAGGGCTGGAGATGAAGCTAAATAGTAAAGTATCCCTGGATTCAATCCCAATACAAAAAAAAAATTTTTCACAAAAATTTCAAAACAAACAATGAATCTACCTCAGCTTTGTAAGGTTTCTCAGTGTGTTGTATTTTATATTTTGGTTACCAAATCCTAAAAGGAAGGAGGAGAGAAAATACTTTATCATTTCAAATAGACAAACCTAGTTTGCAGATGATAAAAGTAAGTAAAATGGAGGCTTACATAACTAAGGGAAGCACCTCTATGAACCAAAACTCTGAACATCTATCCCTCATCAGCTAACAACCAACAGTGAGTGCTCCACTTGTCAAAGCAGCTGAGATACTAATTTTTGTACTCTGAGTATAAGAAAAAACATGCATTATCTATGCAATTTCTGAAGAGGAAAGCTAAGAGCCACTTCCAAAGAAATAAATTTTAAAAGCAACAGAAAAGATACAAGGGCTGGGGTTGTGGCTCTGTGATAGAGCCCTTGCCTCACATGCATGAGGCACTGAGTTTGGTCCTCAGCACCACATAAATAAATAAAATAAAGGTATTGTGTCCATCCACAACTAAAAATGTTTAAAAAAAAAAAAAGATACAAAACAGAAAAAGAAACCATCCATTTAATAAAACCACAAAGTTAAGTGATAAAAGATGCTGTATCATAATATTTAGATCAGTGATCACTTCCTCAATAGGCTCCCAACTGTAAATGAGATTTAAAATAAGGGAAAAAAATGTCCCTTCTAGAAACTATCAACGTTATCACAAAATTTGTTCTTACATATCATCTGCAAATGGTTAAAAAATTGGTCTGGAAAATTACATTCTATGATACAAAAGAAAAATATTCAGTTAAATTGCTGCTAACTTGGATTCCCAGAAACAGTAAAAAAAAAAAAAAAAAAAAAAAAATTTTAAAGGGCTTTTTCTGCCAGGCACAGTGGCACATGCCTTGTAAGCCCAGAAGCTTGGGAGGCTAAGGCAGGAGGATCGAGAATTCAAAGCCAGGCTCAGCAATGGGTAGACACTAAGCAACTTGGTGAGACTCCAAATAAAACACAAAAGAGGGCTGGGGATGCGGCTCAGTGGTTGAGTGACCCTGAGTTTAATCACTGGTACCAAAAAGAAAAAAAAAAAATGGCTTTTTCTTGTGCTACCAAATCTATTTGAAAATTTTCTTTGCAATACTTTTAAACAAAACTGAAGAATTGGAAGAAAATATGCCTTCAGGCGTGATTACAGTTAAGTCTTAAAGACCGAAGGCGCAAAGCCACAAAGAGTTTTCGTAACAGGAGCCCTTCTCATGTCACCAGCAGCAGTCCTTTAAACAACAAATAGGTCATATATGTATGCAATAAAACTGAGACTTTTTATTTCTTAAAATCTCATCTTCAAGAGTTGGGGTTGTAGCTCAGTAAGAAAGCTTTCCTAGCCTACATGAGGCCCTGGATTCAAACCTAGCAACCCAAAACAACAACAACAAAAAACTCATCTTCGCTTGACCTCTCGGTTCTTTCTCGTTCCAAGCCAAAGAATGACTATGCAAGGCCATTCTTCATGTTACTGTGTAAAACCATTAGAAGATTCAGAGAGATCAGAAAATGTAAACATTTTTACAACAAATGGATACATGAGGGCAGTACAGGGTTATCAGAGCCATGACTGGCAACCAATGACATGGTGATTTTTGTCAATTAGCACATCTATTTTCTCCTCTTAACTAAAAAAATAACTGCACAAAGAGTTACATGTTTTTTCTTCTTGTTACTGTTACCTTCTTGCTTACCTCCTTTCCCACTGCTTATGTCATAATTTCTGTTACACACTCAGGACTAAAGTTAAAATTAATATCTGACATTAAACAATTTCATTCCCCTCCCACTGTTTCATCTGTTTGTTCCTCCATTTTTTTTTTTCCTTTTTCTTTTGTACTGAAGATTGAACCCAGAGGCCTTTTAACCCCAGCCCTTATTATTTATTTTGAGAGAATCTCCACTAAGTGGCCAAGGATAGCCTCACTTGCAATCCTCTTGCCTCAGCTCCCCAATAGCTTGGATTACAGGCATGCATAACCACACCTGGCTTGCCCACCATTTTTAAAAGAAAATAACTAGCTCATATGTTGGAGTAAACTTGGTTCTCCTACTTTAATCCATTTTGTCCCATTATTCCAGATGTGAAACAACT
This sequence comes from Glaucomys volans, assembly GCA_020662805.1. NCBI lineage: Eukaryota > Metazoa > Chordata > Mammalia > Rodentia > Sciuridae > Glaucomys > Glaucomys volans. The sequence goes on along the minus strand of JAJEJO010050022.1, from coordinate 223,065 downwards.
ATAAAAATTTAAGTTGAGGAATAAATATAACACTATGGTAAATGATATTTGAATATTTACTATGTTTGCAGAATTGGAAACTTGGGACTTAATGGGTTACGACTCCAGAACTTGGGACTGGGAGTGTAACTCAGTGGTAGAGCTAGCATGCACAGGCCCTGGGTTTAATCTCCAGCACTGTAAGAAGAAGCAAAAAATTTCAGCCTAAGATTGAAAAATCTGTGTGACTCTTTGGTTTTGTTGTTTAACACAACAGTCACTAGTTACATATACACACTTTAAATGCATCAAAATTAAGTGGAATTTAAAATGCAGTTCCTCAGTTACACTAACCACATTTTCAAGTACTCAAAAGCCATGTCACATGGCTAAATACTGGACAGTATGGACAAAGAACACTTCTATCACTGTAGAAAGTTCTACTGGACAGTGCTCTCTACAGTATCTAATCTATTCTGAAAAACTGGTATTAATTCTTGTAGTTTATATTGACTCTATCCTTCCTTGCTGCAGGGAAAGATATTTAGTTAATTTAAAAAATGAGTAAAAACATAGGTAAAGGGTTAAAGAAAAAAAAAAAAGTAGACTAAAATTCCCAGAACCAGTTGCAGTGGCGCACACCTGTAATCCTAGCAGCTCAGGAGGCTAAGGCAGGAAGATGACAAGTTCAAAGCCAGCCTCAGCAATTTAGTAAGGGACTAAGTAACTTAGCAAGACCCTGTCTCTAAATAAAATATTAAAAAAGCTGGGGATGCAGCTCAGTGGTAACCCCTGGATTCAATCCTCAGTACCAAAAGAAAATAAAAGGGAAAAAAAGAAAATTCCCAGAATGAATCCCTTATAGCAAAGAAAAGGAAAGTAAATACTAAAAAGAATAAAGGGATCATTACTAATACTAACAACATACATTATTTACTTACCAAGAATTCACACAATCATTTTAGTTAAGTTTGATTTTTACCTTACTTCTTTTTGAAGTAAGTCACTTATGATGACTCAAACTTTTCCAAAATATTTTGAGGCAAATTACAAATGCAAATACATAAGTAAGATAAAAGATAATATTCTGAGTATCCATCCTCATTATTTTACCTTTTTAAAAAAAAACAAACTTGAAGCTGATGATCAGATCTCACCACTCCCATCCCCAAATATTTCATGCTTCCTAATAATTACACAGATAAAACACAACATACCTCACTAGATCTGGAGACCGAATTATCCCTTCCACAATGTTATCACGTATTTGCTGGCGGTCATTTTCGTGAATATTGAAGGGAAATATTGCTTCTCCTGGTGGAGGTTCTCGGTCTGGCCAATACTGGGTCACCATGTTCTTTAAGTAGATGGCAGCTGTGTTTGGGAAAAATAATGATAATGTGTTAGTTTAAAAAGGACTGCTTTAATTCAGCTGGATAGGGCATGAAAAGCTAAACCTTTCAGTGCCGAACATGACACCCAGCATACAAATCTTACAGGAATAAAGCCAAGTTGGGAAGCCAAAATGGGTAAGAATTTAAAGGTTTCACTTTAGGGAGTCTAAGCAGAAAATATTTTGCCATATCAAACTCCAAAGTCTAAAAGCCAAAAAAATGATCTAGGAATCTTCTGCATATATCCCTAGACTAAACACAAAGCAGTCTAAACGAGACCATACAAAACACACTCTGAGATCATAGAATCACACTTTTCATGATGTCTAATACTGAACTGATAACAGGTAAAGCTCTGCTTTCCTTTATACAGACTGATTTTTCTGTTTATTTTTTTCACTGGCTACTACCCTGCTATACCATCTTAGAATATTTATGTTTTTTAAATATTATAAATATTATAAATATTATTATAAATATATTCTAAATATTATAAATAACTGGTGATGTTTATCTAACCCTTTTGAGATATTTATTATTTATAAATATAACTAACGGGAAATGGGCATCATTTCTATCCTTCAAATATTTTTGGAAAATCTCAGGAAATTTTTCATTTGTTTATTTCTATCAGAATATAATCAATTATTTTGTTCCTATTCTTTTTTTATAAGATATTTTTTATTTGTTCTTTTTACTCTGTTTTGGTGCCCCTTCCTGAAGTTCTTTCTTAACCGCCCTACACCGTAACCTTCCAAAACTCTAATGAACTCTATTCCATTCTATTCTACAAAACTGACTTATTAGCTACCACAAATGAGCGAGAACATATGATATGTGTCTTTCTGTGTCTGCCTAATTTCACTTAGCCTAATGACCCCCAGTTCCATTCATGTTGCTGCAAATGACAGAATTTGGTTCTTTTTATGGTAGAATAAAATTCCATTGTTGTGGGGGGATTTTTATCCATTCATCCACTGAAGGGCATGTGACTCGATTTCATATTTTATCTGTTGTGAAAAGTGCTGAAATAAACAGGAGAATACAAATTTTTTTTTGTAATAGTGATTTCATTGCCTTTGGACACATACCCAAAAGCAAACTCCTGGATCATATGGTACTTCTATTTTTAGTCTTTTGAAGAATTTCCATACCATTTTCCATAGTAGCTACACTAAATTTACATTCCCACCAAAAATATGTAAAAACTTCCTTTTCTCTGCATCCCTGCCAGCATTTGCTTTTTTAGTTATTGTTTTGTGTAGTTTGGATCACACCCAGGGCCTCACACAGGTTAGGCAAGGGCCCTATCACTGAACTATATCCCCAGCCCATTTTTTGTCTTTTTGATGATAGCCATTCTAATTGGAGTGAAATAATATCTAATTGTGGTTTTCAGTTGCATGAAATTAATTTTCTAAAATATAAACATGCCTATCTCCTTCCCAAGCACAATGTATCATCACTTAAAACTTTATTCTTTCGTCTCAGAAACACAACTACAGAAATAAATTGGGTTCCATAACCTCAAAGGATGGAGACAGTGCTGTCTTAATCTCGGTAAGGCAGAATGCCAGACTTTTTAGGGTTTTTTTAAGCCTTTGCATTCTTCATCATACTTTGGTAGCCCTTGTCTACACTGCGATTATTTCAACCTGTTAAAAGCCAGGAGATCCAATAACAAATGTATAACTATAACTAAAATAAGATTAAACAGATTTTGAGTAAGAACAGAGTAACTTCCTACAAATAAAACAATTTTAAGAAAAGAGCTTTTTGAAATACTTCTGAAGTGATCATCATTATCTTTCTGTTTATCACTAGCTTCTACATTTTAGAATGAAGTTAGTCTTAACAAACTATGCATAAAAAATTATAAATTTTAATATCATCACCCCATCCTTTTGACAAACAAAAAGGAAAAAACCTAGAAGAATGAAAACCAGGCAAGTTACAGGGGGAAAAAATGCTATTTTTTTAAACTGATGGTCCTACATCATTCATTACAGATAACTTCTTCACCTCTAATATAATATTCCTTTCAACCCCCACTTTTAAATCCAAACTACTATTCTTCTCATAGCAACTGCAAAATGCATTAAAGAAAAGTATATTTCTAAAGTCAAGTTTACACTCATTAGAAGAACTTTACTAAAGGGTCTCTTTCTTTTCAGAGGCAAAGCGTTAAAAACTTACAAACAAAAGTGACTTGAAAGATTCCTAATTGTAACTTCAATATTCTATATTTAAAATAGTCTTCCTTCTCTACATATTACCTGGTTATACTAATAATATTATTGTGCTCATCAATACTCCAAAAGGAAAGCAACAGAGTAAACCTCCAAATTTATTTTGTTTGATGTGGCAACATTAAAATATTAATTTCTTCCTATTTCTTGAAAATTCACAGTAAGGTAAAAGCAAACATGCACTAATAAGCTTATTTAATAGTATAATAATATTTAAAATTGTCTACTAAAAAGACATCAAAAACACATTTCCCAGAGCTAAGAAACAGAATACTAATATCATCTTAATCCAATTCATAAGAAAATCAATTCATTTTCCCACAATAACAGGGCTATGTAAAGCTGCATCTTTCCATTTAATTTTAGCCTTTTTATACAGTTTTATACAAGCTAATCTTTCTTTAAAACAAAGACCACATCATCATGATATTTTTAATGATGAAATGATAGGTTAACCAGATGTCACCATAAAGTTCTTGGGGGCATCCTTGTATTTTGATAATAGACGAAATAGAGAAGACTATTTACACTTTAGGATAGACTACTTATGCTTTAGGATAGCTGTAGAATTTTACACAATATATTTCAAATGCTATGGCAAAAATGGATGCTTTAAGATAGAAAGTTGTTCCAATACAGTAGGAAATCATCAATCACCCAGACAAGCTGTCCTGCAGCTAAAAAATTTGAAATTCACATACGTTATAAAGAACACAATCACCTTTACACACAGCTTACATTTTATATGAAAACTTCATTACCTGTTATTAAGATTCAAAGTTGTAGAGCTAGAGATATGGTTTGGTAGTAGAGCACTTGCCTGATGTTCAGGAGGCCCCAGATTGTATTCCCAGCACCACAATAAATAAATTTTTTTTTAAAAAGTTGCACACAGTTGGTGAGGATATGGCAAACCTAGCATTCTAAGGCACATTTTTTCCTCCACAGTGCTGGAGATCAAATCCAGGGCCTCTTGCATGCTAAGCAAGTGCTCTACCCTAGCTACACCCACAGCTGTAAGGTACAATTGATAGAAAAAGTAAGCAAAAGTGATTCAGAGATAAGATTCAAAATTATAAATATTAATATCTTTAATATCCATTAACCTAGCCTTTTTATTCCTAAGAATTTATTCTAAAAAATAAAAATTCCCATAAACACCCATTGGTACATATCCAAAGACACTCATTAAGCAATGCCCTATCAACAACAAAAAAGGACAAAAAGGGAAATGTCTGCCGATATCAAATTGTTTAAATAAGCCATGACAGTTCTACATAATGAAATACTAGTAAGTCATTAAAATAAAGAATGAAGAATGTGTATGTACATTAACATGGAATAATCTCCAGGGTACATGGTTTAATGAAGAAAAGGAAACTTTAAAATAGCATGTGTAATATAAATTTAAAAAAACTAAAGCACTGTGCACAAAATTTGATGGCAGCTACCTTTGAGAGTGGTATTAAGAGTATTCTATCCCAGTGTGGGTGGTGCATGTCTGTAATCCCAGCAGCTCAGGAGGCTGAGGCAAGAGGATCGAGAGTTCAAAGCCAACCTCAGCAAAAGCAAGGTGCTAAGCAACTTGGTGAGACTCTGTTTCTAAATAAAATACAAAATAGGGTTGGGGATGTGGTTCAGTGTTCAATTACTCCTGAGTTCAATCCCGGGTACCAAAAAAAAAGAGTAATCTAATGTAAAAATCATGTGTTTTTATAATGTTTGTATATTAAACAAACAGCAAATTAATGGAATAAAGTGATTTAAGATCTTTTAAAATGCTATTTTTAAAAAGCTTCATAGGAACATCACGATGGCCCTATAAATACTTGGATTATTAAAATAGGTATCATTCAGCAAAATGTTTCAGAACAGCCCTATTTTATAAAAGCAAAGATTAAACAACTAAGATCTAAGATTCCAAAAAATTTTACAGAATTCTTATAGACCTTATTAAAATAAATAATTCCAATATCAATGTTTTTCCATAGGTTTTTCATTTTATCTTAACCACAAAGTAATCTTTTAGGAAATCATATAGAGTTATATGCCACATAATGACATTTCAGTAGTTATGGCCATCAACCATACTTACAAAGGTAAATACCACAAGGCCTAGATGTGTAGGAAGCCATCTTGTCTAGATTTGTTTACATATACTCTATGATATTGGCACATTTCTCAGAACATGTCCCCAACATTAGGCAACACATAACAATATATTCATAGACATTATCCCAGAATTTAATCATTCCTTCTTTATACTGTGTTCAAGTGAAATTAAATACTTTGATCAGCATGTAGATTATAATTCAATTTCTATGAAACTTCATCTATCCTTATACCTGAACACATGCAAGACTAACGTTCACCTAATGTCAACGATGGTCATTTCTAAATAATGAAGATTGGGAAATTTTACTTTCTTCTCTGCATTCTTCTTTATTGCTCAAATCATTTATAATGAGTAGAAATGACTTACCATGGTTCACTGTGTGCTTTAACTTTACAGTGATGCAAAAGCAATATTATTCAATAGAAACCAAACTTGAAATTTTGAATTTTGATCTTTTCTGGGTCTAGCAATATGTTGTAAGATACTTTCTCATGATGCTGAGCAACCGCAGCCAAGAGATCATGAGGGTGAACAACAGAAACTCAACAGTATATTATATTTTTAAGCTATAATGTTCAGTAGTTTAAGTGCATCAAATGTAATTTGCTTTGTTTTGTTTTGGTACTAGGGATTGAACCTAGGGGCACTCAACCACTGAGCCACATCCCCAGGCCCCTTCATTTTCTATTTTGAGACATGGTCTTGCTAAATTACTTAGGGCCTCACTAAGTTGCTGAGGCTGGCCTCAAACCTGCAATCCTCCTGCCTAAACCTCCTAAGTCACTGGGATTACAGCATGTGCCACCATGCCCAGCAACAAATGCGATTTTAACTTACTATAATTTCAACTAACAACGTTTTCAATTTATGATGGATTTATCAGAAGGAAACTCATTGTTAGTGGAGGGACCTACATATGGCACTAACATAAGTCTTTTAAAATCCACTTATTTTTTAAATTAGCAATTGTCATTTTACCCCTTTAGCTTATAATTATTATCTTTTCAGGACTTATGATGTTCCAAGGCTTTCTCAATATTGAACCTTCTGAGTGCTAATGATCAGTCCACTAAAAAAAATTAAAATGTGCATGAAGCCAATTACAAAAAATCTTAGACTTAAAAATAAATTCAGGTATAAAACAAAAAGTCCTGCTCTCCAAACACGCGGTTTGTGTAACACATTACCACCATCATTTGACACATAATGAGAGCCTGAATTCAGACACATAAACTCAAGGTCTTAATCTGTGGGCCCAAAGGTGAGGCTATCCAGGAATCATAAGAAATTAGGGAGATAAGCAATTAAAACTGGGAAAATCAAGTGGGAAACTGGCAATGTTACAGAAGCAAAGAACTCATGGGTAGAGCAAGAGGAAGAGGAAAAAAAGCAAAGAAATATTTGAGAGTTCAGTATTTACCTTTAAATTTCCAGGAAAAAAAAAGTAAATTTTTATGCCTTAGAAATACTTAGTGTGCACTTCCTACTTTTTCAAGAAATTATATTTATAATTAAGATAAAATTGCCATTCTATTTTTACCTATTAATCAATTTATAAAGTATTAAAAAAAAAAAAAAAAAAAAACTCACCTGCCTGGCGTACTGGAAATTCCACATGGTCAGAGACTATAATCCGAAGTAAACTGGGGGCGAAATTGATAATCTTATAGGACTGAAATGACAAAGAAAAGTTTAATGAAAGAGGGAAATATCAATAAATACCTATTAGCACCTGTTAATACTTACTGTCCAGATAAAAGAAAAATTTCTAATATGAAAAAATTTCTCTATGGCAAAATGAAGATTATTAAAATAGTTCAAGTCAAAAAACAATTCCTTAGAATAATTTATGAATAAAAGTACAAATACTTACAATTTTTGACTACTGCTTAAATGTTTTCTAGAAAAAAATACACCAAATTACACTCCCAACAGCAGTATACGAGAGTCCATGTAAGCAATATAGGTATAGTATTATCATTTCTTTGAAACTTTAATACTTTTTAATATTTTAAATTACATTTCCTCTATTACTAAGGAGGCTACTTTATGTGGTTGCTGTTGTTTTGTTTTATTCTGGGACTATTGACCTTCTACAAATTTCTTATTCTGTTTATCCTTTTGGGAGATTTTCACTTTTCTCAATAAATTCTAAGAGTTATTTATGAATTTGAAATCTCTGACCTCCTCATCACAAGTGTTTCTTCTCAGATTATTTGTACTTTAATTTTGTTTATGGTATTTTTGACATACACAAATAAAGAAAACATCAGCTACAGAAAACTAGAGATTGAATACAGTGAACCAGACGAGATAATGTTAAATAATGCATGAGCTATGAAGCAGAGCTAGTCCAGATTGGAACAGTGTGACTCACAAGACAGGGCTGAGAGCTGTCAATGCCAGCTGCCCACTGTGCCTGTAACATCTTTTAAACTTAACAATGCCTAAGGAAGCCTATAGATGAAGTTTCTGCTCTGCCCTGCTGCCTGGGTCACTTCACCGCCAGACAAGCTCTACTTTGATTGCTCCTGAGTTTGGCCATGGTAACCTTAGAAGCAAGCAAAAAAAAAAAAACAGAAAGAAAATAAACAGAGCAGTCGGTTCCTCTTTGCCATATTCTATACAGACGTTTAGTATCTGGACATTCTACAACCCTGCCACATTCCCAGAGCCCACACATGGTTTTGCCCAGAAAAGACTTGTAAATTCTCTCTGAAGCCAAACCAGACAATGCCCCAGAGAGTCTGTCTAGCTTACTTTCTCCTGAGAGCTTGGATCTCTGGTGTTGTCCCTTTGATATACAGCTAGGTTTGTGCATATATTCATTATTTAGTTAATCACCTTTTCTATTACTTTATTTATAACATAGCATTTAAAGTAGATATATGACTAAAAAATAAATCTGGAGAAAAATTCCATCTTTTCCATTCAAAAACATTATGCTGGGGCTGGGGATGTAGCTCAGTTGGTAGAGTAGGCCCTTGGTTCAATCCCCAACACCAAAAAAAAAAAAAAAAAAAAAAAAATTATGCTTTCCAAATCTTTTCATATTCTTTTTGTAAAATTTTGTATTCTTACAATTATTTCTTCCTTTCATCCTGTATAGTCTTTAAAATCTTAAATCTATTTTAAGGGAAATTCTTTTTCATCCATAATTGAAACCATACAATTTCGATTCTTAAAGAAACATATTTAACTGAAGCTTACAAGTGGCAAAATTAATATAGATTTAGCCCTGTCTTCTACATCTTTCTACATACACATTATAACTCATTTATGCCAGGTATAGTGGCGAACACCTGTAATCCAAGCAGCTCTGAAGCAGGAGAACTGTAAGTTCAAAGCCAGCCTCAGAAATTTAGAGAGGCCCTAAGCAACTCAGAGACCCTGTCTCTAAATAAAATATTAAAAAGGGCTGGGAATGTGGCTCAGTAGAAAAGTGCCCCTGTGTTCAATCCCTGGTACCAAAAAAAGAAAAAGAAAAAAGAAAAAAGAAAACCTCATTTGTTTTTTTTAGATACTGAAAGATCATATGATAAATTAAAAATTAAAACATCTAGCCAGGGATGATGGCACATACCTGTAATCCCAGCAACTTGTGAGGCTGAGGCAAGAGGATCACAAGTTTGAGGGTGAAGCCCTAAAGCAACTTATCATGACCCTGTCTCAAAATGAAAAATAAAAAAGGCTGGGTATGTAACTCAGTGGCTAAGTGTTCCTGGGCTAAATCCCCAGTCAAAAAGAAAATTGGGGCTGGGGTTGTGGCTCAGTAGAAGAGCACTTGCCTAGCACATGTGAAGCACTGGGTTTGATCCTCACCACCATATAAAAATAAATAAAGTTATTGTGTCCATCTACAACTAAAAAAATATTTTTTTAAATCTGTATCATTTACTTTAATCATAAAAACTGACTGTGCCAGTCGCGGTGGCGCACGCCTGTAATCCCAGCACTTGGGAGGCTGAGGCAGGAGGATCGCCAATTCAAAGCCAGCCTCAGCAACTTAGCAAGGCCCTAAGCAACTCAGTGAGACCCTGTCTCTAAATGAAATACAAAATAGGGCTGGGGATGTGGCTCAGTGGTGGAGTGCCCCTGGGTTCAATCCCCAGTACCAAAAAAAAAAAAACTGGTTACTTTTTTTTTTTTTTTTTGCGGTGCTAGGGATTGAACCCAGGGCCTTGTGCTTACAAGGCAAGCACTCTACCAACTGAGCTACATCCCCAGCCCTGGTTACTATTTTTAAAAAAAATCTTACTACACATAAAAACAAGATAACCTTTACACTTAAATAATGCTACTTATTTGAAAGTATTTCATTTCAGCATTGTTGCCAGAGTCGCAACTCCTTTTTCCAGCTGTTTACCTTTTAAAGAACTTGAGAAACTTTGTCTTCTCCTTTCAGCTTTGATTCAATCTGTTAATTTGGCCAGATAAACCATTAAGCAGTACATTCAGATAAATTCTCACACTACTTTCCTCACAAATGTTACTGAATTTCTTTGTCCTTCTTTGGGCTTCAAGTTTCTAACAAAATAAGATAATTGATTTCTCAATGATTTCTTGAAGACATTTACTTTGTATCTGTGAAGCTCACTGAAAATAAATTGTTTTCTTGCTTGGCTACCATCTGCATTTTATGAGAGCTCATATAAAGTAAAGTCCTGACTTTTCCCATTCTCTGACTCACTGCTCCAGCTACATTTTAAGTCCTCCAAAATGACAGTTTGAGGGACTTTTCTGAACTTGCTATTCCCTCTGCTCCTCTCCCAGTTCTCTAAGCTCACTCCTTCACAATATCAGCATCATTCCTAAGAGAATGACTACCCCATGTATACATTCCAACACTTTCTCAAGCTTTATTAGCATGAAATTATATTATTTGCTTGCCTGTATCCCTCGCTAGCATGTAAACTCCACGGGAGCAGAATTTTATATCAATGCCTACAATATAACTCCGTAAATATACTTGTCACCCACATAGACTAGCTCTCTTAAAGGGGAATAGAAATGATGTGCTAGGGCTGTAGCTCAGTAGAAGAACACTTGCCTAGCACATGTGATGCGCGAGAGAGATCCCAGTAACATGCACACGTGTACACAGAGTGCCATGGAAAATGGGGATCACAAAATTTGGCAATTAAAGTATCTTTATTTCCCTGTTGAAAACGTGGAGCATAGTTAAAAGACCTCTTTCTGGATGAGTTACAGAAGCAAGACACCTACCCAATTCTACTCCCCTATGCTGCTGCTAAAGGGACTTCTGGGGGAGAGACAGTGAGGAACGTACATAGTATTCATTTTTAATTTTAAAAAAATCCATCTTCCATAGAAACAATATCACCAACTGCAAGGAGGGAACCAGTCAGTCACTGCTAAGAGAAAAAGGCTGGCTTAAGAAAACATAGCTTCCAAATAAGAATTTATCCTTTGGACCACAGGCTGTTGTGCTGAAGCTGCCTACTCTTCTAAAGCAATTATCAATCAGTACATGCAGAAACTACCCCCATTTCCTATGCAAAACATATTTGCTAAGGTGGGGGGGGCATCTAAACTAAAATAAATGAGCTAGGGGCTGAGAATGTTGCTCCATGGTAGAGTACTTGTCTAGCATGTGCAGGAGCCCTGGGTTGAATCCCCAGCACTATGAAAATAAAAATTTTAAGACACAAAATGTTAAAAATTGTAAAGGAGAACCATAAATACTTATGATAGATTGTCCACCAGTTTATCTGACAAAGCAGTATGTCACAGTGGTGGTAAGGGACAAGTATAAAAACCCAAAACCATAAATCATGTGTGTTTGTTTTGTTTTCCAAACTGGGGACTGAACCCAGGGATTCTCTACTACTGTGCTACATGCCTAGTCCTTTTTATTTTGAGACAGGATCTCACTAAGTTCCTTAGGCTGGCCTCAAACATGTGATCCTTCTGCCTAGAGCATCCCAAATAGCTGGGATTACACGTGTATCACCATGCTTGGCTAAACCATGTTTTACTATAAGATTAAGCAACATTATATGTTGGCCTTCTAAAGACAATTCCAAAAAACTTAGTGTGAGTATACTGCAATCCAAAATGTCATACAAACATAAATGCTAAAAGAGTGGCATGGCAATAAGCTACATTTATTTATTTTTGGAGTCTTTTGTTGGTGGTGGTGATTTGGTTTTGGTTTTACAGTGCTGGGGATGAACCTAGGTCCTCAAGTATAAGTACGGTACTTTAAGAAGTTGCAGGGAAAATGGTCTGCGATGAATTGGCCCCATAAGTTATGGGGCAGGGCAGAGTGAAAATAAAATGGATTTGGACTGAAATACCATGAAGTAAAAAACAGGATTGACTGAGTCTTAAGTGTCTCCAACTTCTGCAGGCTTTCCCACCTACCTTTTCTACTTCTATAACAACAACTGCACTTATCTCCTGATGAATCAGAAATAAAGCAAGGTTAGGTTTACAGGGGCAGGAAAAGGTAACATGACATCAAAGATATGTTCCCTATTAACACTATCAAAGTAACATCTGGCCTCACTGTGAGGCAAAGAGGGTCACAAACTGGCCAACTCTCCTGTTCACACTAGAAGATTGCAAGTTCAGCTCTTGTTTTGTTCTTCCTAACTAACCCCTGGATTACTACTCTTCCAGCTAACCAACATGCAGTCCTTCTACTCTGCAAAGCAGGGACAAGTACTGACTTTAACTTTCCCTGTTCTGAGTGATGGTTCTTTTTAAGGCACTGTACATCCCCTTTGGGCTTTAATACAACCTCTCTTTCCACAGTCAGTACTTTCACTCTCCCTTTTATCTCTTGGGAATCCTGGATTGAGTCTTCTCAGAACTCCACACAGATTTCCCATTAAGATAATCCCTTTCAACGGCTCACAACTCAGATCTGCTCTTTTAAATTAACTCCAACAGAAACATTTATTTAGGACAGACTATCACATTTTAGAAGGAACAGAAGCACCTAATGAGTTAGATAAAACACAACTGGTTCCTACCCCATAGTTTCCCTTTAAGTCTAGGATGAAACCCCATAATTTGCACTTTCAATAAATTCTCAGAGGATGTTGATGCTGCTGGTCCCGAGCAATACTTTGAGAATAACTAATTTGAGAATATTCCTTTATAATTTAAGGATCATCGGAACTTCAAACAGCAGTCACTTCATCCTAGGAGAAGGTATCATTTGTACTTTTCAGTAACAGGTCCATGGTTCACTGTTACAGGTATGAAGGAGGAGAGGACATAAGCTAGAATTGGGGATCATTAAATTTTTGGAATGTTGGGGATAACGCTGTAACGAAGCCAAGGTTGGTTAGGAAGAACATCTGAAGTAGAATAAAAGATATTCTTACACATTTCAGCATTGAAAAGGAACCCCTCCAAACACCTATTAGTGGAAGTGTCTTTCGTAAAGAACATGAAAACTGCCTTATCTCCCCAAAGCACTCTCCCGACAGCAATGCCCAGCGCTCCAACAAACTCTTGCCACTCTATGTCAAAACAGCACTGCCAACCTCACAGAAGCAAGCAATGGGCAGGGTTTCCCACAGCAACACCTAAAAAGGGCTGGGTCTGGAGAAAAGCTAACTCGGATTTGAATATGAAGTGAATTTCCCCAACCGCGTCCCAAAGTCAGAGCGCTTAAAGAAAAGCTTCACACCCTGAAGACACCGGTAAAGGTTGCAAAAGCTTCTCTATGTGGACCAAGTGGGGTGGACAAGCTGCACTGGGAAGGAAGACGACACGAAAAGATGCAAAGGTGGCCAACAGGTGCGAGAGTTGTTCCGCAAAGACCCCGGGGGAGTGCGAGGCTGCTCCCCTGGAACTGGGGCGGGCCAGGCCGAGGGGAGCGCCGGGGTCCCAGCCCGGGTCGGGTAGAGATGAAGGGCGTCGAGCAGGGAGAGCTGGCAATCCGGCGGGGGGCACCGCTTCGGCAGCAGGGGGGCGCGGAAGGCCCGCTCTCACCTGGTTGAGCTCGTTCTCCGCTGCAATCCGGAGCTTCGGGTCGATGGTGCCCTTCAGCGCCTGGATGATCCGGTTGAGGTCCATCTCCCCGGGTGGGGGCTCCGCGGCCCCCGGACCAGTAGGCCAGACTGCAGATTTAGTTTTCTTCGGACCCTCTCAGCCTCCTCCTCCGCGACCCCTGGACTACCTCACTCCCCACCCCCCGCCACCGTCGCCACCTGCAGCCACTTGCTGCGCCACTCTGACTCCGCGCCCCCTGTCCTCCCTCTTTCCCCCCCACAACTCGCTCTCCATTCACCCTTTTACGACAGCCGGTGGGAGGCGGGAGAAGTAAGAAGAGGAAGCGGCGCCTCCTTTACGGCGGCCTCTTCCCCCGGGCATGATGCTGTGACGGGTTCCCACGGACGGCGCCATGATGCTGTACGGACAACGCTCTCGACTTCTACCCTGAAGGGGAACAAGGAGGCTGAAATCCGCAAGGCAGCTGCCATGCTGCTGTACGGGAAACAGCCTCCGGGGAAACAGGCTTGCCTGTGTCTTACAGATGCTACCAAAAGAAGCGTATCTAGAGGAATGACACTTTTTGTTAGTCCGAAAACTGTTTGGGCATCAAAACTGAACCTATTCCAGAACAGACTTGTTGGGACCTTAAGATTACGTAGCTCCAGGAGGACATAGTTCCATCCCATTCCATTATGGGAGCCATCATTCATTCATTGACTCACTCACTCACTTACTGAATACGTTAAACATACGTTTTGGATCCAGAATTCTAGGATGCCCAAGTACCACGTTATAACAAGATGAATTCGATGCAGGTTAATATAAAGGAACTTATGCCCTGCTAGAAAAGACAAATATAATCATACAAAATATATTTTCAGCGTGAGGAAAAAGAAGTCAGAGAAACTATATGCATGAGAGTTTCAGGAAAAAATTCCAGACCCTCTCAGAAAAGTAGTGAAAGGCAAGGAGAAGGGTAGCACTTATGTCCAATCACCACAGCCATATCTGGTCCCACAACTTCAATGACATAAGCATATAGAGCAAATTTTTCCTGAGGTTAGCTCAGAGTTTTAATTACATTTAGTAAGATGGCTATGAGCAAAATACAATTGAAGGACTGAGGTCTTTCCAGGAGCACATAATCAAGATTAGTTGGATCGCGGGGCGCGGAAGCGCACACCTGTAAGCCCAGCTGCTCCGGAGGCTGAGGCAGGAGGATCGAGAGTTCAAAGCGAGCCTCAGCAAAGGCAAGGCGCTAAGCAACTCAATGAGACAGTGTTCCCCCTCTTTTAATCCATTATTCACACTACCATCAGAGTGATGTTTCTGAAAGGTTAATATTGTCCTATCCCTTCTTTGACTTTCCATAAATTTCAAGATGAAATGCAAATTCCTTAACACTGCAGGGTCCTTTGAAACAATGCCTTTCATCTCTTTCATTGTGGCATTCTCTCTGACCTCATGATTATCTCAAGCTTCTTTACATCTGAAATCTTAACTGCAATATCCTCTTTTCTAGTCAGAAACTATTGTTCCTTATTTCTCTTGCTTAATAATTCTACACCTTTTTTCCAACTCAATCACGATGTCAGTTCTCCTTAGACTATCTATTGCTGACTACACTCCATTTTCTGCTATTAAACTCCCAATTTCTCAAGCCCGTCTTTGACTGTACAAACTGACAACACTACAAACAGGTGTTTTTCTCTCAGATTCAACAGTCCTATTCCTTGTGATTAATCAGCACCATCTCTCAATTCTTCAATGACTGTTCCAACCCTCAGGACTCTTCTCAGACCCCACCCCAAGGATGAGTAAAGCCACCAGGCTGAACTCACCAACCACAAATTAATCTCTGCTTAATTCACTCCACCTCCCTCCCTCCAGTCTGAACCAAATCCTCTTCCATCTCTTCCAGAACCTTTCTCCATAAATCTCTCCTTTCATTTGTGTAATTTTTCATTAAAATAAATTTGGGGTATTATTACATGCTCTTTGATGACTATAAGATTTTTTCCTATATTTTTAGAGTTTTCTCTCCAGTAATTCAACTTCATCCTAAAAGCATCACCCCCTTCCCACAGTTAAAAAAAAAATCCTTTTTTCCATTAATACTAATTTTAAAAATACTAATTATTGCTTGTTCTTTTCACTTTATTCAAAGAATCACTGCATTGATTATCTCCACTTTACTTCCAATTAATGCTTCAAGCAAGTATCCCTGGTCTTCTGCCCTCATTTCCACTGAAACTGCCAAGCAAAGATCAACACTCATTCCTTTAGCTACCAAATGCAAGATACATTTTAGTCCTTATATTAAATTGTCTCTCCTATGATATCTAACACTGTATTGTATGCTCTTTTTCTAATATCTCTCTTCTTGTTTTATTTTCCGAAATATATTCTTAGCCCTTTGATTACTCAATTACCCAACTCTTAAGTAGGCATGGACTCTGGACTCAGTTCCTTTCTCTCTCTTCCACCCATGCTGCATGAGTCATTTCATTCACTTATATAACTTCGACCATAAACTTAATAGAGACAATTCACAGAAGTTTTAACCAAGGTCTCTTTCTTTAAGTTAGATGAATCAAAATGCCTACTACATTTCTACCAAGATATATCATCTCCCCAAAACTTTGCAGTCCATGTCTGAAAATGAACTCTGACAGCATTAAAGAAAATGGTTAGGAGTAGGGAGAGACTTGAGGCAGTTATTTCAATAATGTAAAAGCAGAGAAAATGGAAAACTTCTAGTGGTTTGAGGTACCAACTACAGCAGCCAAGTGGTAAAAGGGGCTATTTTGGGAGCGGGAGCTGCTTGAAAAGCCCAATCAGGATGACAACCCCCCAAAAGCACAGAGATTTCATGGCAGAACCTATGGGGGGAATGCCAGTGAGGAGCCTGGCCAGGATTGAGTAAGTTCTGGGCAAGAAGCTGGAGGAAAAGACCTTTCACAAGGTTTACGTGGTCCTTGGCCAGCTTTTGGTGCTAAAGAAAGATGGAAGATCTCTTCCAGAATGGCTGAAGTAAACATGTGGCGCCAATGCCAAACAGTCCCAGGACTGCTTTGGGTACCTTTGAGAATGGTGTGATGACTTCTTGTGATGTTCTCTAGGGAGCCCTCAGTCCCCAACTCCATGAAGTCTCCAGAGTTGGCAGCTGAGTGGGGGCTCCTTGTCCTCTACAAAGAAGAAGATTGCTATTGTTGTTCTTCGGGGTTTTAAGGAGTTCTCTCCCCTCACCATTTCAGCCTTTTTGGAGTTATTGCTCTTGTATCCATCTCCCTCCCTTCTCCCCTTGCTAGTTCCATGGAAACAGTTAACCAGCTTTTCTGATTGGGCTCCTGGCCCCTTCCCTCACCCTCACCTGTTTGAAGCCATTTGGCACCTTTTTTGGCATAATGGTCACAGTCCTTGTAAAGTTTTTAGATCAATAAAGTCATTGGACTTAAAAAAGGAGGGGGATAAAAATATGGTAATACCATCAAATGCTGGCAAGGATGCAGAAAAACTGGATCACTCACATATTTGTAGTATGAAAGTAAAATAGTACAGCCATTCTGGAAAGCAATTTTTCTTTTAAAAACAAAACATGCAACTTCCATATGACCCAGCAATTGCACTCCTGAGCATTTGTCAGAGAAATGAAGGCTTGTGCTCATATAAAACTTGCAGGTAGGCTGGGAATGGTGGCATGTTTTGGCAGGCTGAGGCGAGAGGGTATGAGGCCAGCCTGGCCAACCCAGTGAGACCCTGTCTCACTGAAAGAGATGGGGTAGCTCAGTAGCAGGGCCCACTCTCAAGTCCTAGGTTCAATCCCTATCACTGGGGAAAAAATGCACATGTTAATAGCAGCTTTCTTCATTATAGCCAAAAATTTGAAATAATCCAGATGTCCTTCAAAGGGCAAATGGTTAAACTGTGATACCTCTATGCCTTGGAAAACTATTGATCAAAAAAAGGAAAGAATGACACATGCAACAACCTGGATAGTCTGTAGAGAATTATACTGAAAGATGCCAAAAGGATGTATATTGGGCTGTATGAATACAGCTCAAGGGTAGAGCACTGACAGAAAAGGGAGATGTCCGCCGCTCAATCCCAAGCCATCCACAAACAAGGGAGCCGAAATGACGTGTATTATTTAGTTCCACTTATATAAAATTCTTAAAATTAAAAAAAATTATAGAAAGATCAAATCAGTGGTTTCTGGGAGCCAAGAGGAAAGAAGGTGTGAGTATAAAAAGGGCAACTTGAGGGATTCTTGTAGTAATAGAAATGTTTGGTACTTTTTAAAAGTTGTATCAGTTCTTAATTATATATGACATGTTCTGTATATTATCTATTAGTATCCTGGTTGTACTATTGTACTATAGTTTTGAAAGATATTACCATGAAGGAAATGGATACAAGGTACATGAAATCTGTATTATTTCCTACAACTGAATGTGAACCTTCAATTAGCTCAAAATAAAAATTTTAACTAAAGAGCTAGGGATGTAGCTTAATAGTAGAGGACTTGCCTAGCATGCACAGGCCCCGAGTTTCATCCCCCCCCACACACACAAAAATTCTATTAAAATACATAACCAAAAAGTTAATGTTTCCATGAAAACTTTTTATGCTTTGGTGCACACTCAGTGAAGACAAAAAAAAAGCTACCAAATTTGGAGTGACCAAGGCCATAGGTAAAGATCAATCAGGAAAAAGCTATAGGCTCTCAGATTCTGCTCTCAATTTTCTTTATATGTGTTTTGCTTCCCCTTATATTTGGTTCATCATTCTGAGTCCTTTCTTTTTTGTATTACTTTGCATGAAAGGATTTACATATTTACTGATGACCTCACTTTGTCTCAGTACCTTGAATCAGTCTTGTTATATTGTCATGATTTGCAGACTCACCTCTTAGTGCCTGTTTCCTCATCTGCTTCCAAGAGTTATTGTAAAGACTAAATAAGTCCTGCTGCCCATGGGAAATGTTCAATAAATGTTACTACTATTGCCATCTATTTAAAAGGAAGGAAGAAGGGGCTGGAGTTGTGGCTCAGTAATAGCACACTTGCCTAGCATGTCTGAGGACCTGGGTTCAATCTTCAGCCACGCATATAAATAAATAAAATAAAACAGCCACTGACAACTAAAAACTTTTAAAATAAATAAAAGGAAGAAGATATCTTATTCAGACTTCAATGAATAAGACATAAGACAGCCTCATATTGTCTGGCACAAAATAAGCAACCAGTAAGTACTGGTACGTGAGATATGACAGGTCTGAAAGAGGATGTCCACGGTAGAAATGAAGGGAAGAAATAAATGAGACACCTTGAAGGGAGAGTCGACAGGGATGTGTGCCTGATTAAGTACACAAAATTAATTAAAGGAAGTCAAGAATGATGCTAAAGTTGGGGCTGTTGTTGTATCTCAATGGTAACGTACTTGCCTAGCATGTGTGAGGCACTGAATTTGATCCTTAGCACCACATAAAAATAAAGGTATTGTGTTCATCTACAACCAAAAAAATTTTAAAAAAGAATGATGCTATAGTTTCAAGCTGATGACCTATGGAAGTCATTAGCCAGGGGAAATGGAAAATAGATTTTGGAGGAAAGATGAGGTTGCCTTTGGACATTTTGAAGTAGGAGTGCTTATAATTTATACAGGTAGAGAACTCCAATGAACAACCCAAAACCACATCTACACTTATAAAAGAGCTGAGTGAGGAAGAAGGAAATCATGGTGAGGAAGAAATTAAGGGACAGAGAGAACTGAGTCATTTGTGTACAAAGGGTAGTTGGCATCAAGAACATAATGGCATTACCCTAGAATACAGCATAGCATGAGAAGAACTGGCATGATTACAGCTCAAATTACAGAAAGCAATTTTTACTCCAAGCACTGCCACTATGGCCTTTTTTGAGATTTAACATTTTAGTCATCTAAACAGAGTATCACACAGCTGTCCTCCCCATCTGTTGACAGCAGCTCATCTGTTGGTCTATATTAGTAGTTTTGAATCTAGTCCACGTGGTAAAAGAGAAAATAGGAGTTAAAAACCAATGCATAGGGCTGGGGCAGTAGCTCAGGGAAAGAGCGCTTGCCTAGCGTGTATGAGGCACTGGGTTTGATCTTTAGCACATTAAAATAAAATAAAGGCATGCTCTCCATGTACAACTACAAAAAAAGCGCTTTTGAACAATGCATAAAACTCCTATCAATTTAATAATTCACCTTTTAGACCAGTTTAAATAATCTGTAAGGACTGCTGTGAAGTTTGTTCTTAAAATCTCTATTCCAAAACCATCTATCTAGCCGGGCGTGGTGGCACACGCCTGTAATCCAAGCGACTTGGGAGGCTGAGTCAGGAGGATCGCTAGTTCAAAGCCAGCTTCAGCAACTTAGCGAGGCCCTAAGCAACTCAGTGAGACCCTGTCTCTAAATAAAATACAAAATAGGGCTGGGGATGTGGCTCAGTGGCCGAGTGTCCCCGAGTTCAATCCCTGGTTCCAAAAAAAAAAAAAAAACCATCTATCTCCCAGAGCTCTACATCCTAGCACCTGACAGACACACAAGTGCACACATATACATCTTGAAAATGTAAGATCGTTAATATTTTGTTAATGGAAGTCAATGCAAATCTCCTTTAAAATAGCACTTTGAACAATGCTTTCCTAAAAGAATATGACAAACCTCCCAGTTAAAGAGGAATTAAAAAAAAAAAATGAGTGACATATGTAGGACAGCATTACGGTTTCCAAACAGAAGCCAGAAACTTACTTTTCCAGAGACTACAATGATAATATCAGTGGGAAGGTTGAAACTAGAGATAGTAGTATTAACTGAGACCAAAGATGACATATCTACTTTCAAATAAGTTTTCGGTTTTTTGTTGTTGTTCAAAATGTTTCTTCATCGCCTCAAGCTATCCTCATTCCACAGTGAAAAAAGGAGACATCCCTTGCCTCAGGTTCAGCACCTATGAGGAACTACTTTATGACATCCTCAAAATGAACCCAGCTCGTGTGGATCATGAAGGGTGTAGTGTGCCATAGCAAAATTTAGCAGTCCTCCCAAACACGTGCAGGACGACAGTGGAAGATATGGTGAAGGCAGCAACACTAGAGATAGAAATTAGAAAACACTACTCAGACTTGGGAGACAACTGGCTCTGTGCTTCTGCTTCCTTACAAACTCTCTAAGAGTCCCCATTTTCTTATGCCCCACTCAGGATCTATCTCACCAGGGTCATTGTGAGGATCAAACAAGATTTCATACAAGACAAATGCTGGTAAATCCTGAGGGGAAATGCAAGTAGAGTGGAGGCGAGATGGCACTCCAGCTTTTCTGTGAGCCCTCCTGTGTGTTACCTCAGGCTGGATGACAACACCCTAACTCTACCCAAGGAAAGACAAGGCTAGGCAGGTACCATACCAATCTACCATTTTATCTTTTAATTTAAATGTTTTTTAAAATGATATGTACATTTCTATGGTAAGATGCAAAGTGAAAAATCAGTCTTCTTCCCCCCTGCTGGCAACTCCCAAAGCCTTTGTACAGGCCAAAACTATCAAAATCCTTGTCTATCCTACCAAGGGAAAAACTTAAAAATCAAGTAATCGAATACATGCTTTTAAAATGTCACACAAATGAGATACACACTTTGATTTGTGCCTTCCATTTTGACTCATTTACTTTCCTAACTAACTGGCCTCTAAGTTGTTTTAGTTTTTGCTAGTATAATTAATGCTATACAAAATATCTTTGTGCATATACCTTGGCATAATTCCAAAATTATTTGTGGAATAAATTTCCAGCAATAGAATTTCTAGGTCAAAAGCATGTGCTTTATCATCTTGACAGCTACTGCCAATTTACCTTCCAAAAACATACCAATTCTATTCCCATCTGCTGTATCTGAGTGTCCATTTCAACCATATGCTTGCCCAAATATGTATTTAAAAGCTTTACATTTGCTTACTAATCACCATTACTATGCATGTGTGTATGCATGAATTGCCTCATCACATGCATTGCCTTCTTTTTTATTCATTTCTTCCCCCTACAGGTAGTCTTCTATCTTTTGACACTAATATTTTCCTGCAAACGAAAGTTTTGGGGGAATAAATTCTATGTGTCAAATTGAGCCATCCTTTATGCTATCTAGGTTTTGTGTCCTACTTAGAAAGTTCTTCCATACCCTCACATTAGTGTTTCTTCCTCCCCTTCCCACCACAAAGTCCAGTCAACAAGCACCGCAAAGCTTCTAATTCGTTTTTGGTGCCCTGTTCTTCAGTATGAACAATCAGCCAACTACCAAGATTCTGAGCAAATATAATGAGAGATAAGAGTGGACAGAAAAAGTGTAGAAAATAGACTACAGAGAGAAGCAAACCTTTATCCTTAAGTAATCAGAAAATGCAATCATGAAAAAAGGATAATACAAGGAACATTCTGATAACAGGTGTATTTAGGCATTTTAAATGTGAGCAGAAATACTGTAAAATGGTAGAAATATAAAAATCAATAAAATCTCCCAATAAGTGAAACTTTGAAACAAAAGTCCAAAGGAGTCTAGTTTTGAACAGTAACACTTCTAAATAAAAGAGGTATGTCAGAAATCAGAAAGAAAGAACTTGAGATTTGCTCTCAGTGGATGAAAGTGACATACCTGATGCATATAAATATTTAAATGTCATTAATCTTTGCAGTCTCAGGTACAATTCAGATTATACCAATATTTAAAAGACTAATCATTAGCAAGTTATGAGATATTGAAATAGACAATGAAATTATACTTAAGAAACTTGGAATTAGTAAGCCTATATCCTATTGGTATTGATAATGGACAATTTTTTACAAATTGGCATTTGGTGTCATACACTGGTAGTAAGTGAGCTGTAGCTATCAGTTGTCAACACTTGTTCAAAAGTTGAAAGATGAGGACAAAGTCACTGTGGCCTCATTACTAAAGTGGTCAAAAATAACACCTTCAAGTAAAGGACCGAGAGAGACAAATTTAAATTTTTTCACCTTTTAAAACACTTAACATATTGTCTTACTTATCACAAGGATCACAATAGAACACCAGATCATTAAAGCTAAGTTTAATTTGCAAATAGAAAAGATTAAAATACAAGGTATTATAACTATTAAGAAATTGAGAAAGGGGACAAGTAAGCAAACCTCTACAAACTGCTTTAAATACCTGCATTTACTCACAAATCAATTTAGAGACAGTATGCAACAGCTCACAATTATGGATATGGGAAGAAGTCATTTAACAAAAAGACTTAAAGTGAGAGAAAAGAACTTGGGAAAGAATTTGATAAATATGTACTATACTTCATCTCCTTCAGTAAGACAAAAAAGTACTTATATATTCAGGCAGTTATGAAATGCCTTTGTACTTCAGTCCTATTTACAACCTCTTCCCAGTAAAATATAAGTTCTTTACAAAAGGTCCATAAAGGGGCTTTAAATATCTATGGATCTTCACTCCACCTCTTGCAAAAGTATAAATCTGTACACATGCAGATCTTCTTGTAAGGTATTATGCTTCTACAAAAACATCCCAAAACTACCTTTAAAAATTTATCCTGCAGGGTTGGTGATTTAGCTCAGTGGTAGAGCACTTGCTTATTAACATGTGCAAGGAGGCTGGGGATATAGCTCCCCAGTTGGTAGAGTGCCTGCCTTGCAAGCACAAGGCCCTGGGTTCAATCCCCAGTACCGCAAAAACAACAACAACCAAAAAAAACATGCACAGCATCCTGGGTTCAATTCCCAGAACTACAAGGACAAAAAGTTATACTGCTTCAGAAGAAAAGATCATGTCCACTCATTTTCATAAGTATAAGAATAATATAGTTCACAGTCTTTATATTGGGCAAAATAGTGATTTTAAACACTCCCATAAGACAGGTATGGTGGCACATGCCTATAATCCCAGCTACTTGGAAGGCTAAGGCAGAACAGGATTGTCCAAGATAAGTCTCTACAATTTAGGGAGATCCTATCTCAAAATAAAAAATAAAAAGGGATGGGGATGTGGATCAGTGGTAAAGTATTCCTGAGTTCAATCCCCAGTGTCAAAAAAAAATCTCCCCTAAAACATGACTATTATGATATCCCAGTTAATGAATCCTTTGTTGTTGGACTTACATTAAAAAAAAAAAAATCAAGAATTGCTCACACTATTTAAATAAGCATTTATTGTGTGCAGGAGAAAAATAAGACTAAGATAAAAATCCTAATGCAATAGGAAGCATAATGGATAAAGACCCTGTTGAACTTGAGGACTCATTATTCCTAAACATCAAATTTTGCTTTCGATCATTATACTTTGTGTTCTGGACATGAACACTAATCCATGAACTAATTCATTTAGCCGGGATACTAATAAACCTAACCCACAAAGTACCTATCATGAACTGGAAAAAAAAGTCTATTAAATAGTGACTCACATCAGATTCTCTATCTTGAGAACATTATACCAACATTTAAAACTACAGAGAGAAGCAATGGGTAGTGGTATGCACCTGTAATCCTAGCAACTTTGGAGGCTGAGGCTGAAGATTGTGTTCAAGTTGAAGGCCAATGTGGGCAACACAATGAGAACCCATCTCAAAAAAAAAAGTTATGCATGGCTGCAGGGTTTAACTGCTAAACCCATACCCAGTTCAAAAATAACAACTTTTATAGATACAAAACCTTTTTACCAGCTTCCTAAGTTTACTCAACACCTCAGAGAAGAGAATTGAAACAACTTTCAGCTTTAGCAAATTTGCATCTATTTCTCCATATTGCAACAAAATAGTTTTGAGGAATTTCATTCAATCATAAAGAAAAATGAAATTATGGTGTTTGCAGGAAAATGTATGGAATCAGAGACCATCATATTAAGCGAAATAAGTCAAATTCTGAAGGTCAAAGGTCTTATGTTTTCTCTCATATGTGGAAGCTAGAGAGGGAAAAGGAAAAGAAAGGTGGGAGTGGATCTCCTAAAAATCAAAATGAGACCAGTAGAGGAAAATAACCAAGAGGTGGGGGACAGGGAGGGAGAGGGGAAGTGCTAGGGAGTGATATTGGCCAAATTATATTGTTATATCATGTGCATATACAAATATGTATCAACAAATCCCATCATTATGTACAACTAATGCACCAATAAAAATGTAGGAGAAAAAAATCAAGATCTGAGTACTTGCTGTGCTTGTTGTTAATGACATAGTACTACTTCTAAGGTCTTCAGTGAATAGAACTGATTTAATAATTTTTTAAATGCAAAAAATGTAATTGAGAAATAAAATATTAAGTTATTAATGAGAAAGATACAGACACTCAAAATGTGAAGATTGAGATATTATATGCCTCAAATGAACACCAAACTCTGGTAATGCCTACTATACTTCATAAGAGCATATACACAGCCGGGCGCAGTGGCGCATACCTGTAATCCCAGCACTTGGGAGGCTGAGGCAGGAGGATCGCGAATTCAAAGCCAGCCTCAGCAACTTAGCGAGGCCCTAAGCAACTCAGTAAGACCCTGTCTCTAAACAAAATACAAAATAGGGCTGGGGATGTGGCTCAGTGGTCGAGTGCCCCTGGGTTCAATCCCCAGTACCAAAAAAAAAAAAAAAAAAAAAAAAAAAGAGCATATACACATACACAGAATCCTGAAGACTTCGGAAAGAGAAAAAAAAAACCCACAGCACTTAGTATTCATTAAATGCTGTGAGCCAGGCACTAAGTCTTTGAGATATATTCTTAGCTGAATTTCACAACTGCCCCATGAGACTGACCTACCATCATCATCATTCCCATTTTACATGTGGGGAGACGGCCTTAATAACAAACGAGAGAGAGAGATCTTAGAAGTAAAATAGCTTATCTTAGATCAGTTACAAAGTGGCAGCATCGAACCTCAAATACAGTATTGCCTGACCAAAGTCTGTGCTTTTTGATGACTTAGAATTTTGCCTATTCAAATTAAAGTAAGAACTCAGGAGAAAGCATAAGCCTTACTGATGGTGGACCAGGGCATTACCTGTGTATCTCCTATTGTATCTTGTATTACTATACATGTAGCAGGTTCCAAAAAAACCTAAGTAAAGGAAATACATGCCCTGCTGCAAAAAGAAAAGCTACAAGGAGAATGTGTGATTTGGTCCATTGAACAAAGATTAAATCTTTTAATTGAAGAGATGTATATCAGAGGAAAGTGACACTGAAAGGAACTGTTATATATATAAAAGTCTTATTTTAAAATAACAGTATGAACCCATGAATAACCAATCAAGTATTATCAGTGATGAATTCTAAAAACTTAGCTTACCTCTCATCTAAATGTTTAATCAAATAGGAACAACTGAAGGTGCAGGTAACTTTTTTATTGAGGCACAACAAGGCATTGTAACTTGCCTGAACTTGAGGCAGTCAGTTTAGTAAGCTCAACGTTAATACAGTTAAGGATTAAGTGCAAACAATATACATTCACAGCTTGACTAGCGAGGCTACATCACAATTTATAAAGTGCCAGATTAGTGCTAATTGTCATTCAGCTTGAAATTTTTCACCTAGAGAGGAAAACAAAAAAGTAAGGACTTCCTCCTTCCTCTAGGACTACTTTTTCTCCAACCCAACTAATTCGAACACCATCCTTTTATTGTCAATTCTGTACTGACTTTCAATCTTGATAAAGAAGGTAGCCTGAAAATGTAGAGTATTTCCAACTACTTCCATAAATTGCTCCCCTGTGCAAACGCAACCATATCTGGTCTCCCTGGAAGAGCTGAAGAATTGCATGATTGCTAGCAGTTTCATGGTCTGGAGCACCATCATTGGCATAGGCTGATACCAAGACCTCTTCATTCTTCATGAGGTTGACATACAGTGGCACATTCACTGCCAGCTTTAGCATATGGAAAATGAAAACATACGTGCCATTCACTGGGCAATTGAATCTACCAAGCTGAAGATCAAAAGTCTCCCCCAAGTTATTCAGAAGAAGATCAAACACAATAGGTTGGTCTAAAGTTCCAGGGGCCAGGTTAGAGGTTCTGGCTGCTGAGAAGGCAACTCTCATCTGCTGAGGCAGAGGATAGACGTGAACTGGCAGTATGGTGGCTGCTGGGTTTGTCACTGGCACATCCACAGGGGTCATGCTACGGGAGTCTCCTTGTCCAGAGTCACCACTGTTAAAGGTTTCGTTGTCTCTTTCTGGGCTGCTCACCTGAGAAGAATCACTCCACCCTGCTGTTTTATTAGCAACAGTGAGTTTCTCATAATGAAGCAGTTAGCTTTGAACACAATATTTAACATTAGTCGGCTACTGAAACACAGATAAAGATACAGTTTATAGTAAATTCCAAAACAAAAGCAATAAAATGTAACTAGTTTATGCTTTTCTAGATTTTTCTGGCAACAGGCTTTATAATACTATTCTGAAGCCAGAAGGGACCAAAATAATCTTGTCTAATTGTCTTTTTAAAATTTTTTTAAGAAAATGTGGTCCCCAAAAAGGTTAGATAACTTACAAACTGGTTAAGATTAGCAAAAACTAAACCCCAAGTTTAGACATTTTTCACTTCTGTATCTTTCTCCCATAATTCTGATTCAGTTCATTAATTCCTCACAATCGATTTTCTACTCAAAGTAGATAATATTGAAATAAAACCTAGATTAAGAAACCAATTTTT
Source organism: Glaucomys volans (assembly GCA_020662805.1). Lineage (NCBI taxonomy): Eukaryota > Metazoa > Chordata > Mammalia > Rodentia > Sciuridae > Glaucomys > Glaucomys volans. The sequence continues at coordinate 195,653 of JAJEJO010050022.1, read as the reverse complement.
AGAACTACTAGCTGTTCAGAGATATAATGATTCAGTACTAATCAACATGATGAATGCTTATTTTTTATTTCCAAGTTAATGTGACATCAAATAATTTTAATGTTTTAGGTGCCATACAAAAATAATGCATGGGCCAAGCACAGTGGCACACACCCATAATCTCAGCAACTTGGGAGGCTGAGGCAGGAGGATAGCAAGTTTGAGGTGAGCCTCAGCAATTTAGCAAGGCCCTAAGCAGCTTAGCAAAACCCTGCTTCAAAAAGTAAAAAAAAGGCTGGGAATGTAGCTCAGTGGTAAAGTGCCTCTGGGTTCAATTCCCAGTACCATTTAAAAAATAACAACAACAAAAAAAGCTTAGATATATGGCGAAGATGTTATAAATATAGGTTACTTCCTCAAAATGAAAAGGTTCTTTTCAGGCTGGGATTTAGTTCAGTATTACTCTTAAGAAAACTAAAACCTCAACAAGATAAAAGCTGGAAGAAATATGCTTTGGGGAGAGGTTGACAGAGGGTACAGAATGAACTAAAATTATGCTTTTGATAAACTACTCAGTTAATAACCTTACCTCTTGAATTTGCTCGAGGACCACCAGATGTCGTCCCTCCTCGCTTATAACACTGTTGGAAATTATCCTAAAATGAATACATGAATATTCACCATGGCACCAAAAATGCAGGCAAAAATTAGTTATTGAACACAATTATTAGCTGCTAAGTCTATAACATTAATAATCTAATTCTTTATCTGACCTTCTCCAGCAGCCATCAAGAGGCTCAGATGTTCCCAAACACCAGGAAAAACAAAGCAAAGTCAACAGTGGCAATACTCGCTTCATCTGTTAATTAACCTGACCAATTAGCTACATACCTGCAAGAACTAAGACACTTAGAGAACACTATGTAGAAGGTACAATACTAGGTAATGATGGCATTCAGAAATGCAGTATGGTCCTTTGTCCCTCATCTCAATGTAAGAGGACATAAAGCAAGAACAAGAACACAGAGCCAGGTGACACAGCACATGCCTGTAATTCCGTTGGCTTGGGAGGCTGAGGCAGGAGGGATTGCAAGTTCAAAGCCAGCCTAAGCAACTTAGCAAGGTCCTAAGCAACTTAGCAAGACCCAGTCTCAAAAAAAGGGCTGAGGATGTAGCTCAGTGGTTAAGCGTCCTGGGTAAAATCCCAGGTACAAAAAAAAAAATAGACTTCTTCAATCTTGTTCAATTTATAAAACAAACTGTGAAGACTGTTTTTGCTTCATTTTTGGATAGGGAAATTGAAAAGAATTATATAAGTGTGTTTATTGCCTGGAAATATAATCCAAAATAGTTAAGAATAAATGTTCAAGGTGCAACACCTCCAACTGATTCCCAAGTAAGGAGGAAGCATCTCCAAATAACCCATTGAAAGAATAATTAGTTTTATAACTAAATTAATAAGTGCAATAAAAAAAAAAACAGGCAAAAAGACATGACATACAGTAAGAATAATTAAGTCTCCTACTCCGGAAGCCCAGAACCTCCTTTCCAATAGCAACCATTATCAATTTATTATGTTTCTCAAAGAAACTAAGAGCAGCACACAAAAACACTGGAACACTGATATTAAGAATAGAGTTAGGGATATAGCTCAGTTGGTAGAGTGCCTGTCTTGTAAATACAAGGCCCTGGGTTCAATCCCCAACACAGCCAAAAAAAAAAAAAAGTTCTATTAATGAAATTTACATTCATCAAAACCCTCCCTAAATATAATCACTGAGGATCATGTAATAACAACTAATATTTGCATGCTTGATATACACTCAGCACTGTGGTGTACGCATACGCACTTATATATATTGTTAGTTCATCTGATCCTCAAAATATCTCATAGAGAAATCCTCACAAACCCTCAAAGTTAGATGAAAAAAAGATGAATCCACATCTAACAGATAAGGATCTAGAACTCAGAAGTCTAAAGGAACATACCTAAGGTCACAAGGCAAGCGAACTGATGAAGTAAGAAATCAAATACACACCATTTAGATTCCAAGGTGTGTTCTTCACTCCTTTTCAATTCTGCCTCTGCACAGACATCTACCCTACCTCATATAACTGAAAGTTCTAGAAGAACAGGTATTTGATATATTAACAACAGAGCTCAATGTGGTACATATACAGATGCACCTCAACTTATTATGGGCTTATGTCTTGATAAACCCATCATAAACTGAAAATACTATAAGCCATGTAAGTATACAAGAGAAAATTGAACACGTTTAGAAAAACTGACCATTCTTAAAAATTTTAAGAATACGCAATTTGTATAAAAGAAATTAAATAATCAAACTAAAAAGATACGTCTCCCCTCCCCAAAAAAGGAAATATTCTAAGTCATCAAAAAGCATTTAATATATCTAACCTGCTAAACATCATAGGTAAGCAACACACTATACTACACAGTATTACTGGTTGTTTACCCTCATGACTGCATGGATGGCTTCTATGGCTTCCCACCACTGCCCAGGATCATGAGAGTATCATAATGCTTATGACTATCCCAGAAAAAGGTCAAAATTCAAAATCTGAAATAGAGTTCCTACTGACTGTACATCACTAGACATCACAAAGTTAAAAAAAATCATTAAGTCAAATCATTCTAATTTGGGGACCACCAGCTTGTAAAACTCCAAAATTAAAAATACTGATATGGTGGGCTGGGAATATAGCTCAGTTGGTAGAATGCTTGCTTTGCAAGCACAAGGTCCTGGGTTCAATCCCCAGCACCTCAAAAAAAAAACAGAAAAAAAAAAAAAAAAAAAGAAAGGAAGAAAATACTGAAAATAATTTTATTTATTTATTTATTTATTTATTTTTAGCAGTGCTGGATAATTGAACCCAGAGCCTCACACATGCTTAGCAAGCAATTTACCACTAAGCTACACCCAAGACAGCTGCCCCCTTTTAAAAAATAAATTTATATCTATATATGACCAAAACAGGAAGTTCTAAGGTTTGTTAAAGCAAAATGTCTAACATTCTATCAGTTTTCTATCAGATGTAGTAAAAAAAAAAAATCTATTGAGTTATTACAGTAAAATAAATAAAAATAGAATTTAAAGGGGAAAAAAAAGAGCTTTGATAATTAGGCAAGCTAAGTTGAAGGCAATATGGTAAAGTTAAAACCCTGAGCTCTGAAATTAAGAAACTCACATTCCAATCTAAGTTCTATAATTTACTTGCTGAGGGACCTTAGATAGTAGGTAAGTTATTTAACATCTGAACCCCCAGCTCCTCTTACAAGGTGAAGGAGTAAATAGGCTAATGTGAACATGATTACTAAAGTCCTTAGCACCTGTAAATTCCATATAACCAGTAGCTGACATTTGTCTTCCTTGGGTAAGTGGGAAAGGTTCCAAATCAACCCTCTATGGGACTTAAAATAGTTCTAGAACTAAGAGCACACTTACACAAAACAGATTATTAGTGTTATAGTTTAATCATCAGCTTAACATCAACAACTGTACCATTATTCAACTATAACAACTATTCTTATTTACCCTTTGGGAGTAAGGTGTTCCAGGATATTCTCTAGCTTGGAACTGCAGCTGGCTATAATTTCCATTAGAAATTGAAGGTGGTCCTCTGTAAGTATCAAAACCTAAGAAATAAACAATAAAATGATGAACAAACCATACTAAATTAATGTGCACATTCAAATATGTAATGACAAATCTCACTATTATAATGCACCAACAAAAAAGAAAAAAAGCACACTAAACTATACAACTGTAAAAGATAAAGTGACCCTATATTGCCATCATTATATTTATGCCTTCTTTAAGCAAAGACATTAAAATCACTTCCACAGTAAAATAAACATTTATAAAATATCACTGACTTTAAACAAGCCAGTTTAGAAATTTGCTACCACTAGAATACAGGTGCAGTTTAGGAAAAGGTGATGGTAGTGCAGCTAGAGGAACTTGAGGCTTCTGTCTTGAACGTATTTCTAATACTAAGCAGTAATTAAAATATTCGGAATCATAACTAAAACTTAAGAGAATATCACCATCATAGTTTCAAATTGTGTTCCTGTGTATAGTCTGATTAGACAAATAATGAGAATCTCATCATACTGTCTAATTGTGACATTTTTAACAATTAACAAAAAAAGAAACTATTCAAATATGAAAGCCAAAATTTATCCCTAGAAAAACAAGAGGATCAATCTTTCTATTTAGTAAGTAGCAAGATTAATCTGCTCTTCATACAGGAAGCTAGTTCTGTTACAGAGAATAGGCATATTAAGTAGAAGAGCCTCATTACATTACAAATAGCAATGACAGCCGGGAACAGTGGCACATGCTTGTAATCCCAGCACTTGGGAGGCTGAGGCAGGAAGATCTCGAGTTCAAAGCCAACCTCAGCAACTTAGCGAGGCCCTAAGCAACTCAGTGAGACCCTGTCTCTAAATAAAATACAAATAGGGCTGGGGATGTGGCTCAGTGGTGGAGAGCCCCTGGGTTCAATCCCCAGTACCAAAAAAGAAAAAAACAAAAAAACAAATGGCAATGACAAAAGAGAACAAAGGCAGGTAAAAACAGTTTGAGTCAGGTAAATATACAGACAAAATAATTCAGTACAATTAAAGTTGACTCACAGCATACCTTTATAACTGCCAGGGGACCTATAGGAATTGGTCAGTAATCTCCCGCCACGAGTACATCCTCTCACAGATCCCCGGCTATTGACAAATGGCTGAGCAGGTCTCGGAAACACATTCGTCTGTGCTGGGTAAAAGGCAAGGCTACCGTTGCTTACTTGAACAGTTCCATCAGGATGATAATTTGAAGCTTAAGGAAACAGTTAAGAATTAAATGGTAATAAAGGTCCAATACTCTTTATACTAAAAAAAAAAAAAAATATATCAATAATCAAAACCTTTAATACATTTTCTCTCTTTAAAAAGAAAATGATTTATATGTGTGTGTATGAAAGAGAAATGAGCATTATTCATTATTTCTTATAAATGAAGGAAATGTGACACATGCTACAACATGGATGAAACATGAAAAAATTATGCCAAGTGAAATAAGCCAGTTCCAAAAGGACAAATATTGAATGATATATGAGGCAGCTAGAGTAGCTTAACAGGCAAAGTGGAATCGTGCTTTTCAGGGGCTGGAGGATGAGAAGAGGGAGTTAGTGTTAAATGGGTCTAGTTTCATCTGGGAGAGACAAAGTTTTGGAGATGGATTTTGGTGATGGCAGCACAACAATACTAACGCAGTTAATGTCACAGAGCTGTGCATTTTAAAAAGGGTCAGAATATGGTCTCTGTCAAGTTATGTATATTTTACCAAAATTTTTAAAATAATATGCTAAATATTTCAGGCCAGGGAGTATATAAGTCCTAATTCACAGAATTCATAATTGAAAAAGCATATGACAAAATATTGTTTATGTAAATCACCTGCCTCATAGTTCAACAAAACAGGTGAGAACAGAATGAGGTCCCTTGTGGCTAGGGACTTACAATTACTATCTCTTCACCATTTTATTGAAAAGTACTAAAAAGCTGGGCATGTTGGCACACACCTGTAATCCCAGCTAATCAGGAGGCAGAAGCAGAAGGATCACCAATTCAAGACCAGTCTGAGAAACTTAGTGAGCCCCTGTCTCAAAATATAAAATAAAAAGAGCTGGGGATGTAGCTCAGCAGTAGAGCACTTGCCTAGCAAGTGAGGCCCTGTTCAGTCCCCCATATGGAAAAAAATAATGCTCAGTTCGCTTGCCCAGGCATTAAGTTTTAGATAACTAAACGAGGGGCTGAAATACCAACACTGAAAATATATAAGAGATTTTTTGAGAAATAAATACAAAGTTACCTATTCTTTCATAATTTAAAGCAGAAGAAAAGATCGAAATAGTCTCCTTTCTCTATGTCAGCAGTATAATAAGCATAGTAAGTCATATCTTCACGTTAATCAATGTTGTATACAAGAGGGGAAAAGGCCAGATAACCATCTGTCTGGGGTAAGAGTTACCACAATGATTTCAAAATCTTCATGCACTGGCTGTGTTGGCACACACCTGTAATCCCAGCTGCTTAGGAGGCTGAGGCAAGAGCATTACAAGTTCAAGGCTCACCTCAGCAATTTAACACAGCCCTTTCTCAAAGCCAAAAACACAGAGCTGGAGATGTGGCTCAGTGGTCAAGCGCCTCTTAATCCCAGGTACCAAAAAAAAAAAAAAACCTTCAAGCAATCAGCTAGATAGTGCCCTATCTACCTCAGTAGAGTGCTCAAAGCAATTAGATTTTTAAAAACACAACCTTACAAGGCAAAATCAGTCATGTAAGTTCTGCCTCTCTACAATAGTTAAAATTAATAGGTGAACTTAACTAAACAGAAACAAAGATACTCGATGCTTCTCAACACTTTATAAAGGTTTACTGGACAGGAAAGAAAGTCTAGAGTATCACTACAGATTTTCTTTCCATTTAATTAACTGTTACTGAAATCTTCAAAATATATGCAAAGATCTTACCAGTTTCTTGAGACATGACAGTTGGTTCTACATGTATAGCTGGCAGTTGGCACTGGGGTGGTGTTTGTGTACTTGCTGTAGTAAAACTTTGATTATAGCCAGGTGAATAAGGGGATTCTTTTATTTCTTGTTCTTTCCGTGGAGGCAGAGGTGCATTAACATTAAATACCTTAAAAAATAAGGGTAAATAATCCATTTGTGAATGTTCATAGAAAATGCCTAAGGATAGCATTTATCAAAACACTACCATATTTTACCATTTTCTAGTTGTACAAAGGACTTGTATAGACATTTCTCCAAAGAAAATAAAAGACAAACATATGAAAACATAATCAACATGCTTAGTCATTAGGAAAATGTAAACCAATGAGATGCCACTTCATACCCATTCAGACAGCTATTATCAAAAGACAGAAAACAAGTGGTTTCAAGGATGGGAGAACTGGAACCCACATGCATTGCTGGTGGGAATGTAAAACAATGCAGCCATCAAAAACAGTACAGTGGTTCCTCAAAAAGTGAAACATAAGTTTCCATATGATCCACCAATCTCACTTTGAGGTGTGCACCCAAAAGAACTAAAGCAGGGACTTGAATAGATATTTCATACCTGTGTTTATAGCAGCATTATTCATAACAGATAAAAGGTAGAAACAACCCAAGAGCCCATCAACAGATGAATGAACAAAATGATATATTCTTCAGCCATAAAAAGGAATGAAAATCTGATGCATGAACCTTGAAACATTATACAAAGTGAAATAAGCCAGATACCAATGAACAAGTATTACATGATTTCACTTATGTGAGGTGCCTACAATAGATAAATGGAGGTGACCACAGGGTGGGGAGGGAAAGGTAATGAATTACTATTAAATGAGTACAATGTTTCTGTTTGGGATCATGAAAAAGTTCTGAAAATAGTGATGAGGATTGCACAACAATGTGAACATATTTAATGCCACTGAATTACATACTTTAAAATGATTATAATGGTAAATTTTATGTTACATATATTTTACTGCAGTTTAAAAAAGAAAATTCCATTTGATTCCAGACAGAACTGATACCAAAGAGTAAATGTTAATCCTTCTATTAAGCTATCATAATAAGGTTTACTGAGAATAAAGTTATACAGGAAAAAAGGACCCTTTCTTAAAAACTAAAAATAAATCATTCATCACTTCCTGAATTTGTACTGGCAGGCAATAACCTTCCAGAACCCTGGTCAAAATTTATAAAAGAACATTTCCCATTACCTTTGCTTACTTATCCTGCTCCATTTTTCTTTACACAACATGGCATCTAGTAATATATTTGTCTTTCTAAACCTCCCACTTCCATAATAAAAATGCAAACTTCTAGAGCATTGACCTTTTTTCATTGCTATAACCCAGTGATTGTGATCTGGCTTCATAACGACATGTTTAATGAATGAATAAATGAGAACTGATCTGAACTTGAAAGGCTTCAAAACAGGCAGAACACAGAGGCATAAGCAAATAGGTACCATGCCAAGAATGAGCAAGTCAAGCCCATCAGGTGACTGGTCTGACAGGTTATACAAGACTATAAAAGATATTAAGTGTCAGGCCAAGGACTCTATTTCATTCTGTAATGGACCACTGTTTGCTTTTAATTAGGAAAAAAAAAAAGAAGAAGAAGAAGTAAACCCAATGTGGTGAAACTTTGTAGGATGGACTTCAGGGAAAAGCAAGGAAACAAATATATTCTAATCAGCCAAGCAGAGAGTGATAAGATAGGTGAATTCAGGTGTCAGAGTTCACTAGCCTATCCTTACACTGTGCCTGCTTCCTAGTGCCACTCCACTGGCCCCACTCACGACATCATCACTCCAAAGGACCTGGAGTAGGACATCGAGTCAATTAGGCTCACTAACCCCTCTAGAGACTGTTTCATGCTACTGTGCTTAGAAAATAAATGTAGAAATCTAGCTGCAATATTATCTTCTAAAAAAAAAAAAATTTAAGCCAGGCACAGTAGCACACACCCATAATTCCAACAACTCAGGAGGTTGAGGCAGGAGGATCCCAAGTTTGAGGTCAGCCTCAACAATTCAGCAAGACACTGTCTCAAAAAAATAAAAATGGGGTGGGGATGTAGCTCAGTTGTAGAGTACCCCTGGGCTCAATCCCCAGCACAATCAATCAGTACATAAATAAAGTTTTAAACTGCCATTTGTAAAGGAATACAGAATTCAGAACACCAAACAAATCTTAATAAATCTCTAAGAACATGAATGAGACCAGAATGAAACAAAATGAAAGCTTCAATAATGATAGAACACCCAAGTATGTGCCCTGAATTTTGGGTTACTAATGCTATGGAACATTGTTAGTACCCTATTAGTAATGATTAGTATTATTGAACTGCTTCTAGAAACAGATGTTTTTCACCTACACATATATTTCCTTTTTTTTTTTTTTTTTTTTTTTTTGCTGTACAGGGGACTGAATCAATCACACATTTTGTTTGATGTGGGCCTTCGCTTTGCCCGCTAATTTTCAGAGCAAGAACAACGCTGATAAAATGCTGATAAAACACCCATTCAAAATCCTAGGGATACTCCTCTATCAAAAGCAGTATGTCAACTGGACAAATGTAAATTCTACCCACCCAAATAAGAATGATTCAGAAGGTGAAAATTTCACATAGCACTAATAGTACATGTAAGAGAAATAAAGACTCCTAAGCAGAATAATGGACTGTGATCATCATTCTGGGTTCATACTCACTGTCTGCATGGCTTGAAAGGGTGCTGTGTTAATGGTTATTGAACTAGTACTTGCTGGAGGTGACTGGAAGCCCTGTTCAGAACCCTTTGCCATGGGAGGATTTGGAGCAGCTAGTGAAGACGGTGGCTTGCTTGGGGGAACTGCTGCCTGGAGAGAAGAAATGCAGCATCAGCCAATCACCTGCCATATAACAAGCAGTTAATTTACTCTAAACCCCAAACTGGCACAAGTCAGCAAGTTCTTTAGGATGACATTTGGACACAGGAATGCAAGAGAATAGCTTTTGCTTACAATTTCAAATCTCAATTGCTGAGGATGCACAGTAGTATTTGCTTTGCACAGCTTGCTGACTAAGTGAAAGAGTCTTACTAATAATCAGTCTAACAAATGAGGGGCTGACCTTTTTACAAGCACCTAACCATTTCTGAACCCTGAAATGCCATTTTCCAGTTAAGAATCTAATGTTGTTCCAAATTTATACAGCAGAATTGGGTTTAAGAAAAATCTTGGTTACTTCCTTAGTGTTAATTTTTCCATTTTAAAGACTTAGTGGATTTCTGAATCAACTAACTAAAAAGAGAAAACCAAACCTGATCAATTTTAATTAATCTTTAACTAAGGAAACAAGAAGTTCTTTTTTTTTGGAACTGGGGATTGAATTCAGGGGCACTTGACCACTAAGCCACATCCCCAGCCATATTTTGTATTTTATTTAGAGATAGGGTCTCACTGAGTTGCTTAGGGTCTCGCTAAGTTGCTGAGGCTGGCTTTGAACTTGCGATCCTCCTGCCTCAGCCTCCCAAGTCGCTGGGATTACAGGCGTGTGCCCCCGCGCCCGGCTAAGAAGTTCTTGACATAACAGATTATAAAGACTTAAAAAGACAGTAAAACCCAATTCCAATTAGTTATGAAGCAGACACGTGTGGGTCACTTGGTACTAGTCACTACCTACTTTTTTTTTTTTTTTCAATACTAAAGATTAAACTGAGGGATGCTTTACTAATTAGCTACATCCCCAATACTTTTAATATTTTATTTTAAGGTAGGGTCTCACTAAGTTGCCAAGGCTGGCCTTGAACTTGAGATTCTCATGCCTCAGCTTCTCAAGTAGTCGAGATTATAGGTGTGCACCACCACCACATCCAGCTAACTTGTCACTTTTGTTTTTTTGAAATTGAACCCAGAGGTACTTAACCACTGAGCCACATCCCCAGTTCATTTTATTTTTTATTTTGAGACAGGGTCTTGCTAAGCTGCTGAGGCTTGCCTGAAATCCTCCTGCCTCAGCCTCCTAAGTAGCTGAGATTACAGGGTCTGCCACCACACCCAGCTTCTTCCCTCTTTTTTTAAAATGAGGAACAAAAATCTCAATTTGGACCAAGGTAGCACCATAAAAACTAATGATTGCCTATGTTTTCTTTCTTCCTTCCTTTCTTTCTTTCTTTCTTTCTTTCTTTCTTTTTTAGGTGCCAATGGACCTTTATTTTTTTATTTATATTTGGTGCTGAGAATCAAACCCAGTGCCTCACACATGCCAGGCAAGCACTCTACCATTGAAACACAACCCCAGCCCCTCTGTTTTCTTATATTATATAATGAATTATATAGTGCACCCAAAATAAAACTAATAGTTGTTAAATTGTCCTCCAAAATTCATTTTATCCTACTATGTCTATCTCAAAGATTTGCTTAAATAACAAAATCTATAACACAGAACTGAAAGCACAGTTTGTAATCCCAGCAGCTCGGGAGACTGAGAGAGGAGGATCACGAGTTCAAAGCCAGCCTCAACAACTTAGCAAGGCCCTAAGCAACTCAGCAAGACTCTGTCTCTAAATGAAATATTAAAAAGGGCTGGGGATGTTGCTCAGTGGTTAAGCACCCCTGGGTTCGATTCCTGGTAAAGAAAGAAAGGAAGGAAGGAAGGAAGGAAGGAAGGAAGGAAGGAAGGAAGGAAGGAAGGAAGGAAGGAAGGAAGGAGAGAGAAAGAAAGAAAAAGAGAGAGAGAGAGAGAGAGAGAGAGAGAGAGAGAGAGAAAGAACGAACTGAAAGCACAAAAAACCCTAATACTGTCAGAATACTTTGTTCAAACTAGCCAAAAAGAGATAACTCGCAACTGAATTAGCATTAATCTTTTTCTTTTGGAGGTGGGGGCGGGGGGGACCAGGGGTTAAACTGAGCCACATCCCCAGCCCCTTTTTATTTTTTATTTTGAGACAGGGTCTTGCTGAGCTGCTAAGGCTAGCTTCACACTGGCAAACCTCCTGCCCCAGCCTCCCGAGCCACCAAGATTATAGGCATGCACCACCATGCCCAGATTTTTATTTGGCATTAATCTTAATCCTAAAGATTATTGTCTTCAGTTGTATTAATAAAAGCTTTACCAGATTTGTCTTTGGGAAATTTGACCTATTCTTACCTAAAACTTTTCACTTTTCTATATTAAAAATTAAATATTTATTGCAAGAAATAAGGCAGGGTTGGGGCTGTAGCTCAGTGGTAGAGCACTTGCCTTGCATGTGCAAGGCAGTGGGTTCGATTCTCAGCACCACATAAATATAAGTAAATAAATAAGGACATTGTGTTTGTCTACAAAAAAAAAAAAAAATTATTAAATTTACCTATATGGCAAAGCCCACCTTGAAGTTACCTATATAAGTTATAGGACCAAACATCTATAAAGTGATACCTTAATAAAGGTAAACATTACATCATTCAACTAATCATGCCTGTAATTCATAAAATAAACTAGCTCTGCTATTCTTTTAGAAAGAAAAGAAATTAAGACCATTGGTCTTTTATTACCTCAGGAGTCTCTGAGGTCATAAATTCTGTTTCAGATCCCGTTGAAGCCTGATCAGCAGTAACCAAGCAAGCATTTGAGCTACAAGTAACTGGAGAAGCAGCAGCCTAGATACAAGACATGGAATACTGTAAAAAATCACATTTAGCTCACTTTGTGTTTCCTGGGCCCTCGGTCTCCTTATTAGCACTCTTACTAGCACTCACTCGTGTCAAGCACCATGCTAAGCCTATCACACATATTAATATTTAATACTAATGATAAGCCTGTGAAGTACATATAACTATCCCCATTCTATTGATAATCAGGCAGAGACAAAGAAAAGTGAAGTGATTTTCCCAAATAACACAAAAATTAGGTGGCAGAGTTAAGATTCAAACTCAGTATGCTACACTGCCTTTTTAGGCCTAGGGATCAACTGAATGTCTCATAAAACAACTCACTGAGGATGAGCTCAGGGCACATTAACTCTCCAGGCACAGCGCTGTCAGGGATCACCAAAACTATGCTTTTATTCTATAAGTACTTTCTGTGTCTTAAAGAAGAAGTTGAAAGTATAAACTGGATAAGCTCCACACAAATCCAAATGACACTGAAATTCTAGCGAAAAAATTAAGAGCATGAATAAAATAAAAACTGTGAGAAAGCACAGCAGGAACTAAGCCCGTGCCAACAGTAACCAACAAAACACTATGAGAGTAGATAGGAAGGAAATCAATGGCACACCAAATAGCAGAATATAACAGAGACACCCCCCGCAAATCTAGCAATAGCAAGGTCTAAAGTGTCCATGAGTCCAATAATTTTATCTAAATGGTTCTATGTGGTTCTCAGAAGCTCAAGTAATAAAACATGAAGTAGAAACTAATGAGTGGTAATCAAACATTAGAAGTTATGTTGCAGTGATGGTCCAAAGAGGCCTTCATGATAAGCTGCTACTTCAGGAGCTGGGACCAAATTTTAAAAAGATCACATGGAAAAAAAAAAAATTAATCCTTTAGAACATTTTATAGACCTAAATAGGCATAATTTAGATCTAACTAAAATATTAGAACTATTATGAGATTGGAACACTTATAAAACTTTCTTCTGTCTTCTGAAAGGACTTTCAGAAATGGAAATTATAAACATTACATCTAAGTGACACATGGAATATAGTAGAGAAGGAACTGGAAGAAATGAAGGATTCTAGGCAAGAATGCTTCTACTTAGAATACACTTTCAGATATAACATTGCTACATGGGTATAGTTTATTCAACACTACTGTGTAGAAAACAGACAAACTTCCTTTTTGAAACATCTGGTCATTCTATGTTTAGAAGTGTACAAAGTAAGGACTGTAAATGAGACAGGCATTATTATCCTACATACATGCATGATTCCACTTCTGGTGTGACTCAGCACAATGTACAGCCAGAAGAATGAGCAGTTATGCTCCATTTGTGCACAATGTGTTAAAATGCATTCTACTGTCATGTATAACCAATTAAAACAAAAAAAATTTTGAAAAATAAAAAAAGTGCACAAAGTAAGTTAAAAACAGAGGTAGTAAATAAAATACTTTGTAGATACTTTTTAAAAACTGACTTTTTCTGTGCTTCTCATTAAAATGAGACAACTGCCAAAAGTAAGAACTGGCTGCTGTGATGACATAAGGCTCTCAACAAGACAAGTTTCACGATGTTAAGTATTAAGGCTCCTTGAGCCACCTGATAGTTAAATTTCAAATGATTTTTGAAGCCTGGCATGATGGCACATACTTGCAATCCTAGTGAGTAGGGAGGCTGAGGCAGAAAGATCAAAAGTTTAAGGCCAGCCTTGGCAACTTAAAATGAGCAAGACTGAGGATGTAGCTCCATGGTAGAGTGCCAATTGGTTCAAATCCCAGCACCAGTTGGGCATGGTGGCATATGCCTGTAATTCCACTGGCTCAGGAGGCTGAGGCAGGATAGCAAATTCAAAGCCAGCCTCAGCAAAAGCAAGGCGCTAAGCAACTCATGTGAGACCCTGTCTCTAAATAAAACACCAAATAGGGCTGGGGATGTGGCTCAGTGATCAAGTGCCCCTGAGTTCAATCCCCAGTTCCAAAATAATTAATTAAAAACTAAAAAAAAAGATGGGGGTATGGATCAGAGGTAAAGCACCCCTGGGTTCAATCCTCAGTACACACAAAAATTTTTTTTTAGAAATAATAATAAATGCTTAGATAGCAACCCTGGAAATGATACTCCAGTAGGTTTAAAGTTAGACCTAGAAATACATTTTTTATTAGAGTGACCAAGAATTCTGATCTGGCCTATAGGCCAATACCTAACAACTTCTACACAGACCAGCTACTAGTCAAAAAGAATTTAACTTGTCAAATGAAAGCCTTTTGTAGAATTCTAACACCTGGAACAGATAAATGAAACTGCTTTAGTGAAAGCAGTAAGTGGAAAAGATAGGGCAAAACCCCACTCATACGCCGTCATCAACAAATATAATATAAAAACTGAGGGCTCAAGATGTAGTCCAGTGGTAGTGTTTGCCTAGCGTGCACAAGGCAATGGGTTCAGTCCCCAGTACCCCACCCCCAAAACCAAGCCATACCTTTTCAAATTATATATAAACCACTATAAACAAATGATATTTACTCAGAGGACTTCAGAAGGGAAGATCACAACTGCTGAACCAACCAGTTAAAACATTTAACTTACTGTCATAAAAGCTACCGTCAAGAAAACTGCCATAAGGCTTTCACAGAAACACTGAGAAAACGTTTTCAAAGATAATGGCCAGTGAACCTTGGGCTTACCATTGATGGAAATGCAATGTGGCATTAGGGATCTCAAAATCTAATCCCTTTGTGATTCTAAGTGTACTCAGTGAAAATCAGAAGAATGAACCATTATGGGATGTGGGGGAGGGACTGGCTAATCATGAACTAAACAAAATTAGTTTCCTTCTTCAAATCCTTTACTATGCTGATGTACTGTAACTTGTGGACCTCAATAGAAAAGCAATATTCTCAGTCAAAGTACCCCTGAATTCTTCAGGGTTGTTCTTTCCTCACTAAAATCAGTCAACTGCCTCTATTATTAGTAGATGTTTTCAGCATAGTCAGAGAATCTTTTTACAACCAGTACTTCTTTAAAATTTTTATTAGTTGTAGATGGACATTATCTATTTTTGTATGGTGCTGAGGATTGAACTCAGTGCCCCACACACACTAGGTGAGCACTCCACCACTGAGCCACAACCCCAGCCCTACCAGTATGTTTTTAATCTAAAAAACTAGATAGTCTTACAACACTTTTAACAATTTAGTTAGGTATCTTAATAAGTAAGTTTGGTCTTTCTTGCCAAAGCAAGAGGTCCTTCCCTGAAAAACAAAGAAGAGTAATAGTAATTTGAGGAAATTACCTGTAATGGCTCTTGAAGAAAATCACTTTGACTGGAAAGAGTTTGTTCTGTAGACACTGCAGAAAGTAAAATAAGCCATTATTGAGGAGAGAAAAGTTGCAACTGAAAAGAAACTAAAGTTTACACTTTACAGCAAAATTATTGGCTGGAAGAATTAGGTATCAAATCCATCATGCACTCTTCATTAGAGCTTTAAAAAGAGCCAGAGAAGCTGGACACAGTGGCACATGCTTGGTATTCCTACTCAGGAGGCCAAAACAGGAGCATCACAAGTTAAGTCCAGACTGAACAAATTATCAAGACCTTGCCTAAAAATATACATCAGTGGTAGAGTACTCCTGGATTCTATCCCCAGTTGCAAATAAATAAATAATCAGAGAAGGTTGTGGAAGAGTTGCATTTTTTCATAATTTCATCTACAATACATGGTGATATTTTAAGGTTAAATAGTTAAGGCTTCCAAAAGAAAAGAATGACAGCTTTAAAAAAACAACTGGTAAAACACAAGTGTCACAAGTTGCAAAATTAGTCTTAGCTGGGTCATCTGCTGAGGTATTTTTTCTTTCTGATTACATTAATATGCTTTTCAATCACAGTTTCCAATTTGGTTTCTTGTTAATGTCCGTCACAATTGTTAATTACTTTCTACTAATTCTCATTTCACCCTGGCATCACTGAACCCTGTCTTGAGTTGGTGTCTAGTGCCCACTACAGCTGGAATATGGCTTTGATTGTATTTTCCCTTAACTGAGAGAAACTAGCATGGAGCAAAAAGTCTACCGGTTAAAGCATCAGACCAGATTCACACTTGGGTTCTGTCATTAGTTACTGTGTTACCCTGTTCTAAACATCTCTGAGGTGATCTCACTCATACTTAGGACAAAAGTACCAACTCTAGATTTGGAGTTCAAAAGAGTCAAGCTATTTCTAGTCAGAAATCACTCCAAGAAGAACATAAAACATTGCAAAAAAAACAGCTATTGGGCATTTCCATTCACCCATCTGAAGCTTTTCTCCATAAATGGAAACAGATCAGGTAAGCACAGACATGTCCTGATGGTAATTTATCCATATATAATTCTGATGGCAGAGAACACAATTAGAATAAATTAACAGAGACATTTCAGTTTAACCTTTATGCTGTCTAGAGCAAATGATTTGTAAAAGATATAACTGTGAGCTCTAAAGCTGTTTGTTCTGAGTCTTTAGAATGATTACATACCTACTGGGCTACCTGGAGAAGCTGAAGGCGGCTGTGACGATGGAATTGCACTTGAAGGTTTGTCAAAATCCAGAACAGACTCCTGAAGACAAGATTTTAAATAATGAATAGGGAACAAAGATCATTAATTTAAAAGATTTACCACTAAATTATTCATGGTATTTCCCATAGCCTATTACCTAAGGCTATAGGTATCTAGCTAATTAATATCTCAAGATGTTAAAAATTCAGTCTGTAAAAGAAGAAATTAAGAGTCAAAATCAACTCTAAAGTAACTACCAAACCTTAAGGTTGTGTCAAGTGTTAAAAACTGTGATAGCAATTACAAGGCCTAACTTGGGAAAAACACGCCTATCTTAAGCATAAGCATCAATCCTAACCTAGTCTGCATCCCAATTTTTATAATACCCCAATAATTACAGAGGGTCTAATTATTTTATCACAACCTCTTACTAGCTCATGTTGTTGAACACTTTAGTGATGAGAAACCATTCTCATCACCTACCTACATATCTTGGTTCTTTCAGAGAGATTTCCCCACATTTTGCATACTTAAGCTACATACTTGTAGTAAGCACTTCAGTTCTTTTATTTTCAAATAATCTGCAGAGGTAGGCAATTCCTTCATTTTATAAATAAGTAGCGGTTTGGAGGTTAAATAACCCTTCATGGGTTATACAGCTGGTAAGAGGTTGGACTGGGACTTAAACCCGGGCCTAAATCCAAACCTTAAGATCTTTTTACTAAACAAAAATATCTTACTTTAATACTTCAGTCCCCAGAAATATCACACTATTCTGAAATTCTATAAGAGTTTGTATCTCACAATTTAGCACAACTTTATAATCTTCCACAGCTGGAATCTTCCACAAACTCCTCAAAGGCAATGAATAATTTTCTATACACAGCAGCACCCAACAGAAGACCAAGCACAGAGCAAGTTCTCACAGCCTGAGTGGAAATGCGGGTGACTACAGCAGTAATAAGCACTTGAAGCTTTTTTATATCTTTAATTCATTTCTTAACTCACAATGAACTTGGGAAGTAAGGATTATTATCTTCATCTTTCAAATAAAAAATATAAGGCGGAGAGTCAAGAAATTTGCCCTCAGAACTAGAGGACAGCAGAGCTAGGACTGGCACTCATTCTGGACAGCATAATTCTTGATCTTAACAATTTCCCTATAGTGCTTCAGATCAGAAGTTAACTGCCCCACGAATATCACCAAAGATTCTTGTTTTAAATGGCTCATACTTGCATAAAGTTACAAGTTCCTTGAATCTGGGTCATCAGATCCTGCAGTTTTTCTTTCCTCAATACTGGATCCTTTGGAAGAGCAGAGGAAGAACCTACAGGCTGAGGCATGGGCTTAGGCACCTATAAGACAAACCCACTACGTATAAGAGAGAAATTCAATGTCAACAGCCTAATTCAGGATCTCACCATACCTTAATGAAATTAAAACAAATAGCAATGTTCATTTATCAGATTCATAACAAATAAAGAATTTCCACATAAATGCATTTTCTAAAGAGTTTAAGCAAACTTTAAATGATTTTTCCCCATTCATGACAACTTTAATGGAAATCTTTCTTTAAAAGCCTATTTCTAAAGGGAAGACCTAGAATAACAAAACTTCCTTATTAAGAGATGTTCACTACTGACATGAGTTATCAGTATGTTCTCTGCAGTGAACATACTCTTAACAAGAATGCCACTAACACATACCAATGATTTTTTTCTCCCCAGGCCAAAAATTACTACTATTACATTAAATAGTTTTAAGATGTATCTGATTTCAGAAACATTAAGATGCAAATACATATACCCAAATACACATCCTAGAACTGAGGAAATATATTTTGTTACAAAGTAAGTATACTCTTGGGGGCTACTGATGTTTAAAAGGTGGTTAGCTAAATCATTTAGAATTGCTGCACATCTTGAATTAGACCTAATTTACAATTTATAATTACTTCTTACAGCTGTTGGGATGCCAGTCTCCATCAGCATCTCTTCTCCAATTTGTAATTCACCTGAGAGCTTGTCAAAGATACCAAATAAGCTAATAGACCCTAAATAAATATATGAAGAACTCTTTTAGGGGAAAAGTACAAGCTTTGGTAATTAATTTCATGTTATCTAGCCTTTTGGCTTTGAACTCATTTTGCCCCTGCCTGTACTGAGTCATGTTCTAAACAGCTGAAATCACAAGACAAAAACTGCATCACACAGAGAAGTATTCTCTCAGTTACTAAAAAAAAAAAAAAAAACCTAAAGCTTCACTAGAATGCTGTCTGTGCTATTAAAACAAATCATATGCAAATTCTGACCTTTCCAACTACACATCTAACAAATAGCACATCGATATTCTGGCATGGTAAACATTCAGCATTGCTATACCTAGTCAAATTTTACATTAGATTTTTTAAACAGCCGTCTTGAGGTATTAAATTGGGTTTTTAAATATGTTTCTCAAAATAGTTATGGCACTACAATTACTGTTGTATAATATCTGGTTAATGAAATACAGCTAAAGCAACTCAATGAGACCCTGTCTCTAAGAAACATACAAAAGGGCTAGGGGGACTGGAGATATAGCTCAGTAGGTAGAGTGCTTGCCTCACAAGCACAAGGTCCTGGGTTCAATCCCCAGCACTACCCAAAAAAAAGAGGGTTAGGGATGTAGCTCGGTGGTTAAGTGCCCCTGGGTTCAATCCCTGGTACCAAAAAATAAATAAGATTAAATAAAAGCAATTAACCTATATTAATAAACAAATGACAAGATTTACCATAAGTACAGTAGACATAATGTGAAGCTGTTCAGATATCATGTGAAGTCAGATGCTACTGGAGCCTTAGCACTGCATAATTAAGTTTAAACCTTCAGACACAAACTAGTAGTACTACTTATATAAAACTGCCATAAGTAAGTCACTGTTCATGGTTAAAATAAATGTATTCCTCAATTGCATCTAAAAGAGGTGTCGATAGTCCAGTCATATTGAAATAACACTGTAAATCCACTGTGAACGAGGTTCAAATCTGAATTATGTAACTTATTTTTTGACTCATGCAACCCAATTAATTTCATGAGTTTTATTTTCCTTACTTTTGAATTAGAAATAACTCCCTTGGGCTGGGGATATAGCTCAGTTGGTAGAGCACTTGCCTTGCAAGCACAAGACCCTGGGTTCAATCCCCAGCACTAGGGGGGAAAAAAAAAAAAAGAAAGAAAGAACTTCCTTATTTAAGATTCTATGAAACATATTTGATAATATGTTAATTTAAGTATTTCATGTCTTTTTCAGTAAATATGTGTTGCACCTGGTGAAAAAACTGGCATTAAATCTTAACATTTTATAATTGGAGAAATTTCATCTTCAGTTAGATTCCAAGACATACTAAGTTAACTTCAATTTTCTAGGGAAAATAACAGATCAACTCATTAAAAAGTTAAAGTATTAAATTTATTTTACAAGTGTTTTGCTTTTAAAAGAACTTCAATTATCATCACTAAAACTCCTTTCTCATGCCTCCACTGACAGAACCAATATACAGATCTACTCACATCTTTGGATTCTGTATTAAACTTCCTGGGCAGGAGTTGGTCATTTGGTATGAGGCTTGCTGTGGCTACTCCCCAGGACTTTGGAGAAATCTGTGATTGTGGTGTTAAAGAGTGTTTTTGACTCTCAACATTGCTTTCCCAGGATTTTGGGGTCCCTGGCTGTTTTACATCCTGTTCTTCACACATGGGAGTGGTCCATGACTTGCTGACATTTTGTTCACTCTGCACAGAAGGTGTCCAGGACTTTGGAGTTTGCTTCTTTGGATCCTGTTCTTTAAGCAGCTGAACTGGCCAAGGCTTTGGTGTCTCCTGCTTCTTCTGGTCCTCTTGAACGTATCCTGCTTTAGACTTAGGAGTTTCTTGCTTCCACTGGCTGGGAGGTGGCTTGGTTTTAGAGATCTCCAGCTGCTTCTGCTCTTCCTGCAGAGTTGACCTGAGTTTTGGAACCTCTTGTTTCCTCTGATCTAAGGAAACTGCAGGCTTTGGTGTCTCCTGAGGCTTAACAGGAGACTCCCAGGACTTGAAGGATTTCTGTTTCTTCTCTTGACCATCTGGTTCAGTAAGCATATCCCAACATTTGGGGAGATTTGGTTTCCTAGCATAATCTGTTTCCCAAGATTGCTCTTCATCTTGTTTGCCTGAATAATCCACTTCCGTCATATAGCGTCTGTTAAGAAACTAAATCAGAGAAATAATGTGCTTGAGTCATAAAATTCATACAAGACCTTGTATTAGTATTCCCTTATCCACTGGCCTGGGCCACTGTGCTGAAATGAAACTTCTATCCTTATCCTACTTAAAAAGACTGGCCTACTTCTTTGTTCATTCCTTTTTCCTCAATTAACAGAAATAAAAACTTTGATATTCCGAAGGCAGCTATTTATGTTTGACTCACTTAAGATTTACAAGAACTACACATTGTGGTGCCATATTAGTTGACTTATGCCCTTTAACCAAAGCTATTTCACTTTTGCCAGCCTTAGGACCCTTCCACCTACTTGACTCTCTTAATTCAAGATAGTTCATATAAGAAAACCTATTTAGCTCTGTTTCCTGAATTTCCAGCCTTTTATTTCCTTCATATATCAATTATACTATGCTTTCTTCTCCCATTCTTTTCAGCTTCCACAAATGTCAATGTCACTTCTAAAAGAGGGGAAAAATACCTTTTTCTGCTACCAATGTGAGTAAATTCTGGAGAGAGCATAATACCATACATCTTTAAATTCTAACACAAGGGTCAAAAAGATCAATAATAGCTAATAGCACTTACTGTGTGCCAGGCCAAATTCTAAGTAATTTAACTCCTTTAATCCTCACAATAACCCCATGAGGCAGATATTATTATTATCCTCTTTTTACATATGAGGATAACAGATACAGCTGGGCCAACAATCTTGCCTAAAGTCACTAAGCTAATAAGCTGCAGAGCCAGGATTCAAGCTCAGGCTGTCTGGCTCCAGAGCCTCAGCTCACAACTACAACACTATGCAAAAGTCTGAAAAAACATCATCAGCAGATGATCTTTCAGCCTCTTACCTCCTGCGGTTGTATCTCTGGCTGTGCAAGTTCTATAAGAGACTCTGGGAAGATAAAAGAATATTAAATAAATACTAAGCAATTCTAAGTTTTTTAATTTATTACAACTATAAATCATTCCAGCAACATATTTCAGAGGACTCAGAACAACAGCACAAAAGAATAGTACAATTAAGTACATTCATTGCAGGAATAATTCTAACTATTGCTTATTGGTCAAAAGCATATGGAGGGGCTGGGAATGTAGCTCAGTGGTAGAGTGCTTGCTGAGTACACATAATGCCCTGGGTTCAAGCCCCAGCACCACACACACACACACACACACACACACACACACACACGCACACGCACAAAGCAGCATGTGGTCTCAGACTAACTAAAGCTAGTGGCTCTCCTACATAAGACACTCTGCTAAAGTCAAGTTTCAGATAAAAATTTATTTCTGATTGAAAACAATATCATTTCCTACCCAAAATACAGCTTTATTAAAATTAAAATTATAGTTCAGGTCTTATGTGATTAAAAATTAGTCATCTCAGCTTGAAAAAGAGCCCTTAAAGACATCTTCCAAGTCAGCTTAAGGTCAGGAAGGAAGTGAGAAAGAGGGATACTGAAGCACAAACCTTAGAAGCAAGGGGAAGTAAACTTGGAAAATAACTTGACTCTTGCTGGTGGGCACCAGAACCCTGCCTGGACTACCTCCTTAAGAGACTTTAATAAATCCAACCTCAACAAACAAAAGCAAATTTTTGCTTAAAATCTTTCCTTCTAAGGAAAATAATTGAGAAATATATTGCTTTTCTTAATTTTGGTAATTTTTTTTCCTAAAACAGTATTTTCACCCTATTTATATTCTCATTCTACTACAGTATTGGACTCTACTATAACTTATCAATTTTAAACAGAATTATTCTAATAATTTAACAGAGAGGTTCATTCAAATTCCATAAATGCCTCATTTTATTTTTTATTTTATTTTTTTTATTTACTTATTGATTCATTGAACACAAATGGAGTACAGCTATTGTTTCACTGGTTGTACACAAAGTAGAGTCACACCATCTGTGCGTTCATGCATGTACACAGGGCAATGGTATCTGTCACACATTCTGTTATTATTTTTACCCCCCACCCCCCCCCCACCCCTCCCTTCCCTCTATGCTATCTATCCTTCCTCCATTCTTGCCACCCTTCCCCCCCACATTATGCATCATCATTCATTTATCAGAGAGACCATTCGGCCTTTGGATTTTTGGGATTGGCTGATCTCACTTAGCATAACAGTCTCCAACATCATCCATTTACCTACAAATGCCATAATTTTATTCTTCTTTATGGCTGAGTAATATTCCATTGTGTATATGATAAAGAAAATGCCTCATTTTAAACCAACATACTCTCTTGGAACAAAATATAACCTAATGTTTCTATTAAGGTTCACTCTATAAAGCATGGCAACAAAGATTGGAGATGTTTTCTAAACTTCAGCTTATCTTGCAAAAGAAAAGAATTCTATACATAGAGAATCTACTGAATTAAAATAAGAAAATTATTTCAAAATGTTTTTAAAATGCACTATTAAGAAAGCAATAAAGAATTCCAGAGATTTTTAACAAACCTGACTCTCTGATAGATTCAGTCTTCAATAATTGCTTTTTCTTTTCTGACTGTATTAGTATTTCTTCCTCCAAGGATACTTCTTTTTCCTTAGCATTTCTGGGAACTGGGATGCTTTCAAAATAACCTGAGTTCAGCAATTTAGACAGTAGATCTTTCATGTGTTTGTCTAAGAAAGAGTTAATTAAGACTTAGTTATCACATAACCTAATAGTTCTTTAAAAATTATGAGGAATAGGAATCCTAATTTTATCCTAGTTATGGTATGTCATTACAAAAGTTAACATAGAGATACTCAAAGAATTTGCCAGTCCCATAAAAAGTAATAAGCAGCCCATCTTTATTTTATGCTGAATCAATATAATTTTTAAAGATTTGAATCTCAAAGTTCAGCAAATTACTGAAGTTTCTCTGAGCCTCCATTTCCACCATTTGAAAAATGACTAAAATTAGAGAGATCCTAATCAGACTTGACTGTCACAAATGCACACATTCCCTGGATAAAAGACAAGTTATTTTTCTATTTGCCCAACAAGATATCACAACTAGGGGTTAGGGATATAGCACAGTTGGTAGATTGCTTGCCCCCAAGCACATGGCCCTGGGTTCAATCCCCAGAACTGCCAGAAAAAAAAAAAGGTATCACAACTAGGAACTGCTTTGTGTTCCCCATTAAGGCTTGGAGAAGCAAAAGACAGTTCCTCAAAAATAACCAACATAAAACCCTAATTGGACAACCTCTTAAACTATAAAACTCCATAATTAAGAGTATACTCTAGGCTGGGGATACAGCTCAGTTGGCAGAGTGCTTGCATCACATGCACAAGGCCCTGGGTTCAATCCCCAGCACCACAAAAAAAGATTTTACTGAGGAGCTGGGGTTGTGGCTCCATGGTAGAGCGCTTGCCTAGCACATGGGAGGCACTGGGTTCAATCCTCAGTACTACATAAAAAAACAAAGTTATTAAAAAAAGTTATGTTAAAAAATATTTTACTCTGAGTTATGTTGTATGTTACTCATAGCACATCACCATTACATAATAAAAAATCGTAAAGTGATAAAGTTGCACGCTACAAATAGGTCTAAAGACTATTTCATTTTAAATGTCGAATAAAAACATAATTCCCAAACTCAGCAGAGTTCCCATGCTTGATCTGGGTCTATTATTACTTTCATAAAAAGCACTAGGACATAGATTTTGTCCTTTACTCTCTCCATCAGCTTTGAGATATACCTTATAAACAACAAAATTCACCTATCTTAAGTACATAATTTTACCAGATATACAGTCATATTACCACCCATTAGAACCATGATATGAAGCATTTTCATCAACCCAAAAAGTTCCCTCATGCCCGTTTTGCAACCAACAAACTATCTATGTCTTTCCTGGAATTTTATAAAAATGAAATCACACAATATGTGCTCATTGATTGTCTGGCTTCATTCACTAGGCATAATTATTCTGAGATTCATCCATATTGTTTCACATATGAACAGTTTATTCCTTTTAATTGCTGAGTGGATTCCACTGTATTGATATCCTATTTTGTGTATCCATTTATCAGTTGATGAACATCTAGGCTGTGGGACTATTATGAATAAAGCTGATATGAACATTCATGTACAAGTACTCATATGAACATAAGTTTTTCATTCTTCTTGGGTATTAGAAGTGTCAATGCTTGGTCATATAAGAAGTGTACTCAGCCTCATAAGTAGCCAGGACTACAGGTGCAAGACACCAAACCCCACTCAAGAAATAATTTTTTTTCAAGAAATAAATTTTTAATTGTGATTTAAACTTTGAGTTAGAAATCTTAATAATTACACAATATCGGTTTTTTTTTTTTAAGAAAGGAAGCAACTAATGACAAAAATGTCTATTCACTTTCAGTGAGTTTTCATTATTCTAAGCCAGTATTAAAAAAAGCTATGTACTGCCAGATGTAGTGACCACACCTGTAATTCCAGCAGCTAGGGAGGCAGAGGCAAGTTCAAGGACAATTGCAAGTTCAAAGCCAGCCTCAGCAACTTAGTGAGACCCTGTCTCAAAATAAAAAGGGTTGGGGATATAGCTCAGTGGTTAAGATTCCTTGATTTAAAAAAAAAAAAAAAAAAGCTATGTACATCACATGAATCCATTTGTTCTTGTTCATTTGACCAATACATATTTAGGAAACCAAAGGAATCATTCCTTGTCCAGATCATTTTCAGACCAATAAAAAACAGTGCTTCAACAGATTAACCAAACCTTTCATGTTTTCTTATGCCAATCTGGTAGGTAAACCTTAATATTAGCAATGCATAGATTTAAGATTCTTAAATAGAACAGTACTCCCATTCAGAATAGAGAACTGAACCCCAAAATGATCAAGTTAGTGTTGAAGCCAGCACTATTACTTAGCTTTTATTCTCAAATCATACTGATTGGTCACTTGAAACGTTTCCCTTAGTTCCATTTTAGTGAGTACGACTACACAATAGACGCTTTTAACAGAACTGAACAAAGGGATCATTTTCCCGATGAATATAGTATTGTCAGACATGTAAGTTCTGATGGACTGACACAGTTTAGACCCTCGATATCATACTAAACTTCTAGACATAAAGTTTAGTATTTACTGCATAAGTCCGGAGTAGAGAAAACTCACATGTCGTTCCTACCACTGCTTTCTCACTACCTTCCAAAAGGTCCCAAAAGTACAAGGATGACTGCTCCATCTGGTCTTCAACACTGACAAGGAAAAGCAGCAGCAGAACAAAGTGGCTTTAGAAGCACATAAGTATATGTGGAGCAGTATAATTCATGCAATATAACCAATTAACAGTCAAGACATTCAAATGTTAATTTAAAGGGTGAAATTTGTAAAATGCCTATTTACAGATTTCAAAAATAAGAAATTTTTCTTAAATCAACAAAGATTTGACCAATTATGACTATCAAGGAATAGACCAAAAGAGTTTAAGGCTGCCAATGAGGTATCATCAGTTATAATGTAAGTTTTCTAGATGAAAAGAAAAATAGATTGGAATCATTAAAAGCTGCATTTAATTTTAAAGACAGCAGCTTATTTTTCAAATTATGTTTTGCTGACATTTCACATACTTAAGCATATTACATTTCCTAAACCCAAAGTGAGAAGGAAGCAATAAGCAATCTAAGAGGTAATGATGGAGTAGATTATCAACATGGGAATAAAAAGATATATAGCTAACCACAGGTAATTAAGAGTTTTACTGGGAGCTGGGGATATAGCTCAGTTGGTAGAGTGCTGGCCTTGCATTCAATCCCCAGCACTGCAAAAAAAAAAAAAAAAAAAGTTTTATTGGGTCCTTCATGATATAAGTCTGATTTCTAGTAACAGAATAAATCTGATTCTGCTTGAACATGACTAATAAACACAAAGTTGGGGCAACCTGTATTTAACAAAGCAAAAACAGAGATGTTAAATGATTTACTCCATTTAAACAAAAATAGTAAGTGGCTAACTATAAGGGGAAAAATTGACCCAATATTGCTTATTGTAAAATTCACATTATCAGATCTATTTCTAAGAGTTTATTCACAGCATAAGAACATGCCAAGTTAAGTCTCACTTTTTAAGTTTAATGATAATGACCAAGTTAACTTTATTACCTCTATTTAAGTACAGCAAGAGTAAGAAGACAAAGACTATGAAACAAAAATTTAGGAATATCTATAATTAGTATCATGGTTAATATTTGTATGGGGTTAAAACTTGATCAGACATTTTTTAAATGATGTTACAATAAAGCAGCATATTAAGGAGACACTCAAACTTTTTTTCTGGACAATCTATCAAACCTGTCAAAGTTTTTCATATTGAATCAAAATAATGTTTTCTTAGTTGATATCTCTCTCTCCCCCCCCATATATATATATATATATATATATATATATATACACACACACACACATATATATATGTATTTATATATAATTAAAAAGCTAAAGTGCTATGTGCTCTATTTCAGGAAAATTTTTCATTAGCTTACCTCAGACTTTCATTTCTTTCAGGGCAGGTCAGTTTTGAAAATTTAATGAGGTAGTCAAGTTCTTTTGAAGGCAAATACACTGCACCATTCAAGCCCCCTATGAAGTCTTTTTGTACATGTTCCTGTGTCAGATTCTGCAATACATACTGAACTTGAAGTATAGTTCGAAGTTTTTTCTTCTCAGCCTCAAGTTTTAGCATGTGCTCCCTTCTCTGGGCCTTTTTCTGAGCTTTCAATAGCTGTGAAAACAAGTGCAGAATGACAACTCTCCACCACCACGTTAGCCATTCATAGGTTACAAGATCTAATCCCAAATAGCTGAGATTAGATAATAAATCTTGTGAATGCCAACCTGACCAGTTTCCCTAAGTCATCTCCTTTTCCAGTTAAAGATCTCACTGAGTAGACAGGTATAGTGAGCCACACCTGTAAACCCAGCAACTCAGGATGCTGAGACAGGAAGATGACAAGTTTAAGGCCAGCCTCAGTAATTTAGTGAGATCCTAAGCAACTTAGCAAGACCCTGACTCAAAAAAAAATATTTAAAAGAGCTAGGGATGTGGCTAAGTGGTTGTGGCTAAGTGGTTATGGCTGGGTTCAATCCCTGATACCCAAAAAAAAAAAAAAAAAAAAAAAGAACTCACAGAGTAATAAACTGATTTGTCTCAGGCAACCAGAGATAAGAGAGTCCAAAATATCTGACTCCCAACTCTCGGATGTAGCTAGTGTCTCTAAAAACACCATAATACAATCCAAAATATTAATCATTGATATCCAAATCTGGTCTCAAGATTTTATCTTTTCTTATTTATGTGTATCAAGCCTCTTTTATGCCAAATATTTTAAGAAAAACACTTTAATCTTGTGTTTTCAGAAATCCAAAATCCAAAATGCTCCAAATCTAAAATTTGAGACGCAACAGAACACCATAAAAGGAAAATTCCACACCTGATTTCAAGTGATAGCGTGTAGCCATAAAAAGTCAATGATAGCATATTTCTTCTTTTATTTAAGTGGAAACTCAAAAGTTGGAATACATTCTTATCCTCCAATTAAGGACCAATTTGGAAAGGATGAATTTACGTGAAATAAACCCCTCCAAATCAACAGTAATGAACGACAACTTATTTTTCTGAACCATGACTTAGAATGAGGAATCCCTCTGACAAGGGACAGAGCTCATCTCACAAATATTTTTCTTTTTTTTTTTTTTAGATGCCAGAGGAACAGCAAAGAAATTTTAAAAAGGGAAAATATTGCTGGGCACAATGGCCCACACCTATAATTCCAGCAGCTCAGGAGGCTAAGGCAGGCAGATCAAAAGTTCAAAGCCAGCCTCAGCAACAGTGAGGCACTAAGCAACTCAGTGAGACCCTGCCCCCAAATAAAATACAAAATAGGGCTGGGGATATGGTTCAGTGGTCAAGTACCCCCAAGTTCAATCCCTGGTACCCCCCAAAAAAGGGAAAATATAAAAAACATAGAAGAGACTATTTATAAGGCATACTCCCTCCCCATGGAATCAAATTTTTTTAAATTTCCTCAATTGTTGAAACATGACCTTTACAGGGCCTTGTAATGCTAAGATCTTGAAACAGTGAAGAATATTTCGTTAAGGAATGCTTAAGACTTTATATTAATTATTGACTAGATATGTCAGAAATAAAAGTTTGAAAAATCTGTATTGCCAACATAGAGAACTTAATGATTAGGGAGGGGCATGGGATATAGGTCAGTTGGAAGAGTGTTTGCC
Source organism: Glaucomys volans (assembly GCA_020662805.1). NCBI lineage: Eukaryota > Metazoa > Chordata > Mammalia > Rodentia > Sciuridae > Glaucomys > Glaucomys volans. The sequence goes on along the minus strand of JAJEJO010050022.1, from coordinate 166,436 downwards.
TTGCAAGCACAAGGCCCTAGGTTCAATCCCCAGCACCCCCCAAAAAAAAAAAAAAAAAAAAAAAAAGAGACTATTAGGGAGGCCAGACTTAATTTAAAATGAATCACAAATTCTCCATAATTCTCATGCTCTCAGTAAGAGTTCCAACTGTTTCCTCCTTTATTAAATAAAGTTCGACTAACAAGTCTATACTGTATAAATTTATAAGCATATGTTCAAAATTATCTTCAATATACTCATCAAAATTATTCTCCTCCTCAATGATTTCTGTAATTCCACAATGAAATAACACCTTAGATAACCAATACTTTATTCAGTGTCTCATGTTTCAGGTACCATTTGTTTTCCCTTAAGACTTCAGAAATCTGAAAAAATAATAGCTATCCTCAATTTTTAATACCAATATAATATCAGCAGAAATTAGAAGGATGATAAACAAACATTGTTATTAGATACTGACATTTCTTCAAGGTGATTAAACTGGTTTCAGGAAAAGCAAAGAAAACATACTCACATCTTGGCTTAGTCCAGAAAAGGTTTTCTGAAGTTCCTTGGCAAATTCCAAATTATGTAGCACTTCTTCATATTTCTCTACTGCTTCCTATCACACAGGAGAAGAAAACATCAATTCTGTGACCATATAAGTACAAATACGTCAAAATAAATGTTCCTTAAATACAGCAGAGGAAAGTTAAGACTTTATGAACTAGCCATTTACTATACACACATTGAAAAGCACTTACCTAAGGAAAAAGAACAAGTATCAGTACAAGTTTTATAAAGTTAAATGTAAAATTTCCATTTTAATGCTAGAAATTCAAGTTTATACTAGAAATCAGATCCCTATTTCTACCCTGTTCATGAAGTTTACATCAGAGAGGCCTGTGGGTTTTAAGAGCACTGAGGCTATAGGATTTCCCTGTAAATATTTATTCACCACTCAAATGTACAGTAGCACAGTGAGTATCACATAAATCAGTGAGCAACCTCAAAACATTTATGATATGGTGGAACATACATGTAAACAATTGTTTATTAACAGACAAACAATATCCTATAGGAAATTAAAAGAGCAAGTTTAAGATTTTTCAAACGAATAAAATTGATTTTAAAGGAAAAATGACTTTATTCATGAGAATTGAACTCAAAGCTATATGAAAGAAGGGTCAATTTGAAATAGAAATAGAGAACTTGCCCAAACAGATAAAGACATAGAAAGCCTCAATAATTAAAATAGTACATAGCATAGAATCCCCAGATATTGACCAAAAGAAATGAAAACATATGTCTGCAAAAAGATGTGTGTGAATGTACATAACAGGATTACTTGTTGTAGCCCAAAATAAAAACAATCCAAATATCCAGCAATAGATAAACAATGTGCATATCCATATAGTGGAATACTATACTATACTATACTATACATACATACAGCATGGACAAACATCAAAAACATCAGGTTCAGTAAAAGAAGCCAGATGCATAAGACTTTGTTTTATATGAAATGTCCACAAAAGACAAGTTAACAGAAATAGAAACAAATCAGGGCACAAAAGGGAACTTTAGGAAGTAAAACTGGATTGTAGTGATAATCGTAAAACTCCACAAATGTACTGTAAATCATTGAATTGTGCAATTATAATAGGTTGATTTTGTGGCACGTATGTTATACCTCAATAAAGCTGTTGGGAAAAAGTCTGACAATACTAAGTCTCTATGAAAGTACAAAAACCTACTAACTCCTTTGTACTATGAGTATTAGCATAAATTGGTACAATAATTTTGGAAGACCGTTTGACATTTTTGCCCATGAAGTTAACTATGGGCAAACCTTATAGCCCAATGATATGTATATACCCTGGAAAAAAAAAATCTTTCTCCCATGTCTTAACAACACATATATGTAAGATTGATGAGAGCAGAATTGTTCAAAATACAAGCAACTCAAGCACTCATCTATTCACAGACTACTATTAAGGTCTTCTATACTTCTCATTTGATTAATTTATCAGCAGCCTTCAACAAAAAGGCACTCTTCTGCTTTATAAATATCTTGCTTCTCATGTCAATAGACTTCCATTTTTTCCCACTTACTAGCTTATTTGCCAACAATATTTCCATTAACTTCTCTCACTTCAGTTTCTAGCATCTGTAAGATAGGCGTAAGACCTACTGCACAAAGATACTGTAGAATTTAAATGATTTAATATTTATAAAACACTTAAAATAATGCATGACCCCTAATAAATTCACTGTATCTGTAGCCATTATCCAAACATGAAATGTCAGAGACCCTCAGAACTCTGTCCTCAGTGTCTGTTCTGCTTTCTACATCCTGCCCACCATGGTCTTATCTTCTTTAATGGTTCAATTAGCAGCCATATAGGTGATAAATCTCTAGACTAAACTTTATACTCCAGATCATACACTTTTAAATATATACCCCCATGATATCTCATAAGCACATAAAAATCAGAGGTTAGAGCCAAAAGTGGTTTCAGGATTGCACAGTTGGGTGGCTGGCAAGACCATTTAATGAGTTTGGAAATACCACAGGAAGGAGGTTTTTGTTTTGTGTGGATGAGGTAGAAAAAAAGAGCTCAATTTTGTACTGAGATTTCTGTTTCACAATAAGGACGCTAGAGACAAGAGTACTAAAGTCCCAAGAAAAGGCTATTAGTTAGGGAAGACAATGGAAAGTTAAGATGGCCTGCCTTGATTAGGCCAATAGAAGAGGAATGATGAAGGAAAGACGATTCTATATTTTTTTTTCCCTTTTTGTGTGGTACTGGGGATTGAACCCAGGGGTGCTTAACTACTGAGCTATATCCTCAGCCCCTTTTACCCCCCTTATTTTGAGACAGTCACACTAAGTTGTCCAGGCTGAATTCAAACTTGTAATTCTCCTGCCTCAGCCTCCCAAATCACTGGGATTATAGGTCTGGGCCACTGTGTCCAGAAGATTTCATGTTATTTAATGAGCTTAGCTGAGGCAGGAGAATCACAAATTCCAGGCCAGCCTCAATAACTTAGCAAGATTCTGTCTCAAAATAAAACACGAAGCTGGGGATATAGATCAGTTGGTAGAGTGCTTGCCTCGCAAGCACAAGGCCCTGGGTTCAATTCCCAGCACTGCAAAAATAAATTAAAATTTTTTAAAAATAAAACAAAACAAAACAGGGCTGGGAGGATGTAGGTCAGTGGTAGAGTATGCTGGGTTCAATCCTCAGTACAGCCAAAAAAAAAAAAAGAAAAGAAAAGAAAAGAAAAAGAAGAGCCATACAGATAAGAGAAAGCTTTATTTACAGTATTACCAATGTCTGTTGGGTTAAAGAAGAAAATCAAACTAAAATTATCAAATTTCTCACAAAATTAAAGTATCGAGCTGGGGATATAGCTCAGTTGATAAAGTGCTTGCCTTGCAAGCACAAGGCCCTGGGTTCAATCCCTAGCACCGCAAAAAGAAAAAAAAAAAATTAAAGTATCAAAACCTAATACAGCTAAAGTAGTGCTTAAAGGAAAAATCATACCTTTTAAGGAATTTTTAAAAATAAAGTTTTTGTTAGAAAAAGTAGCAAACAAATCAAAAGGGAAGAGAAAAAGGCAAAAAGTGAAAATTTTTAAAAATCCAAAACTAATTCTTAAGAAAAAAAAAATGTGTATATGTGTGTATGGTATGTATGTATAAATACATATATGTATTTTTTTCTATAGACATATGTGTATGTATACACACACACATACACACACCTATCAGCTAGCTTCATGCGGGGGGGGGGGAAGGGTGGCAAGAATGGAGGAAGGATAAAGGCATAGAGGGAAGGGAGGGGTGGGGTCGGGGTGGGGGGTAAGAATAATAATAGAATGTGTGACAGACATCATTGCCCTGTGTACATGTATGAATGCACAGATGGTGTGACTCTACTTTGTGTACAACCAGAGAAACAATAGCTGTACTTCATTTGTGCTCAATGAATCAATAAGCAAATAAAAAAAAAATAAAGATACAGAACTCTTCTAAAAAAAAAAAAAAAAAAAAGGAATAAACTGAGCTGGGCGTGGTGTCACACACCTATAATCCCAGTGGCTTGGGAGGCTGAGGCAGGACAATCACGAGTTCAAAGCCAGCCTCAGCAAGGGCAACGTGCTAAGCAACTCAGTGAGACCCTGTCTCTAAATAAAATATAAAAAAGGGCTGGGGATATGGCTCGGTGGCCTAGTGCCCCTGAGTTTAATCCCCAGTTCCAAAAAAAAAAAAAAAAGAAAAAGAATAAACCGAGGTCTACCTATGGAGGTTGCCAGCACTGAAGTGGATTGCACAGTGGGAAAGAAAGCAAGCAAGCCCTATTTGGCCAAAATTTTTAAAGGTTAAAATAAATAATCTCAAGATTAAAAAAGAAGAAGAAACTAAGGAACTACAACCAAAAAAATTAAAAATAAATAGAAAGTAACCATAGACGCAGGCAATGAACTTTCATTAAAGGAACAACTTCATCCCAATCTATGCAAATAACTTTTTAAAAAATAAATTATTTTCAAGGAAAAGGTTTTGAAAGTTGATTCTAAAAGAAAAATCTAAACAATATCAATGTTCAAAGGACAATAATAGACAATATTTTCAAAGAGCTCCATTCCCATCTCAAAAAAAATTTTTTCAGATAGTTTCACAGTGGAATTCAACCAAACTTTTAAGACTATGTATAATGGAGACTGCTGCCACATAAATTAAAAAAATAAAGTGAATGAATAAGTGTAGCATGGAGAATATTTAGGGCAGTGAAACTATTCTAAATGACACTATAATGCTAGATGTGACATGTAAAGTACACCAAGGGCGCTGGAGGTATATGCCTCAGTGGTAGAGCACCTGCCTACCATGCAAACTTCTAGGTTCCATCCCTAGCACCAATCCAAAAATAGAGAACGGAACGAAACAAAGATAAACAATATACAACATCAAAAGTGAACCCTAATATAAACTATGAACTTTGGGGAGATGATGATGTGACAAATGTAGGTTTATTAAATGTAACAAATGCATCTCTCTGGTGAGGGACATACATAATGGAAGAGGCTGGGGGTATGCAAGGGGGCAAGTGGAAATTTCAAACTGATAAGGCCAGTTTGTATTTTCTGCTCAATTTCCCTATAAACCTAAAATTGCTCAAAAACTAAAGTCTATTAAAAAATAGGAAGAGGGGGCTGGAGTCGTGGCTCAGTGGTAGAGCGTTTGCCTGGCACGTGTGAGGCCCTGGGTTCGATTCTCAGCACCATATAAAAATAAATAAATAAAATAAAAAATCCATTGGCAACTAAAAAATATTAAAAAAAAAAGAAAGAAAGAAAGAAAGAGAGACAAAACAAAGACCACCGAAAAAAGTATCTACAGTAGACTGTAGAAAATAAGAAAATAGAAAGGGTTGGAAGAAAATAAGGGTTGGAAGGACATTTGTTTATATAAATTTAAAGAAATTCTGGAAGAACAGAACAATCTATTAACAACTAGTATATAGCAACATGAGAACTGACCAGAGAAAAGATGGGGTGAAAGAAAAACTACAACTTTTTAAATATTTCCTGGTTTCTGAACTGTATGAAATATTGCCAATTTTAAAAACTAAACTCAGGGCTTTTATTTTTTTATCTTTGACATAGTAGCTATACACATTTGTGGGATAGAGTGTGATATTTAAATACATGTATAAACATGTAATGATCATAGGGTAACTGGTATTTCCATTGCCTTGAATATTTACCATTTCCTTGTATTGAGAACACTCAATCCTCTCTACTAGCTATTTTGAAATATACAATTAATTGTTGTCAACTTAATATGCACCAGATACTAACTCCTTTTGGTCTATTAACCTTCTGGTCTCACTAAATCCACCCAGAGTTTTATTAGAAGCCACTATGTCTGAAAAAGAATCATAAGTCACTTACCAACTGGTCTGGATTAAGTTGCTCTCCATTTTTTAGGCGATCTTTGTAATCTTCCAGTTTGAGCTGCAAAAGAGAAACTTGTATCTACCATGATCTGATAAAAAAAATTCTGAAGCAAATAAATACCAGACTTTGTTCCCTTTGAAAACCAAGTTCTTGAAATAAGCTATCAATATGCAAGAATACCATATTACTACAGGCAGCAGCAATTAAATTAGTTCCGGTCATGGGGGGGGAAACCACATAGGATAACATTACTCTGGTCTCTGCACTGTTCCAGGGTAGCCAGTCTCTTTGTCCCACAGAATTGAGCCCTCAGATTTGCCACTACTTTTTTGTATTGTTTCATTCAACTGCTGCAACAAAACCCTGACACTGGCTGACTTTAAGCTTTAGGTCAATATCTCAATGGTGCAACAGCCTCAGCTCCAAGCACAGCTTGAATACCACAAGTATAAGCCACTGAAAATGGTATGTTCTGATGTTGATATTTCAACTATTTCTATAGTTGCAATAGGAAAGTGGCTCTCTTGAGGTGTAATATTCTTTCAGGTAATAACCATGTATCCACACATGCCAGGAGTTGGAGCAGTAGGACAGTGCTGAGTGATGATAAGGCAGTGTGGCAGCTGCTTCATGCTCCCCTTTCATTTAATTCTCACAACTCTAAAGTAAGTAGTAGTCTCTTGTTTTACAAACTGAAGAAATGGGTTAGGTAGTTGAGTTCCCAACATGTATGAATACCTCTGAAGGAGGAGTTCCACAAAAGTGACTTTTTGGCTATGTGATTAATGGAATCCCTGGTGATTTAGTGGTCCAGTGTAAGAGTAACAAAATTTCAAACCAATAAGGCCAGTTTGCTGTAAGGGACCACAGTAGATCCATTAAGAATAAGAGGTCTGCCAGGCAGGCATGGTGGCACATGCCTGTAATCCCAGCAACACAGGAGGCTGAGGTAGAAGCACAAGTTCAAAGCCAGCTTCGGCAACATACAAGGCCCTAAGCAACTTAGTGAGACCCTGTCTCAAATTTTAAAAAAATAATAAAATAGGTTGGAGATGTGGCTTAGTGCTTAAGCACCCCTGGGTTCAATCCACAGTATGGGGGGGGGGCGGTCCTCAGAAGGAAAAGGAAAAATACTGAGAAATGATATTGACCAAATTATATTGTTATACTGTGTGGATGTATGAATAGGTAACAACAAATCCTACTATTATGTACAACTATATGACCAATAAAAAATGTGGGGAAATAAAAGAATGTAAGGTCTTCATAGTACTTAATCGCACTGAACCCAAAGAAGTTTCCCAAAATTGGGCACAAAGGGAGCACCTAGCAACATGTTAGATGATTCTGATGTATGAAGCATAATGAAATGTAAAGAAAAGGGAATTTTTTTTTTTTATTTTTTTTTTTGGTACTTGGGCATTTATCCCAGGGGCATTTAACCATGAGCTACATCCCCAGCCCTTTTGCTTTTTGTTTTGAGACACGGTCTCACTAAGTTGCTGAGGCTGGCTTTGAACTTGCAATCCTCCTGCCTCAGCCTCCTGAGCCACTGGGATTACCCACCACACCAGGCTGAAAAAAAGGGATTTAAAAGGATGGTGTGGTGCTAGATTGTTAGAATATGAAAGTATTGGGAGGTGATGGGCAAAGCTTTCATATGAGAAGAAATGTGACAGGGTAGCAAAATACATGTATCCCACTACATGCTAGCTCAAGTTCACTCCTATTAACCAGTCTACATGTCTAGCAATTTTTATTAGAGATTTTTTTATCAGACTGTATGCTAGTTACAAATAATTCATTTTTCAGGACCTTTAAATGAAGGGTTTTTTTTTTAAATAACATTATTCTAAAATTATAAAAATTAAAAAGGTAAAAAATTTTTTCTCTTCCTTTTTAAGACAGGGGTCTTGCTATGTTGCCCAGGCTGGCCTTGAACTCCTGGGCTCAAGCAATTCTCCTGCCCAGCTTCTCAAGTAGTTGGGACTAGAGGCACATGCCACTGCACCGGCTCAAAGCATTTTCCTCTTAAGACTTCTATTTATAATCAGACTACTTAATGCACAGGGACTTACCTTAGTCAATCATATGCCCCCAACCCTGTGGTGCTCAATTGGGCAATTTTGTCCCCCAGAGACATTTAGCAATGTCTGGAGATAGTTTGGGTTATCACAACTTGGGGAGTTAGAGGGAGATGGATCAGCATCTTTTGGTAAAGACCAGGAATGTCACTAAACATCCCATAATACTCAAGATAGCCCCTCGTAACAAAGAATTATCTGGCACAAAATATCACTGGTATCAAGGTTTCAAGTTCTGCTCTAATTTCATGGTTAAACTTATTAGTTCAGTTACCTGCTGAATTATGTGACATTTTCCTGATAGGAAATTTCCTAAAGGAAGCACAAATGTAAAAGAATTCTTTTCTAGCATTATAGTAGCCACAACTTAAGGTTATTTTTTCATACTAAACTTGATATTTAAGGAAATACATGAAAAATAAATTGCATTTATTAGTGCCATAATAATGACATAAACCCACTATATTTTTTAAGCATTTCCCAGGTTCCTCCTGTAATGGCTTTTGAGTCTTAAAATGCTTTCCCAGAAGCTTGAAACAAAAGCACTGGTACTATCAGGTATTCAAAATTAAAGAGGAACAATAGTTAATGTAAACGTAGGTTTACGTATATGTAGTTTCTCCATCTTAGGGAAGCCATTAATGAACCTTCATCAATAGTTTATTCTTTGACTAGTTCTCATAGTGGTAGGGAATTTGTGCTGATCCAGGAAAATTTACCTTATCACACTTGTGATCAAATGCATGCATTCAAAAGAAAAATAATGAAGCTATTAGCAACTGGCCCTTTTTTACTTCCTTCCTGGCTTAAAAAAAAAAAAAAAAAAGGAAGAAAAAAAGAGACAGAAAGGGGGGGGGGGGGAGGGAAGGAGGGAGGGAGATGGGGATGAGGGGAGATAAAGTCAACCAGATACTTTAAAATCTTTTTAAACGCTCCATTGAAAGCAACTTCCCAGGATTAGGGGTATAGCTCAGTGATAGAACACTTGCCTGGCATGTTTGAGGCCCTAGGTTCAATCACCAGCTCCAAAAAAAGAATTTAAAAAAAAAAGCAAAGCAACCTTCCTAAGGTTTAACTAGATCTTGACATGAAAATATTTACAAGCATGTAGGTCCAGATAGTTACTCAGCTTCCCATCTACAGCAGAAGAGAACCATGACACAACAAAGCAATGTTCATACCGTTTCACAGGCTACATGACTCAGGAAATGGGAAATGTTTTGGACACATCAGCATTTACTATAACTTTAAGCTGATAATAACCCTGGGGCCTTTTTACAAGGCTGTCCACAATACTTTCACCTACCAATCTCAAACCAACACCTAGCAAACATAAAAATTAGTGCTGAAACATTTTCTGGCTCTACCGTGGGTAAAGCTTCCAATGACTGCAGCAGCTACACTGCAATATCAACTGCTGCAGAAAGTCACAAGGAAAACAAGCTAAAAAAGCAGGCTTTCATTCATCTATGAAAAAAAATTTATACTATACTCAAAAAAATAATCTGCCCTAAAATAACTAGCTCTTCAAGAATTTCAAGAGCAGTGTGCATGATAGTTTCACTCTGAAGAATACTGCTATTCAGCTGTGTTGACAAAAGAAACAAAAGATTTAATACATTCAATATTTAGCCTGCTTGTTTAAATTGTTCTCAGACAACTAAATCCCAAGCTTAATTAAATCTTCAGGAAAGAAGATATATGATTCTTGACATAAAGAAAATGTCAACTTTTTAACCCTTAAGATCATGCATATACAGGGCTGGGAGGGGGAAAAAAAAGTTACCTTCTTTTTCTCGATGTTTCTAATTTTGTGTTTAAGGCATATGAGTCCATTATCAATATAGGTCTCATATGCCTGGGAAGGAGATGCAGCAGAACTGAGAGTAGACTGCAGGGGGCTGAGGGCCCGCTGGCTTTCCCCGTGCTGATTGTGGTTCACTTGGGGCTTGGCTGACTTCATATTCCCCTCTCTTCCCTCCTCTGAATGGCCTGAAGGTGACTGGTAACCAAAAGGGGATGGAGAGAGTTGCACCATTGAAACAGATGAGGCTGAAGGAGGGGGGAAAAAGTTAAGTATAAAAGTAAACTAGAGGGACAAGCCAGGCTTTAACTTCCCTGGGGAAGTCTAGACCCACTTTCTTAAAATTCTCTTCCACAGAAGTGAATTCAGAACCTAATGGTGCTTCAGATACTGAACGTCCATCCCATTATTTTTAAAATAATTAGTGACAAGCACTCACCAAAAAGGATAGCCTTTACATAAGCAAAATCTACAATATGGGGGATATTTCCAGAAATTCGATTTTCCACATGGTCAGGAAGAACAACCCATAAGCCATGGTTTCCAAGTTCCTCTCGTAAGGGCATATCACATTCTGAATAACTTCTGTGATCAAATGGTCTCTCACATGCACATACAAATAAGCTTTCCATGTTTGGGACCTCTAAGGCAACCACTCGAACCTCTTTATCTGATCCCTCACTCCCAGCCCCCAATCTTAATTATGAATGACATTTAAAAGAAAATCTTAAACTCACTCGCTAAGTGGACCAGCAGTTTCTTGAACAAGAATGTTAAGTTCTCTTTGATTGCTCTAGGACCTAGAGGTTAAGTCCATTTCTACTGGACATTTTTAGCCAGGTACCCTCTCAAGCTGCTAGCACCCGAGTTGATTTTCGGTCCTAGGCAAACCCCAAACCACTCACACTCAACCGGTTTAAAGTTCATCCTAGCAAGCTTTGAACTGCCCTCATCAGCGGCCCTTGGGCACTGAGGTATCCATCCCACTCCCCTTAAGCGCATCCCAAAGCAAGGGCAAAACAGGCCCCTAGCAGGCCAGCGCTGATTCCAAGTCTCCACATGGGTCCGCGCTTGGGGAACCTCCACCCAGCGGCCCCCAAGGGACCGACCCATCCCCCTTCCCACAGCCCTCCGGGGCCACTTCTGCAAGGTCGCTGGGGAGGCCGACCTGGGGAGAAAGGCACGAGCCACTGCCCTCAAGGACCCCGCCCAGCGATGCCAAGCCCCCCTCCACCTCGTCGCTGCCACCCGAACGTGCCCACCCTCGCCAGGCAGGTCACCTCCCCCCGCCGCGCCGACCGAGGCCGCCGCAGCCCGGCTTCACCTCCCCGGGCCGCCAAGGCCGCCGCTGCCGCAGCCCGGGCCCGCCTTCGAAAGCCGGCGGGAGCCAGGCGAGCTGCGGAGGTGGACCGGCGCCACCCCGCACTCGCGTCTCCTCCTCCTGTCTCCTCCCTCTCCCCTCCCAGTCCTGGCCCGCGGCGTCTGCGGCGCCGGGCGCTCCGCCGACTCAGCCGCTCGTGCCCAGGCCCGCCCTTTCCGCCGCGCGCAGCTTTTATAAGCCGCGCCCCGCCCCGTCCCCCGCCCGCGCGCGCGTCCGCGAGCCGCCCCGCCTCCTTCCGGCGTCTCCGCCCGGGCTGCCTCTGGCCGAGGTCCCGGGGTGTGCGTTCCCCTCGACCTGCGGCTGGCGGTCGGTCGGGAGAGGGCGCATTCTCCAGCGGTTGCAAATTGCTGGGCACCAGGTGACCTGCGTAAGGACGAACGCCGGCAGGCGGTAAACCGCGCAGCCCCATCAGGGGGGCCTTGCTGATTGCATTCAGCATCAACGGGCAGCGCGACCTTGAACAGGTGATTTCAATGCCTCGAAAAGGGCAACACGCCCTTTGTGGAACTGACAAATAAACCAGCCTTGCATCTGGTGATTTAGGTGGGCACTTGTGAAATGCAGAGACGTCTTTGCCACTTGGATAACACCCTTCATAGTAGAATGGGGAAACTCACCATTTCCGAAGCAGGGACTTGGCCCGGAGCTGGGGTTGTGGTAGCGCGCTTGCCTAGCATGTATGAGGCACTGGGTTCAATTCTCAGCACCACATATAAATAAATGAATAAAATAAAGTCCATCAACATCCAAAAATTTTTTCTTAAAAAGAAGTAGAATGCCCCAAATCAGTCTTGCCCCCCAAACTATAGTAAGGCAACTCTGCATCTTTCAGTAATAAGATTGTGTTGCTGTGAAATGGATTAATTCATTGGCACTCAAAAGTGGAGAAAAATTTTTTTGTAAGGATGCATGAAATCAGGAGGAAAGGCTGGAAATAATCAGAGTTTCTGAAGGAAAGGACAAGTGTTTCTTACCAACTAAACAAATTTTTAAAAAATAACTTGGCCCCAACACGTGTCCAACTGTTTTCACCAAATGGAATTGTTTTAGGTTTTGTACCTAAGACTCTGATAAAAATTTGGGCTAGCAAGAAAAGAACAGAAAAATCAGAAGAGTAATTAAGAAAACAAGGCTCCAGTTTTAAGTCCGGCAGATCTCACACACACAAAAAATTGTGTTAGCATTTCTTGATACAGTATTTTGCTCTTTATTGTTTGTGTTCTTTTCAGTTCCTGGTGATATTATGTACCTTAATGTTACATTTTAGCTTTAAATCTCTGAATCTACTGTAGCAACCTTGAAGGTCAGACAAATAGGAGAATATTCATATTTGACTCTTTGTTTATAACGGGAGAAAGAACAAGCTGCTGAGGAGAGGAGGAAGGCTATGCCTCCATCCTTGACCACCCACAAAAAGAGTGGACATGATTAGAAAAAAATGTGGGGACTGAGGATGTAGCTCAGTGGTACAGTGTTTGCCTAGCGCACTCAAGGCCCCGAGTTCCTCCCAGTACTAAAAAAACAAAGGGCTCATGTTTGAATCAAGGAGTTGGCACAAAGTTAGAGCTTGTATGTACAGCTGGAGCCAATAATAAAAATGGTATTTCCAAACCAGACAAAACTATCCCTTGGATTGTATAGATCTCACTATAGATCCCAAATAATCCATTAAATCAAATAAATCATTTATTTCCCAGCATATATTGCAAAAATGAATCAAGAAAGAATGCAAAAGCAAAAATAATTAAACAACAAGTTCAGTACAATACAGTCTGTGTATGCAGAGCATAACATAGGAGAATACACAATAATGTTATAACCATGTCTTCTGAAAAATGAGAAAGATGATTTAGACCAAAGCTTTCCAGAGTCTGGGAATGTAGCTCAGTGGTGGAGTGCCTGCTTCACATGTGTGAGACCCTGGGTTCAATTCCTAGCACCGCAAAAAAATAAAAAGTAAAATAAACAATTACCTGCCAGAGGAGATCCTTAAAGCCAACAAATCTGGCTTGTTTTGAAAGGAACTGCTCCCAAACTTACTTGTCAGTGATTTGGTGTGTTTCTCCTTCCCCTAATCCCTATTTTCTATAATACCTTAATCTGTCTTGCCCACTGGGAGGCAGTATTTGTAGACCTCCTTCTCCAAGTTTAGCAAGGAATTACGATATTTGAAATATGATAAAAAGTATTGTTTCAAATCAATGAGGGAAGAATACATTCAGTTCACTCTATAGGTATTCAATGGATACCGGCTTAAGTGTTGGGTGATAGGGATCTAATGGTGAGTGAAACAATATGCCCCTGTCCTCCTGGAACTGGGTGGGAATTCAATAAAAGCTACAGGTATAAACGGCAGAACAGCCAAATCAATAAAATAGACAAAAATATTAAAGAGATGGTTTCATTTTGGCAAAAGCAACAAGACTTTACATCCATTGAAAATATGAAATGCTAAATATGCACTGTCTGGCAAAGGTACCATTCCTGCAGGGGATGCTGCAGTCACTTATAATTAAATGTAGCTTCATGTTGTTGACACTGAGAAGACTAATTCACTAGAGGGTGTGAAAGCTGGTAGCATGCAAGTGGAGATGTGAGAAATTATTTTGGACATTTTGTTACAGGTGATAGAAGTCTGCTTCTCAGGGGTTCTATAAGACTTGGGGGTAGGGCAGAGAGAGAAAGAGGCAAAGGAAGATAGAGATTCTTGGGGAAACAGTTAACATAAGTTTATTTAAAATAGTGTATTTTCACATACTTTCAGATCAACAGAGTTCTCTTCAATATTTTAGGAGAAATATTTTCATGAAAGTAAAGACCCAAGCAATACAGACCTCAGGCAGGAAAAAAGTTTCTGTAATCATTTTAGGCATTTTTTTAAAGAGAATTCCTACTTTTTAAGATGAACATTTTTGTGGGTTTTTTTCATGAAATTATAATTATATGTTATAGTATGGTTTATGCTATTTTTTGATTACTAGAATTAATGCATTAATAGTGTTTCACTATTAAGTCCCTTTGAAATACAAGTCCTTTGGAAGAATGACCAAGTGCAGCTGCTTTCCTAATGTCCCTGTCATGGGCTACTTTACATTTTCTGTGGCGCTTCCCTACTTCCCTTTCCAGTGTCCTCTCCCTGCTGCCCAGTTTGAAATACCTACCGTGGATTCTTTTTGTTTGTAATTAATATCAAGTGAAAGTGGACAGCAAGCTCTACCTTTCCACCAGTAATTGAGCTACTTTTTGCTAATTGATCTAAACGTCCCTACATCTGTTTTGCACTCATCATAATACTAATATTCTTTAGGCTACTGGAAATAGCCTCTTTAAACCTCTACAGCATTATTAAAGCTTTAAAGCAGATATTTCTGCCAAAATAAATTCAATGAGTTAGTTATTTTAAAAACATTTCCCTTAATCCTCAGCAGAAGACTAAGAGAATGCATATTGTTCCTGTAAGTTGACAGTGAAATGATTTTTAGGTCATGGAAAAGAAAGGAAAATAAACAGTATGTTGGTTTTCATTTCATATTTTTTAAACTATGTAGACTTTAAGAACCTTCACTTTTTTCTTAAAATGCCTAACAACTAGTAAGTACAACGTAGTGGGGAACTAGACAAAATGGAACTGCACTTGAATAAAATTCACTTAAAATGTTTTCATTGATGCAACTGTTTTTCTAGGAGATTCCCCTTCAGACACAGGTGGGTAAGAGCACAAGCTAAGTGTAAGTTGATTTCTTAGGACTTTAGTTTTATAACCTCTAAAATAAGATAATAATTCACAGGGATGTTTTGGTGATTAAATGAGCTAACAGATGTAAAGTACTTAGCACATTGTCTGGCATATAGTCCTAAATGGTAGTTATTCTTTTTTTTTTTTTTTTTTTCCTTTCTGTTTTTCTACCCCCACCCCCACCCCACCTACAGTTCTGGGGATTGAACCCAGGGGTGTTTTACCACTGAGCTATCTCCTCAGCCCTTTTTACTTTGTTTTGAGATGGAGTCTCATTATATTGCCCAGGCTGACCTCAAATTTGGTGATCCTTCTGCCTCAGCCTCCCAAATCACAAGGATTATAGGTCTGCACCATTGCACACCTGGCCACAAAAGCAGTTTCCACTCTTATGCTAATGTCTACGCTAGAAGACTAGTAAGGAGCCAGGGAGGAACACATCCCATGGAAACTTCTTGACCATTTAGGCAGTCTAAGGAAAGGAGGTAAAATACTGCACTCCTAAAACTGAAACCCCACATCTCAGAGGAGTGCAAATTGACAAAATAGCACAGCCTCCTTTCTCATGCTTTGTATTGTTGGGGCATCTTCTCTTCAAGACGAGGGCTTTTGCTAGTCCTACCTACTACTACCACTATTAATGTTACCAATTCCAAAAACATCTTTTAGAGTTACAGCAACACTGATTCTCCTTCCAACCAATCTGTGCTTTCGTTTGTGTAAAGCAAAATTTGGAGGTGAGAGGTAGAGGGCATCTAATAATCACATATAGAAAGAGAACTAGACTAAGACTCAGATAGGCAGAGTTCTACTTCTGGCTCTTCCCATGACAGGTCGTGAACCTGGGCAAATAACTTCATTTGTCTGTGAACAGTCCAATAAAAAATCAAGTTGATAGCAATTCTATCCACTTTTCTATATATACACTATCACCAAAGCCATGCTGCCATATTCTGTGCAGGATATAGCAACAGATTCCTCTGGATTTCTTGCTTCCCTGTTGGTGCCACTATAATTTATCCTAGATACTGAAGCAGAGAGATATTTAAGAAATGTAAATCAGATAGAATCCCCTGCTCAAGATTCATAATGGGGGCTGGGGATATAGCTCAGTTGGTAGAGTGCTTGCCTTTGCATGCACAAGGTCCTGGGTTCAATCCCCAGCACCACCAAAAGAATAAAAAAGAGTCATAATGGTTTTCTACCCTACTTAGGGAAAAAAAATCCACACTGCCTAAAATGGTGGGAGCTAAGGATGTAGCTCAATGGTAGAACACATGCTTAGCATGCAGGAAGCCCAGAGTTAAATCTCCAGTATCTGCACCCCCACCCCACCAAAAAAAGATGGTGTTCATAATACAAGCCTTCCGCCAGCCCTCCCCCCAACAGCTTCTCTAACATTATTGTAACTGACAGACTCTAAGGTGGACTCCCATAATCCCCACCTCTAGATATTCATTCCTTGTGTGTTCCCTGCCCAGGGGGTGGGGTCTGAATATGTTTTTAACCATAGGTGATGGGATGTCACTTCCATGATAACATTACATAAGATAGTAGCCCATCTTGCTTGGAGACTCTTTCCTTTGCTGTCTTTGAGGAAGCAAGCCGCCAGATTGGGAATACCCATGTACACGAAGCTGAGAGCAGCCTCCAGCTGACAGCCAACAAGAGTTTGAGCCCCTCAATCCAACAGTCATGAGGGTCTGAGTTCTCCCACAACTAGTCAAGCTGGAAGCAGATCCTCCATGAGCTTCAGATGAGACCCCTACCCTGGCCGACACCTCAATTGCAGCTTTACAGAGAACCCAGCTAAACTGTGCCTGAATTCCTGATCCACAGAATGAGCTAATAAGTTGATTTGAGATGTTATATTTGTGGTAATGTTGTTACCTAGCCATAGGTAACTAATACTGTTGTCTTAAACCACACTCCTCACCGGCAGCCTTCCTACCCTGGCTTTCATGCTGCTCTCCCTTAATGTCAAGGTTATTCCTTTCTAAGTGTTTTCCGACACCCTCTGCCTAGGAGGCTCTTAACCTAGCTCTTCACTTCAACTTCTCTTGTCATTCAAGGTTTTAGCTCTTATATTTTTCTTATCTACCTAAAATAGTCATTATGAGAGTAGCATATTATGTTTTATTTCTCTTCATATGATTTTTTGTTGTTGTTGTTTTGGGTTTTTTTGGGTTTTTTTTGCAGTGCTGGGGATTGAACCCAGAGCCTTGTGCTTGCAAGGCAAGCACTCTACCAACTGAGCTATATCCCCAGCCCTTCATATGATTTTTTATTACATGTAAACTTTTCTTCATTCTGTTTCCCTACTCTATAATGTGAATTATTATATACCTAGAACCTGAAACAGTGCCTATAAGTAACATTCAGTAAATAATTTGTTATCACTCAATAAGTATTGGGAGATATTTAAGCTCTTGCCAGTATTAAAATAGTCTCAGATCTATAAGGGACATATGCAAAATGTTCATGGAACAATATTTATGATGTCATGAGTGGGAGATAGAATGGGTGTCCATCACTGGGAGAGTAGATCAGTGAAATTGGTGGATGCACACATGGAGAACTGTGCAACAATTAGAAGCAACGAATCATAAGAGCATGTTGCAGCATGGCTAGATTTAAAGCATAATGCCCAAGATTAAGATGTATAGAATGCACATATTTTGCACCCAAAGATTCCTATTTTTATAAGAACCAGGCAAACAAGACTACATTAGATAGATTAGAATACTTGCCTTTAAGAGGGAAAGGAGATGCAAGTGGAAAATGGGGTTAACAGGGAGTCAATGGAGTCAATAAAACAGAAGAACCTTGCACAGACTAATAATGATAGTGTGCTAGGAATTGAGCTGTATGATTAATTCCATCTTCTGCATCTGAGAGCAGAATTAAAACAAAACAAAATTGTGTGATTCAGAGATCCAGAAGATATCAGAACCTAAGGCTAAGGCCTAAGGCTAAGAAGTATTGGATCACATTCTGGAAGGTGACCCACACCAGGAGTCTGTTATCCTTGACCCCTACTTTTCCTTCCCTCTGGTTGATACTGGGCATCCGGGTCCTTCCAATTTTCTCTCAAATTAGTCTCCACCCATCATAGGTTTCTGTCATGATAAAACTTAGCTACTCTTGCATTAAGAAGTATACAATGTATAATTCTCTCTGTTTTTGTGACATTAGAACTCTTAATGATCAAAGCCAAGTGTCTTTATGTTTTGGTCTCTATGATCACTTTGATTATCTGAAGCAAATGTTTATTCCAAAGGAAGAATTCGGCAGGGCGCGGTGGCACACGCCTATAATCCCAGCGACTTGGGAGGCTGAGACAGGAGGATTGAGAGTTCAAAGCCAGCCTCAGCAACTTAGCGAGGCCCTGTCTCTAAATAAAGTACAAAATAGGGCTGGGGATCTGGCTCAGTGGTCGAAAGCCCCTGAGTTCAATCCCTGGTTCAAAAAAAAAAAAAAAAAAAAAAGGAAGAATATCACCCGAAATATTCCCTGGGTTTTCAAATCTCATAACAATTTGTCTATGGTCTTTATTCTCAAGAGCTGATTTAACAGGTTATAAATCCATGGCTCACATTTTCCTGCTAACACATAATGGACTGTCAGACCTCTGTATTGCAGTTTATACCTTTCTCCACTGGAATGTCCTTCCCACTTGTCACCTGTCAAACTCTATTCATTCATCTCTGCCCAATGATGACTTTCTATCACGACAGAGTCCTTCCTGTCTGCTCTTTATGGAATTATGTTCTGTTTTCAGAAGCCTTCTTATGCAGCTTTCTATATTATATCACTTAACACTTCATGCATGGCTAAATTGTTAAGCTTTTCCTACGTGCTAGGCACAGCTGAGCCATACAGTAGACTAATTACATGTAGTGTATGTCAGTAAAATGACACTTCTGCTACGCCTTTGTGTTTGCTCTGGAAATGAAAATTGCCTAAGCATCTAAGGGAAATTATACTAAAAATAGTCTTCCAATCAACAGGTTTAGTATACAATAAAAATATTTTCAAGTAGTGCAATCCTTTGCTGCAAGGTTGAGAAAAACCTGTTTAGTACCTCTAATCCTTCATTCCTTTCCCTTTCCATACGAAAAACGAGTTTTTCTTTGATCAGTTTTTTTTTTTTTTATTTATGTGTGAATTAAATCAAAAAACTACCTGAGAGCTGGGTGCGATGGCACAAGCCTGTAATCCCAGCAGGCCAGGAGGCTGAGGCAGAAGGATCTAGAGTTCAAAGCCAGCCTCAGCAACAGCAAGGGGCTAAGCAACTCAGTGAGACCCTGTCTCTAAATGAAATACAAAATAGGGCTGGGGGTGTGGCTCAGTGGTAGAGTGTCTGCCTGGCATGCATGAAGCCCTGGGTTCAAACCCTTGCATCACAAATAAACATAAACAACAGTGCTTCCTGCTTAAAAAAACAAACAAACAAACAAAAACTACTCGATACAATTCATATATTCTGGAACTGATAGGATGCCATTATCTACTCCAAGGAATGCTTATATATTGTCATAACTATAGAACAACAAAGTATAAAGATTACATATTATTCTTAGGTAGCATTTTTGGGGGGTTTATTTATTTATTTAATTTTTTTTTTTTTTTTTTTTTGGAACCTGGGATTGAACTCAGGGACACTTGGCCACTGAGCCACACCCCCAGCCCTATTTTGTATTTGATTTAGAGACAGGGTCTCACTGAGTTGCTTAGGGCCTTGCTAAGTTGCTGAGGCTGACTTTGAACTCCCGATCCTCCTGACTCAGCCTCCCAAATCGCTTGGATTACAGGCCTGCGCCACCGCGCCCGGCTTATTATTTTGAACAGGGGATTGAACTCAGGGGCACTAGGCCACTGAGCCACATCCCCAGCCCTATTTTGTATTTTATTCAGAGATAGGGTCTCACTGAGTTGCTTAGCGCCTTGCCCTTGCTGAGGCTGGCTTTGAACTCATGATCCTCCTGCCTCAGCCTCCGAGCCTCTGGGATTACAGGCATGCCCTGCGCCCACCACATCCAGCTTAAGGTAGCATCTTTAACAGGGCTATGTTTGTTTTTCATTCAAAATAATGTTATCACTCCCTATGATTATTTAACTAAATATGCTTGAAATTATTTTGTTTGAACAGAATATTTTGTTTCATTAAGAAAACTAATTTCTTCTCAGAAATTTTCTGCAAAACCTTGTAGTATGCATAACTTTTAAATAAAAAAGAGAAGAATGTGTCAGTCTCGTTTTTAAAAAAATATTGTCTAAGTAATCATCAATATTACAAACAATAATAAAGGTTGGAGAGGATATGAAGAAAAAGGAGCAGTTTCATACTGTTGATGTGATTGTAAATTGGAACAACCACTATGGAAATCAGTGTGGAGGTTCCTCAAAAGACTAGGCATAGAGGGCTGGGGATATAGCTCAGTTGGTAGAGTGCTTGCCTTGCAAGCACAAGGCCCTGGGTTCAATCCCCAGCACCACACACACACACACACAAAAAAAAAAAAAAAAAAAAAAAGACTAGGCATAGAACCACCATATGACCTAGCTATAACACTCCTCAGCATTTATCCTGAAGAATTAAAGTCATCATACTATAGTGATACACACATACCCATGTTTATAGCGGCACAATTCACAATGGCTAGACAATGGAACCAGCCTAGGTGTCAATCAACAGATAAATGGATAAAGAAAATATGGTGTATATACACACTGGACTTTTTTTCAGCCATAAAAAAGAATGAAATTGTGTCATTTGCAAGAAAATGGATGGAACTTGAGAACATTATGTTAAGCAAAATAAGCCAAACTCAGAAAGTCAAGAGTTGTATGTATTCTTTCATATTTGGAAGCTAGAAAAGAAAAAGGAAAAGAAAGTTATGTGTGTTGGGGTAGGGGTGGGGAAATCTCCTGAAAATCAAGGGGAGATCAGTAGAATAGAGGAAAGGAACCAGTGACTGAAAGTAGGGGAGGGAGGGGGGAGTGCTGGGGAGCCAAATGGGTCAAATTATATTGTGTGCATGGAGTAATTTGTAACAACAGATCCCACTGTTATGTACAACTATAATACACCAATAAAAAATGTGGGAAAAAAATTTGCCTAAGGCTTAATTGTCCAGGCAGAGAAATCTGTATTGTTTTCCCTTTGGAAATATCACTTGTCAATCACCATATCATCCCTAAACTCTTGTCTACATCTTAATACACTTAAGTCTTTCAAGTACTATAGGAACTTCAATTTCCTGGAAATTTCTCTTCCAAAGCTTTCTAACCTCGTCAATCTGTACTGCTAGGTCTAGGGCAGCTGCTCAAGTGAATCAGACATCCACCTCTGCTGTTGTGCTGGGAGTTCCCTTTGCCTCTTTTGAAATGAATTTCCTGTTTTCTGGATCTTCATTTCTCTTTCTCTCTCTCTCTCTCCTAGCAGCTGGCGAGTGGTGCTGAGGATTGAACCCAGGGCTTCATCATGTGAAGTAGGCACTCTACCACTAAGCCACACCCCCAGCCCTAATCTCTTTACTTTCCTAGTTTTCTGAAAAAGGAACATTAAGGGTAAAATACTAGATCTTAAAACTTTCTCCATTCTCACCTGGGTATAATGGCCCATGCCTGTAATCCCAGCTATTCAGGAGGCTGAGGCAAAAGGATCACAAGATCCAGGCCCCCCTCACCAGTTTAGCAAGACTCTATCTCAAAATAAAAAGTTCTGGGAATGTAACTCAGTGTAGAACACTACTGGGTTCGGTCACAGTACCACACACACACACAAAAAAAATATTTCTCCATCCTCACATGGGATTTGTGGAGCACCTAGTTTATAATTTCAGGTTGGACATAGCTTTTCTCTCAGAATTTTGAAGATACTGTCCTGCTTACCATGTCACTGTCGAGTACCCAATACCGTTATGATTCTGAATTTTCACGTGACCCTTTTTTCAACCTGGAAACTTTTACAATTCTTTTTTTTAATCTGAAAGTTTCTAAAATTTCAAGATGAGGTGCCTTGGTAAACTCACTGGGCCTCTTTAACCAGAAACTTAATTCTGAAAGGTTTTCTTTTAATTAAAAATCGTTTGTCAGATAATTTCCTCCTCCTCCTCCTCCAGCTTCCGTTATGCAGAAGTTGCTTCTCCTGGGTTGATTTTCTAGTTTTCTTATCTTTGCTTTCCTATTTCCCATCTCTTTGTCTTTTTGTCTGCTTTCTGAGAGAGATTTACTCACCTTTAATTTAGAGTTTCACATTTTAAAAAAGTTTTTCGGACAGGCATTTTTATATTTCTTAAAGGCAATGATGAAAGCACAAAATACCAGCACCTAGTTACAGTACCTAACACGTGGGAATAGATGCTGAGTACCTAGTTTTTGAAAAATGAAATGGGGTTCAACTCCCAAACTGCCACTCTTGTGAGTATAGAGATCAAAAGAGCTGACAATAGGTTTCATGAATTTCCCATTTCTCTCTTTTTTTTTAAGTTCCTTTTTTAAAAATTTTTTTATTTATTTATGTTTATGCAGTGCTAAGGATTAAACCCAGTGCCTCACATGTGCTAGGCAAGTGCTCTACCACGGAACCACAACCCCAACCCATGCTCTCTTGTTCTTAAAAATTATGATTCATGGTTTAGTTAGTTGTTTTTTCTTTTTGTTCTATTTTTCTTTTTTATTTAATTATTAATTAATTAATTTATTTATTGCAGGACTGGGGGATTGAACTCAGGAGCACTTCACGCCTTAGCTACATCCCCAGCCCTTTTAAGTGTATTTTTGAGACGGGATCTTGCTAGGTTGCCCAGGATAGTCTCAAACTTGGGATCCTCTTGCTTTAGCTTCCCAACTAGTTAGGATTGTAGGCATGTACCACTGTGTCCAGTTTAGAGTAATTTTTTCAAAAAATAGCAATTATTCAAACAATTTTCTTTATATGCTAAAACTAATCAAGAAGCTAGTATCTGTTCTGATATAAATGGCAGGATAACAAGTGAAAAAATAATGCAACTAGAGCCGGGCGCCGTGGTGCACGCCTGTAATCCCAGCACTTGGGAGGCTGAGGCAGGAGGATCGCGAGTTCAAAGCCAGTCTCAGCAACTTAGCAAGGCTCTAAGTAACTCAGTGAGACCCTGTCTCTAAATCAAATACAAAATAGGGCTGGGGATGTGGCTCAGTGGCCGAGTGACCCTGAGTTCAATCCCCAGTTCCAAAAAAAAAATAATAATACAGCAATAACTATATGCACATTACATGTATGAAATACTCATGACAACACTTTAAGTTACTTTCTACCATTTTCCCCATTTTATAGAAAAGAAAATAAGATGCAGAGAGGTTGAATAACATCCTCAGAATTATACAACTATGTACATCTTTTGATTTTTTAAATTTCTCTTAATTTTTTTTTTTTTTTTTTTTGAACCAGGGATTGAACTCAGGGGCACTCGGCCACTGAACCACATCCCCAGCCCTATTTTGTATTTTATTTAGAAACAGGGTCTCACTGAGTTGCTTAGGGCCTCGCTAAGTTGCTGAGGTTGGCTTTGTACTCGTGATCCTCCTGACTCAGCCTCACGAGTCGCTTGGATTACAGGCGTGCACCACTACGCCCGGCCTTAATTTTTTTATTTCTATGATTTTTTATTTTTGGAAGATCTTCAAATCCTCTAAATATGGCTTTTTAAAAAAATCTCACTCTTGGGTTGGGGTTGTGACTCAGTGGTAGAGCACTTGCCTAGCATGTGTGAGGCACTGGGTTTGATCCTCAGCACCGCATAAAAATAAATAAATAAAATAAAGGTATTGTGTCCATATACAACTAAAAATATTTTTAAAATCCTCACTCTTCATTAATGCAATACCTTTTCTTATTTATTTTTGGAACTCAGGATTGATTTCAGGAGTGCTTTACCACTGACCTACATCCCCAATCCTTTTTTATTTTGGAACATGTTCTTGTTAAATTGCTTAGGGCCTCATTTAATTGTTTAGGGCCTCACTAAATTGCTGAGGCTGGCCTTGAAATTTAGATTCTCCTGCCTCAGCCTCCAGAGTCACTGAGATTATGGGCACGTGCCACCATGCCAGGCTCCAAACTGTTTCATTTGTTTTGTCTTTATTTTTTCATCATGAGACTTTCCTCATTGATTTTTATCTATTCATTTGTATTTAACAAGAAGACCTTTGTGGGGAAAGTGCAGTGGACTGAGTAGTAGACTTTACTACAGAATTATTGGGCAGGGGCCCCCTCATTACCTACAGGGAACCTCTTCAGAAATGCGTCAGCATCTCCAGCAAAACCCAGGTGGGCCAGGAACAGTGGCACATGCCTGTAATCCCAGGGCTGAGAGGTTGAGGCAGGAGGATTGTGAGTTCAAAGCTAGCCAGACTCAACAACTTAGTGAGGCCCTAAGCAACTCAGTGAGACTCTGTCTCTAAATAAAATACTAAAATGGGCTGGGGATGTGGCTCAGTGGTTAAGCACCCCTGGTTCAATCCCCAGTACAAAACAAACAAAACAAAACAAAACAAAACAAAAACAAGGGCTGGGGATATAGTTCAGTTGGAAGAGTGTTTGCCTTGCAAGCACAGGGCCCTGAGTTCTAATCCCCAGCACCGCAAAAAACCCAGGTGGTCATTTTCCCCAGGGAGAAATTCTCCCTTCAGCTCCTAACATTGGTGAGTGTCAACCTGGATGCCAGCATTCTAGAGGCCAATTTAAGGAAGGAGGCTTTAGAACCTTACTTTGAAATGATATATTGATTACTACTTAGTCCCCCTGTGATCTTCAAGGCTTCCTGCCTTTCAGTTATGCTTGAAGCCAGTACCTTTCAATACCCTTCCATTTCCTACTGGGGCTGGGTACTAGGTTATCTGTGGTGTGGAAAAGGATGTAAGAATCTAAATTGTTTCATTTACAGACTTTCAACCCACCCTTTGTTTTCAGCCCCACACCTCCCCTTGCCTTCAGACATGATTAGTGCCCACCAATTCCTCAGGTTTTCCAGGATTCTAAGGCAGAGTTTTTCTTCTTGGTTTCCTTCTGCAGGCAATGTGGTTTCAGCTTTTTTGGTTTATTAGATCAGTTAGCAATTGCTAACTGGTTTGGGGGTTTCCAAAATTGGCATCTCTCAATTGTCTTTTCACCCCTCTCCCCTGGTCTCCCCTCAAGTTTTCTTCCTCATAAATTTATACCTCTCAGCAGGGTGTGATGGTGCACGCCTGTAATCCAAGCAACTTGGGAGGCTGAGTCAGGAGGATCGCAAGTTCAAAGCCAGCCTCAGCAACAGCAAGGGGCTAAGCAACTCAGTGAGACCCTGTCTCTAAATAAAATACAAAATAGGGCTGGGGGTGTGGCTCAGTGGCCGAGTGTCCCTGAGTTCAATCCCTGGTTCAAAAAAAAAAAAAATTTATACCTCTCTTAATCCCTTTCCCATCATCTGGATAGAGATTCGGGAAGGAGCAGAAGTGAACACAAGCATCTAGTCTTCCATGGTTAGCAAGACACCTGTGCTTTCAACCTCTCTGTTATGTTGATGCTATGTATGGCTTGCACCCGCAGAGACTTTCGTTTCTTGAATGCAAAGACCTGTAAATAGTTCCCACACTCCTTAGGAAAAGATTGAATGCTCTGTAGTTATGGCAACAAGTAACCACCAGAATCAGTTCTAAACTGGCTTAATGGATCCATGACAGCTTGCCTCAGTTTAATGAATCAATGGCAACTTGCCTAAGTGAACACACTTCTGAAAAACAGCCAGAAACAGTCCTATGCTTTTGAAAGCCAGCCAATCCACAGCATTCTCATCTGAACAACTAAGCTTTCATAGTGACACCAATTAATCCACGCCCACCTCTAAAAGTCCACCAACTCCATACTCTGCAAAACCCTAAATAAAGACAGCTCCTTGCTTTGCTGGAAGTGACTGCAGCAGCCACCACCATATCTGTCATATGGAAGGTACCAAGTGGGGAGGTAAGTTGCAGAGGGCAACTTTATTTTGTCCTATATAAAAGGTCCTAGGCTACTTGCTCTAGTGAGCCCTGTGGTAAGACTAAACCCAATATAAAATTCATTCAACATTCACTCATTATTTCAAATGTACATGCTCCTGAGATGTAAGAAATCTAAGCATCTGCATCCAGAAGCAATTATGTTCGATCCACCTTTGATTCAATATTGTTGGCTGTATATATTCTGAACAATGAGTAGGACCAGCAACCAAATGGGTTTTGCTTATTTTGTTTTATGACCTTTTGGTTCAACTCTATTCTCTTTGTTCTAAAGAAGAGAGAGCAAATCTCCCTCAAAAGAAATCACATTTATAGTTATAAAACTGATTCTAGCAGAAATTGGAAAATATTCTATATGGAACTTAATGAATTACAGGATTAATTATTCTCCAGGTAATGTTCACCAACTGGGAGAATATGTGCATTTTATTTTATTTTATTTTGGTACCAGGGATTGAACCCCAAGGTACTTTAACTCTGAGCCACATACCCAAGCCATTTTTCTATTTTGAGACAGAGTCTCACTAAGTTGCTTAGGGCCTCACCAAGTTGCTGAGGTTGGCCTCAAATCTGCAATCAATCCTCCTACCTCAGCCTCCCAAGTCACTGGGATTACAGGCATGTGCCATCATGCCTGACTGCCTAGACTTTTGAGGGTTGAAGTTGTAAAATTTGTAAGAGTTTCCTGATATATTAGTTTTTGCTGTATCTCAGTGGCTTAAAATAACAATCAGATATTCAGCTCACAATTCTGTGCTGTGTGTCAGCAATTTGGACTGGGCTTAGCTGGGCAGTCTTCTCTGGTCTTGTTCATACATTTACAGTAACATGCTGGAGGTGCAGTTAGTTGACTGGTCTGTTGAAGGCGGGCTGGTCCTAGGCAGCCTTGCTTGCATATCTGGCAGATGACCAGCTGTCAGGGCACCCAGGTCCTTCTTCACATGTCCTCATTTTCTACCAGACTAGACTAGGTTTGTTCATCTGGTGGCAGTGTTCAAAATCACATGGTATTAGTGTCACTTATATCACTTCCTTTAAGTCAAAGAAAGTCATGAGGCCAACCAAGAGTCAGGGGCTGTTAATATACCTTTCATCCCTCTGGACAGGAGATGTATTGTGACCTTTGTTGAACTACTACTAATTATTATAGTAACCCACTATTCCCCACCCTGGTTGTTCCCGGACCCCATCTTAGCTTTGACATACTCCAGGCCTGGAACCCACTTGCCACAGACCCTTTGTGATCATGTGCATTCTTACCTCAGTAATGTGCTGGGTTCCCAGTTCCTTCTGCCATCTGATCTCACATGTATTCAGTCTCAGAAGATCCCCACAGTGTCTGATCCCCTGAGGATTTTCTTCTTATTTTTGAGCATGGTTGTGTATTTACCTAGAACTAAGGTAACCATAGGACTTATCATTCAAATTAGGACTTCTGAGAATGCACTGGGACACTGAGAATAAGCATGCTAATACACCAAGCATAAACTGAAATGTTCTTATTTAAAATCCAGTGGTGGGCTGGGCCTGTAGCTCAATGGTGGAGCACTTGCCCCCCACATAGGACACACTGGGTTTGAGCCTCGGCACCATATAAAAATAATATAAGTAAATACTGAAGGTAGTGTGTCCATCTACAACTAAAAGATAAAATATTTTTAAAAATTAAAAATAAAATAAAATCCAGTGGTTATAAGCAAAAGTTCTCAGACTCACATTCTTGGGTTTGAATCTTAGTTCTGCCAATTATTTACCAAACTCTTTTATTTATTTTTATTTATTTATTTATTTATTTATTTATTTATTTATTTATTTATTTATTTTTGGAATACTGGAGCTTGAACCCAGGTTGCTCTACCACTGAAATTATGTCTCCACCCCAAGTCACCCCTTTTTTTAAAATTTTGAGAAAAGGTCTCCAGCTTGACAATCCTCTGCCTCAGCTTCCAAAGAGGCAGGGTTTACAGGCATGTATCAGCACACCTGGCTATTGTACTCATTTTGAACATAATTCTAACAGTTTTCTAGTTTTCCAGCCCTTCCAAATTAAAAGCAGAAAAAAAAAAAAAGAAGAAACAGGTTCAAAAAAACTGGAAAAAAAAAAAAAAGATACTTGAGCATGTTTGCTGAGAGCTTGAGGGTAAGAGGACAGACAAAAATAAAAATATGAGGAATAGGACTGGGGATGTAGCTCCGTGGTAGAGTACTTACTTAGCATGTGGGAGGGCCTGGATTCCACACCCAGCACTGCAAAGAAAAGAAATAGGAGGAATAAACCCTAGACCTCTGGGATCGTTTAATGGGCAAACACATCTTCAGTATTCAGTGTTTCGTGACATTGTTGCTTGTTGTAGAATGTAACAGTTAATGTTCATTATAACACTGACGATCCATCCATAAAATTCCAGAATGTTGTGAGAAAATTTCGCTTTAGAGTGATTTCCATTAAAAAAGTAAAAATAAAACGTGTTGAAAGAGGACATCTGCTGCTTGGCTTTATTTTATTTTTAGGCTTTGAGTTGGTACAAAGAGTCACATGGCTTTGCTAAAGGTGATGTGAGAAAGTGTGGAGGGTGTGAGTGCTATGTTCAGGAGTAAAGATGAGGGTAAAAGACCAAGGGACCAGGACAGAAAAGCTTTTTAAGATCTCAA